>OX381706.1:76254474-76775105 GCA_947462335.1 Harmothoe impar | reverse complement strand
TTTAATGAGGGGGTACAGTGGTCTTTAACTGATTAAGAGTGGCATAGTACTGTAAGGCCAAAAAAAAAAGGGTGTGTTTCAGGTTACATGGTCTGAAAATCTAGGGTAGGAAGGTCGGATTTTTTATTATTATTATTATTATTTTTACTTTAGCCTGAAAAGTACCCAGAAATGGACTCACAAACTACAATGCCGACTCGCCGACGACCGCCTCGACTCGTGAACTATCAGATCCACCCTTAAATAGCCCCAAAATGACCCAAAATATAATTTTTTTTTCAAAATTGAATAAAAATGTCTAGGGTCGGCCCTATTTTGCTAGGTAGGGTCGGGTAACCTGAAACACACCTTTTTTTTAATTTGGCCTAATGTATCTTGCCAATTTGTCGTCATGATGCAAGCATGCAGCCCTGGTGACGTGATGCTTTGCTGTATAGCACATTGAATTACGCTTAAACACAATGACCTTCATGTAGGGTTAATTCTTTAAGGCCCGCATATTACTGGCGAGTAACTCACCAGGGCCGCATTCAAGCATCATGCCGACCATACAGGTCTGATCTTTTCCAGAAGGGTCTGCATAATGCATGAACGCAGCCCTTAGAGTAGACTTGACCTTAAAGTGTCAACGATGTTTTTGAAATGTTGGATATACATGTCATATAGTTAGGTACTGAAGCAGGTGCAGGTCCCGCTACTAAATAAGGCCAAAAAAATAAAAGGTTAGTTTCAGGTAACATGGGATGGAAGTCTAGGGTCTGTTGGTCGGATTTTATAGTGCTGGCTCCTCTACATACCCTAAAATTGACACAAAAAAGTGTAAAAATTGCATATATAATGCTACCTTTCTATTTCACCTTTTTTGAATATGAAAAAAGTTGTCATCTCTGTGTGCACCCTAAAGTTGACCAAAAGATTGTAAAAATATTGAAAGTACTTCAAAACTCTTCAAAATCGCATAAAAAACGTATGGTCGGGTGACCTGAAACAAACCTTCTTTTTTTAAAATTTGGCCTAAAGACCTTAAAGCCATGTCGTTGTGTGTAAGTGGGTTGCACAGCTTATGTCGTGACAGCTTATGAATGGGGAATACATCAATATTATTTGCATGGGAACTGGATTTGACTAAAATAAGCATTTCAGGCAAACATCTGCCTGTTACCCCTCAGTAACTCACAAATGGCAACCCTTGTGAAGGGGGTTGTTTTCAGGATAGGCCTATACTGAATCTGGCATCTGCTGGCGAGGCCGACAAAGAGCTGCCCTAATGAGCTCACAGCTGGACAGGATAGCCAATGTCTTAGGAAAATTAGCAGGGGCAATAAAATGTGGGGAAGGACTGGTGTTATCTTCAAGGGTTTTCACTGTGACATATAAAACTGGTGGTAAATGCGGTAGCCAGGAGGATGCAAAGTTTATTGATGGTGCCTGTAAATGACACTTAGGTTAGGTGTGGTCTATGTTTTAATTGATATCATCAATGTCGACTATAATGACCTCACAGTAAGGGCCCTCGCCAGGAGATGCCAGATTCAGGATACTGAGCCCCATCAGACTTATTTCCCAGTACGCTATCTGATTATATTAGTGGCAGAGGTATTAGAGGTAGATAGGGACTCCTGTGTCTTTTTAATTTATGTTAAGGGACTATTCCACTGATGTCGGTCGGCCGTAATTCCATCACCCAATAAAAGTCTATAATGTTAAAACATGTGGGTGAAGCTCGTCCGACTGATGGAATCATGAACGATTCTGTCAACGGAATACTCCGTTTAGTGAGACCTGGCATACGAATCCACTAAGTACAAGTCTCAATTGGACGTATAGTGATTTGATGAGTAAAATTCCGCAAATGTCAGTCCTCTGCTCTGTTCAACATATATAATCACATTGATACCCAAGAACACATCAGCTTCATACTAGATGTATAAATTGTATCTTCGGGATGGGCCACAATATAATTTGCCCCATATAGGCAGCAGGGCCCAAATAGAGGGTCCCACGGGGCGCAGGTAAAGTTGTTTATAGTGTATGTTAATGGGTGAACTAGAACTGATTATAAGCTTAAATATAGAAAATCCAATGCGAAAAAGTAGGTCTCACATGAAATGTGGGCATACTGAGTGAACATTCTGGTTTATTTTCCAAGAGATTGATTTTTGGGCCCTTTTACATCTGACATCCTGACTTTAATGACGTTTCCCTGAGGCGTGGGTAGGATGGTACCAGGTGTGTAACCATGGTAACCACGTCTCCCGGTCTACATGATTCTGACATTAAGGCTGTACGTGCTCCTCCATGTACTGTTAATAATTAACACGTCAAGGGCCGCACAGCGCTTTTATAGGGCACCTGGCCGTTGATAGCAGCACCACCTGTTCTAAGTTGAGAACCTTCAGTACAGCCCCTTGGCCACTAGGTAGAGCAGCTAACCGGGGGTTATGACATCACAGGGCAGGCCACTATTGCTTCTGCCTGAAGTGGTTCCCAGGACTTAGCCCTTCAGTGAGTAGGCCTATAGTTACTGAGGGCCAACACTATTTATTCACATGTCTTCAGGGTAACACAGACTGAAGCAATCACTATCCTGACTTAGGCCCCATCTAGAGGCAACCAAAGGAAGCACCGGGGGTTGGACATGGCCGCGCCCATGGCCTAACCCCAAGGAGCCCTATACCCTGGGTGCTTTATCGTCATCATGCTTGAATGCAGCCATGGCAAGTACCTTACCATTGCTGCATTCAAGCATCATCGCGATCCCACAGGGTTGATATATCCCCAACGGGTAGGCATGATGCATGAATGCAGCCCTGGTGAGTAGACTCGCCAGGGCTGCATTCATGCATCATGCCTACCAAGGGCATGATGCATTAAAGCGTTATGCGGCCCTTAGGGTTAAACCTGAAATGCTTAAATGCTTCATGACGACCCTGCGGGGTTGATATATCCTCAAACGGTCGGTATGATGCATGAATGCAGCCCTGATGAGCCTTGATACCAGGACTACATTGGCGCATCATGTGTTCAAACCCCATAGGGTCGGCATGATGCTTGAATGCAGCCCTGGTGAGTTACTCATACCAGGGGCCAGGGGCATACTAATAAAAATTACCAAAACTCAAAAAAAAACACCTCAAAACTCATAGCAGCTATTTTTGGGTTTTGGAAATGTTTATTGCATAACATCTCCTATTAGGGAGTATTAATAGTTACACAAATATTGTACGTCAATGTGAGAAAACAGAATCGTTTTACAGTATGTAGTTACATGTTAAGAGGCATAAATACTTCCATTGAAGTGCAGTTTAGATGAGTGACTTCACTTAAGATGCTCAACTTGGGTCGATTAGTCTGAGAGTGTTATAACACTAGAGAAGGAAGAAAAAGTCTATGGATGGTGAATGAAGTGCTCATTTCAAAATAGTCGACGAGACGAGACGGCCCTTAAAGGGTTAACCTGTCCCTCCACGGTTGGCGGGTTTTATCACTGCGGTAATGGCAGCTGACAGTGACTCAGCACTTATTCACCAGGGGTCACTTTTTATAGCGAAATGCATAAAAGAGAAATTCCATTCCACCTCGAAGGTCACACCCTGTTAAGTACAATCAAGTACGCACCATCTGGCATGATGAACATTATAGACCAAGGCCCAAAAAAAAGGTGTGTTTCAGGTTACCTAAGAAAATCTAGGTAGGGTAGGTCGGATATTTTTTTATTTTTTTTAGATTTTAATTTTATTTTTTTTTGACTCTGGCCTGAAAAGTATTTTAAAATTAACTCGCAAACTTCAGCACTGACTCCCAGACAATGGTGTTGAATCGTGGACTATCAAATTGACTATGAAATACCCCCAAAATGGTTTTATAAAGACATATTGATCCCATGGCCTGAAAAGTACCCAAAAATTGACTCGTAAACGTCAGTGCTGACTCGCCAACAACGGCGGACTATCAAAATGACTCTGAAATAGCCCTATAATTGCTTAAAAAATGTTATCCAATTTTGAAAAAAAAAGAGTTTATCTTAAAAATAAACTTCTTTTTTTTTCAAAATTGGATAAAAATTTCTAGGAACGGCCCTGTTTTGCTAGGTAGGGTCGATAACCTGAAACACACACCTTTTTTTTGGCCCAATGAAATGAGTCCCTCCATTTACTGCGGAGCTCTTAGGGTGAAACTGGTACCTATGTAGCAGCTGCTATCAGCGCGTACTTGCCAGTACCAGATCAGGCAATGGCCGCGCCCACTGGACAACACGCTTGGCCTCTATAGAGAATGACTGATATCCTCACACTGAGTTGGTTCTACTCTCGTTCCCAAATCCTTCCGAAGGAAGGCTCTGGGGACAGCCAAATGACCTTGAACTTTGAATTTTGCTGGGTCTGGGCAACCCCTGCTGGTAGGCTGGAAACAGCGAAGAGGAGCAGGAAATGGAACCAGAATGTATGATGGAAGTTTTAGGTAGTTTTACCATCAGCCTTTCTGGTTCCATTTCCTGGTCCTGTTCGCTGGTTCCAAGTTACCAGCAGGTGTTGCCCAGACCCAGCAACATTTGGCAGTTACCAGAGCCTTCCTTCGGAAGGATTTGGGAACAAGAGTAAGTTAGTTCTTGAATGATATATCAGGAAGGCCTCTCTGCCAACACATTTCTTGTCAGGATCAATTTCATAAAGTCAATAGGCCTACATGTGGCTACATCTGTCCTGGGAGCCTTCTGACACCCCGCCCGAATTGATTTGTAGATTGAAGCTCGCCACCCAACATGAAATAAACATATTTTGCAAGATTGCCGACCAGACCTCTCAAGCACTCAGCCCTTACCCATAAACAACAGTACAAGCCTCAGTGTATGCCAGCATCAAAACATAGTGCACATGCTGTAGGTATACGGAATCTGGGACCTGCTGGCGAGGCCGACAAAGAGCTTCCCTAATGAGCTCACAGCTGGACTAGATACCCAACGTCTTTGAGAAATTAGCAGGGCAATAAAAAGTTGGGTGGGGCTGGTGCTATCTTCAAGGGTGTCCACCATGAGTTGTTAAACTGGTGGTAAATGTGGTAACCAGGAGGATGCAAAGTTTATTGATAGTGCCTGTAAATGATACCTAAGTTAGGTGTTGTCTAAATTTAAATTGATATTATCAATGTGGACCATAATGACCTCACAGTTGGGGGCCTCGCCAGCAGGTCCAGATTCAGTATAAGCCCTGGGGATGGGTTAGGCCACACATTTTTTATTCTTTGTGTTACAAACACCATGACAATTTTCTCAAGGACCAACAATGGATTTTCTTTTAAATTGTCATTTTTATGTTTTACTACCTGAAATCATTCATAAGTGTCCAATATACATGCCATAAAACTGACAAATAGCGATTTAACTGGAGTTTCACAATTTTATTTTTCAGGGATGAAAGTCTTCAAGTTTTTCCCTGATTTCAAGTTTTTTTTCACCTCGTGAAGAACTGTCTACTTAATTATAGAGGACCTTTATTCAAGTGCCTCTATTTGAACATTTTAGCTTGGTCTCTTTTATCACAGACTTTTGGTGCGGGGTTTTCATAATAGTGCGGCAGGCCGGTAGCCCAAAAGGAAAAAAACAATTGGGTCACTGTCTATAGGATACAAGTAGTGCTACAGTGGCTGTCTAGTTTACATATGAGGCGGTGATGTTTTTGTCTGATGAAGTATTCATTGGGCGCGGGGGGGGGGGGGTTGTAACTGCATCCAGTCTACACAGTGGGACGCCGCACGGTGCCGTATAATATGGTAAAGGCGGCATCTCATCGCTATAGGCTGTGTCTCACGAACTTGGGCCAATATTTTAGTCTCTGACTGAATGCCATCTCTGACCGGGTGCCATCTCTGACCGGGTACCATCTCTGACCGGCCTGAACGGAAACAATTTTTTTAGGGCAGATGTAGATAGAATTTGGCTGAAAAGGTTAATGGATGTTATAACTCTCTAAAGCAGTCATTAGTTGCCCATTTTTTATGCCGAAGTGGTGGCGTAGCCACCTGGTGGTGCCGTCAGGCACCACGGGCACCACCAGAACCAGGTATATGATTAGACTGGACGCCCCCTCAACTGTACGAATGTTGAGACGGGTCCAAAGCTACGTGACCCTCTTCTGACGTGACCTTGACCTCATCTGACCCCACTGTCACTAAGCATCGGGAGTACCTTTACTACCTCCTTTAGAAGAGAGCTGTTGCTTCACTACCTTCTGTAGAGGAGAACGGTAGCTTCACGTCTGCACTCACTGTTCCAAAAGCAGTGAATCAGCAGAAATAATTGTAAACAAATGATAGAGAGGGAAAATGCGCTATTCCTCGATTCAAAAGTAATGATTTTATTTTTATAGAAATTTGTGATTTAATTCAGACCATAACACTGCTTTTGGTTGTAAAGGTCTGTAGGGTCCGGGAAGGGTCCGGGAAGGGTCCAGGCCGAGCTCTTTACCCGTCCCTAGAACGAACGGGAGGGCAGCGGTAGCGTAGAGAGATCGGGGACGGATGCGCCAGTCTAGTATATGATGTTTGCACTTTACCAGAAGTCAGAACGGAAGCCGCCATCTTGGATTGTGCCGCCATCTTGGATTAAGGTGTCACAACACAAATTTATGCTATGTGATAACAATAATATAAATCAACCTTTGATAGTTCCTGAGGTTGATACTAACTATACCTACCCCCCCTAATATGGACCCAAGGAATTCAATGGTACTTTTGGTTTGTTGCTAATACAGCTGGTTGCCTAGCAACGGCTATTCTAATTGTTTATCTGCCTAGCAACACACATTTCCATGGTCCTAAGGTTTATCATAATCATACCTACCCCCCCTAATATGGATCCAAGGAATTCAATGGTACTTTTGGTTTGTTGCTAATACAGCTGGTTGCCTAGCAACGGCTATTCTAATTGTTTATCTGCCTAGCAACACACATTTCCATGGTCCTAAGGTTTATCATAATCATACCTACCCCCCCTAATATGGGTCCAAGGAATCAATAGCTTCATCGGTTTGTTGCTTATACAGCTGGTTGCCTAGCAACGGCTATTCTAATTGTTTATCTGCCTAGCAACGCACATTTCCTTGGTCCTGAGGTTGATTATAATCATACCTACCCCCCTCATATGGACGCAAAGAATTCAATGGCTTTATCGGTTTGTTGCTAATACAGCTGGTTGCCTAGCAACGACTATTCTAATTGTTTATCTGCCTAGCAACACACATTTCCATGGTCCTAAGGTTGATTATAATCATACCTACCCCCCTAATATGGACCCAAGGGATTCAATGGCTCTATTGGTTTGTTGCTAATACAGCTGATTACCTAGCAACAGCTATTGTTATTGTTTATCTGCCTAGCAACACACATTTCTATGGTCCTAAGGTTGATTATAATCATACCTACCCCCACTAATATGGACGCAAGGAATTCAATGGTTCTATCGGTTCGTTGCCAATACAGCTGGTTGCCTAGCAACGGCTATTCTAATTGTTTATCTGCCTAGCAACACACATTTCCATGGTCTTGAAGTTTATTGTTATCATACCTACCCCCCCTAATATGGATGCAAGGAATTCAATGGTTCTATTGGTTTGTTGCTAATACAGCTGGCTGCCTAGCAACGGCTATTCTCATTGTTTATCTGCCTAGCAACACACATTTCCATGGTCCTAAGGTTGATTATAATCATACCTACCCCCCTAATATGGACCCAAGGAATTCAATGGTTCTATTGGTTTGTTGCTAATACAGCTGGTTGCCTAGCAACGGCTATTCTACTTGTTTATCTGCCTAGCAACACACATTTCCATGGTCCTGAGGTTGATTATAATCATACCTACCCCCCCTTATATGGACGCAAGGAATTCAATGGTTCTTCCAGTTTGTTGCTAATACAGCTGGTTGCCTAGCAACGACTATTCTAATTGTTTATCTGCCTAGCAACACACATGTCCATGGTCCTAAGGTTGATTATAATCATACCTACCCCCCCCATAATATGGACCCAAGGAATTAAATGGTTCTATCGGTCTGTTACTAATACAGCTGGTTGCCTAGCAACGGCTATTGTTATTCTTTATCTGCCTAGCAACGCACATTTCCATGGTCCTAACGTTGATTATAATCAAACCTACCCCCCTAATATGGACCCAAGGAATTCAATGGTTCTATTAGTTTGTTACTAATCCAGCTGGTTGCCTAGCAATATCTATTGTTATCGTTTATCTGCCTAGCAACACACATTTCCTTACCCCCTAACATTACCCAAAGGAATTCATAGCAAATGCCATATTTGAAGTAATATCATCCTTTCCCCTGATAACCCCTTACCGGCCCTGCTTTTTCGGTGTCTTGAATGGGTTCCCTTCAACATACCAACCATGTAGAAATTATGTTTCTTTGAATGCAAGAATTGCGGTTATTGCCGCGTATAAAAATGCCTGAGGCATTTTTTTACGCGGCAACAACCGCAATTCTTGTCATCATCATCTGCCCTTCAGGCCGGTCAGGTCAGAGACGTTGACATTGGCCCGAGTTCGTGAGACACAGCCCCATATACCCGTCCTCCTACATATGTGCTCAACCCTTTAAGAATGGCATGTCGCTAAAAGATGACATTTGTTGTTGTCATGCACCAGTGCTGTATCGGTGCATCATGCCAACCCTTCAGGACTGTCTCAATCCCATAGGGTCAGCATGATGCATGAATGCCGCCCTGGCAACTTACTCGCCAGAGCTGCATTCATGCATTTTAATGACTAAGGGCATGATGCGTTCAGGCTTCATGTTGTCCTTTGAAATAAAGGGTTGTATTATTTGCCCAAAACACTAGAAAAAGAAATAGACGGCTGATTGGGACCAGAATTAGACTGGTGTCACTGATGCTATACAAGATTGTTGATGTGACCAGAACTAGACATATGCTACAAGATGCAGTGTTATGGGTTGACACTGTCATGTTGTGGAGTGGTCGACCACGCGGGTCGCGCTGTGTTTGGTTTTTGATGCAGATTCTGACAGCGATTTGACAATCTGAATGTATATTGGTGAGAGTGGTGTCAATGTTATGCTGCCCGTCGTGTCTAGTGCTCTGGCTATTGCGCCTGGTTTACATATCGGCAGACGTCTGACAATAAGGCCAAAAAAAAAGTTTGTTCTATTTTTTTGGCCTTAGGCTGATATTTTTTTTATACATCTGTTACCATGGAAATTGAGAAACGCTCCATGCAAGGCTTATTTCACATAATATACATCCTGGACTCACTACTTTCATAGTGCTTTAATGTGTCATATATCCATTTCTCGTCGTGAGGCATTAATGTAGCCCAGGCAAATGAGCTAGTGATGCATTTATTATCCTGCCTATTGGATTGATTTAGCACCTGTATGGTTGGCAGAATACATCATGACGGCCAATACCAAAGCACAGTAAATCACTATGTAGCCCTTAAGGTGTCAAATGGTGGTAACTTCACATGGAGGTATTTATAGAACCTTGTGACAGTCAGGCCAAAAAAAAAGGTTTGTTTCAGGTTACCCGACCGATCCTACGTTTTTTATACAATTTTGAACAAATTCTTATATTTCTACACTTTTTTAGGGGCCAACTTCAGGTTTTCAAAGATGTTGAAAAATCTTCCTATTTTTACCTTTTTCTTGGTCAATTTTAGGCTATGAAGATGAACTGTATAAAATATTTAAAAAAAAGTTTTTAAAAAAAATCAGACCTACCGACCCTACATTTTCCTCCCATGTTACCTGAAACAAACCTTCTTATTTTTGGCCTATTTATAGAACCCTGTGGCAGGTAGCAGTCAGCAGGGCCCTCCCTTATAATGCCCGTGTTGCAATGCAGCCAGTTACTCCTGTACAGGGAAAAAGTGTGAGAAGCTCATAAACATCCTTTTTATACTTCAGTCACCCTCCCTGGTTCCATATGATC
The DNA here is from genome assembly GCA_947462335.1 of Harmothoe impar. NCBI lineage: Eukaryota > Metazoa > Annelida > Polychaeta > Phyllodocida > Polynoidae > Harmothoe > Harmothoe impar. Next base: position 76,765,147 of record OX381706.1, on the reverse strand, counting down.
TGCCCCCCGCCGTCAATGCATTTCCCTAACCCTTCCCTTGGATTTGAGTCAAGACCAAAAATACGTTAGGAGATTTATATCCCTGCTAGCTTAGAACTATACAGAGAGAACCTCTGATCACATCTCCCCCCTCTGGCCCTTCCTTCTCCCCTCCCACCTCTGCCCCTCACCTCTCCCCCTCTCCCCCCTCCCTCTCTCCCCTCCCCCTCTCCTTCTCCCCATATCCTTCTCTCCCCCTCCCTCTCTCCCGTTACCCCCCTCTCCCCCTCTCCTCCCCCTCCCTCTCTCCCACACCCCTCTCCCCCCTCACTTCTCTCCCCCTCCGTCTCTCCTCTCCTCTCCCCTCCCCTCCCCTCCCCTCCCCTCCCCTCCCCTCCCCTCCCCTCCCCTCCCCTCCCCTCCCCTCCCCTCCCCTCCCCTCCCCTCCCTCTCCCCCTCTCCCCCCTCTCTCTCCCCCTCTCTCCTCTCCCCCTCTCCCCTCCCACCTCTTCGCCCTCTCCCCCTCTCCCCCCTCCCCCTCCACCCTGCACCCTCTCCCCCCCATGTTATTGATTGTACTAACACACAGGTTGACTCAGTAGAGGAGTGGCTGTTAGAGGCACCTTTAAGTTTATTGACGCTGTGTGTGTGTGGGGGGGGGGGGGGGGTAGGTGTGAGTCTGTGACCTCTGAGTCCTGCCCCATCCACAACCACCAGCACCAGAGCCAGAACCACCCCATCCCCTCATCCTGCCGCGGGAAAGCTCTTGTAACTCTCACCATGGGCCATCCCCGCTGGTAGGCTTTAGGGGCCCAGCGCCCCTGTATATAAAGCTGAGTACCTGTCCCGACTGCACTCTGACTGTTACTGCACGTGCAGTAAGATCTGCGGGTTTAAACATAAGAGCAGTGAACAGGAACCAGATTGTAAGTTAGGAGTTCTCCCATCCTACTATCTGGTTCCAGTTCTGGTTCCTGTCCACTGGTTCCAAGCTAACCAAGCTCGCACCACCTCGACCTTGTTTCCCGAGCGTCATCGCTGGCACCAAAGGTTGCTGGTTAAAATAGTTCCTGTGCGCTTGGTGCTGTTGCATTAAAAGTGCAGATGGGTACCGCGTACGAATCCCCCCCAATATACGGGGGAAGTGATGCGGTCATGGCCTCCTAAATACCAGCGATGTCGCTCGGATGTGTCCAAGCGCGAGTTGGGGCCAGCTTGCAAGCTAACCACATGGATTGTCTAAATTCAGCAAAACCCCATGTTGAAGGTCGTTATGGTGGTAATAGGTGTTATTCTGTGCCAGAATGGCGCGTGGAACAAGTGTAGAACCAGAGCAGGCCCTGACCTCCCACAGATCTGCTGCGTCTGTGTGACCTACATACGGCTGTGGCACTGGGGATGCTCTGATATTGAAATACATATTTATGCATTGAACCTTGAATCAAAATAAGCGACAATCGCATTGAAATTATGCAGGCCCTTAAAGGCCCAGCGCCCCTATATATAGAGCTGAGTACCTGTCCCGACTGCACTCTGACTGTTACTGGACGTGCAGTGAGATCTGCGGGTTTAAACGAGCCACTACTATGATAAAGGTTATACTTAACCCTTTAAGGACGCATGTCGCTAAATGATGACATCTGTCGTCATGATGCTTGAATGCAGTCCTGGCAAGTTACTCACCAGTGCTGCATCAGTGCATAATGCCGACCCTTCAGAAGTGTCTCAACCTCATAAGCCTCGGAGGATAAGGTTGGCATGATGCTTGAATGCAGCCCTGGCGAGTCACTCACCATGACTGCATTCATGCATCATGACAAGCAAAGTCATCATGCCGTCCTTAAAGGGTTAAAAGCAGGAACAGTAGAACTACCATGCATAAGATAAACAGTCAAAGGAAACTCTTTTATTTCATGTGGAGAAACAGCGTTACCATTGTTTTTCTATTGGAAGGGCCACACCCCTGTGGAGAAACTGAATCTCATTCTCCACAGCTCCATTCTCCACAGTATAGTTGTAAAACCAATCTTTAAATGTCATTTTAAAATGGAATTTATCAACATTCACATGAAATAAACACAGAGATCCACTCAAATCAGTCTGAACTCCTGGTTTCTTCAAGATTGGGACCTAGGGTCCTATCACACTCCGCTGCACTTCGTGTGATACGACCCAAGATCCCACTCGTGGAGAAGCCTATCGTGGACCTCTGTCTATGTCTATCCTGGTTTGCTGCTTGTGTGCCTCTACATGGGGTAAAAATCTAAAAATCGACACGGACCACACAGCCCTTTTAAAAATCGACGGACACAGACATCTTTATAATGCCCTAGTATAGTCTATGTACATAAAAATCGACACAGTAAAATGTCTCTTTTGCTAAATGGTCAAATTTGTGGGGACCCATGTAGAGGCGCGCTTGTGTCAGTAGATACAGCACTTTAGCTGTAGCGTCAATACATGGTCACACACGGGGACCGTGAGGAATCACAATGCACAAATTAAATCATTAATTGCCGCCAGAAGTAAGATAATTACCTCATGAATTCCTGATATTAACGAAGTCTATTCTGGGGTAAATAGTGTCTCGTTAACGACATCACGTCAATATCGCGGGTTTATAAAACTCGTTGATTCTCATAACGTTGATGTAATTACGTGATTCAGATCTTAGCCCTTTTAGGACCGGATAGTGCTTTTGTGGGTGATTCCCTTTGTCGTCATGAATACAGCCCTGGTGAGTGCAACTACTACATGTATGATGACCCTTCTGCTATGTATCAACTCTGTATTATCGGCATGATTCTTGAATGCATCACTAGCGAGTTATTCACCAGGGCTGCATTCATGCATCATGACGACCTAGGCATGATGCATTAAAGCACTATGTGGTCCTTAACCCTTTAAGGATGGCATGATACCTTAATGCATCATGCCCTTTGTCGTCATGATGCATGAATGCAGCCCTGGTGAGTAACTCACCAGTGCTACATTCAAGCATCATGCCGACCCTATGGGGTTGAGACACTCCCAGAGGGTTGGCATGATGCACCAATGCAGCACCGGCGAGTTACTCGCCGGGGCTGCATTGATGCATCATGACGACAAATGTCATCTTCTAGCGACATGCATCCTTAAGGGGTTAAGCAGTTAACAAAGTAGAAAGGAGCGAGCCGAGTGGAAGCTAATAACAAAATGGCGGTTTTTAGTGGCCGTGCACGATAAAAAGTGATGTTTATTATAGATTACAAAAGCATTGATCAGCTGTGGATAAATGCGGTGGCCGAACAAAAACACAGGATGCCGAATGAAATATTCATTTAATCGATTGATTGTTTGAGACGATAAACTTGATTACGTCGTTTTGATGTTACTGAAGCGTCTCTCTGTTAATGTGTATGCAATTGATGACGTCACAGTCATGCTGAGGCCACTAAAAAAAAGTTGTTTTGCATCACCAAGCCATGAAAAATATGACGAAGGTGTCTCTTTTTTTCTCCTTTTTTTTTTGCTGAGGGCCAAATATCGGCGAACTTAATTCATATTCTAGTGAATAAGGGAGGACGGATCTGCAGAAGTTCCAAATGTGCATGCTTCCTCTATCCCATCGCATTTGCAGCACTGCAGACTCCAATTTGATACCAAATATGGCCTATGCCATACTTGGGCAGCAAAGCACAAGAAATGGCCCAACTGAATATGACGTACTAAACTTTAATTTAAAGGTGAGAAAGTTAGTTATACAATACCCAGAGCCGTTAATTACTCACAATATTGGCTTAGTCTCGGCTGAGTACACTCATCTGCGACTCATGATCAGCCTCGCCAATATCCGGAGTAAAGGGCTCTGGGTGTAGTAATAACTACTATATATATTTGACAATGTTTATAATATTTTCCATCAAGTTGTGAAAAATAATGTTTTCAAAATTTCCAAAACAGGATTTTTGTGATGCGTGCAGTGATGAGAATCAAGTTTTTTTTTGTTTTTTTTGTGTGTTTTTTTAAACTGATGGTCCTTTATGAATATGGCTTCAATAGGATAACTTGATACCACTCTTGAATCTTTTATTAAAGGAGGGTATCATGCCTCAAGGGCTGTCCTGATGCACTCATGCAGCCTTGGGAACAACCTGCCGATGCTGCATTAGTGCATCATGACGATCCTTGTAAAGTGTATCATGCCCATAGGGTAGGCATGATGCATTCCTGCTTTATGTTAATATCTACTTTACCTGTAAAACACAGGGCTTCCTAAACAGCTATTGTTGAGAGTTCAGCTATGACATTCTGTTGAAACATCGTGAAATAGTAGACATTCAATAAAGAGTTAGGCTGATAGACTTCTCAATGCTATATATAGACGAAGAGGTAGAGGAATTATTTCTACATCTATGACATAGTGCACATTTATATAAGAGTATGTCTCTTGCAAGTACAAGTACCCCCCCCCCCCTCCCTTAGACACACACACACACACACACACACACACACACACACACACACACACACACACACACACTTAGGACACAAGCACCAATCATGGTAGTCAGGCCTCACAGCCAGGAGCACTGATGTTTAAGTCTCCCTGCGTGCAGCCTCGGCCAGCGTCTAACCTACCAGTAAGATAGCCTGGGAGCAGGTTGTCATCCTACCCTAATACAGCCTCGGCCAGCCTCTATCCTACCAGTGAGATAGCCTGGGAGCAGGCTGTCATCCTACCCTAATACAGCCTCGGCCAGCGTCTATCCTACCAGTGAGATAGCCTGGGAGCAGGTTGTCATCCTACCCTAATACAGCCTCGGCCAGCCTCTATCCTACCAGTGAGATAGCCTGGGAGCAGGTTGTCATCCTACCCTAATACAGCCTCGGCCAGCGTCTATCCTACCAGTTAGATAGCCTGGGAGCAGGCTGTCATCCTACCCCAATGCATGTCTGTGTCAAGTTTATGTGCTAATTACACAGTAGTCCCAGCTAAATCATTACTCTTTAATCTAGATAAGAATGTACTTGGATGTGTATTGTCCAATACATATCTGATTTGCACCAGCAATCTGGCACAAATAGTTAATAGGTAACAAGTTTAAAAGGCTCTGCGCCCAGACCATACACAGCATAGGGGACACGACTCCCCCTGCCTCAGCCCACGACAATTCCACCAGTTGGATAGCCTGGGAGCAGGCAGCCATTTGCCACAATACACATCTCTTAATAACCTCTTTCAAGTATACGGGACTAGTATATCCTGGTACCTCAGGTAGTCGGGGGCTAAACCCAATCTCCTTATCAGGCTAACCCCTTCCCCTCACACCGAGGACAAAGGGGCTGATAAGAAATTCTCCCATGATCCACTGCTCTGGAGTCGGCGGCCTTACCACAAGAACCAAGATGGCGGCCCCTATAGCCCAATGCGTAGTCCCGTATAGGTGTTGATACACAGTAGCAGTAGAATCAATTACCCTATATGATCTAGAAAATAATCTCTTCATGGTTGAGTGTGTATCTTCCAATACACAAACTTTGTGCCACCAAACTGGCCCAAAAGTCAAGAGAGGGTCTGCTCCCAGGCCATGATATAGCATTGGGCTGGGAGTCAGAGACTGCAGCATAGGACACAGAGTCCGCGACTGCCGGGAGTGTGACTGGAGAGAAGATTGATGAGGAGTGGGTGTATAGGCGCGTTAATTAGCTCGTTACAGAGACTACCGGGTTGGACGGGTGGTATAACGCACGTCAGACGCACCATGGCAGCCACTCAGGGGCGGCCAACCAAGTGGCAGGTCCCGGACGCTGGGGTTTGTATTTCTGCTAGTGACAAAAGTAGTTTCCAATAAGTTATAAAAGATTGGAACCAAAAAAAATGGAAGCGGCTGATGTCATAAGTAGGGTTTCCTGTGAGTTATTTTTAGTCCATAATTCAGTACGACTGATGATGGCCATGTTATCTTACATTAGCCAGTTACATAACCTACACTGGACCCCTGACAGGCCCTGTACCTCTCCTTTTGTTAGTTTCCTGCTTAAACCCCCAGCGCCCCTATATATAGGGATGAGTACCTGTCCCGACTGCACTCTGACTTACTGGACGTGCAGTAAGATCTGCGGGTTTACACAAGCGTTCTGGTTTCAGGTTACATCATCCTGGTTCAGGACGGTCCCTGAGCTGTCATGGGGTATACTGAATTGGCTGATGTCATAGACCAAGAAAAAAAGGCTGTGTTCCTGTTAACATGCTAAAAACATCTAAGTAGGACTCACTCTTTTTCAAATTTCCTTTTACTGATTTTGGCCAAACTTGCATTAAAAAGTAATAACCAAGTCCAAAGAAAAGGTAAAGTCTGGTGACCAGACACAGACCTTTAGGCCTAAATATTTCCTGTGATCTATATTTAGAATCTGCCGATGTCATAAATAGGGTTTCCTGTGATCTATATTTAGATCAGAATCTGCTGATGTCATAAGTAGGGCTCCCTCTGTGAGCTATATTTAGACCAGAATCTGCTGATGTCATAAGTAGGGCTCCCTCTGTGAGCTATATTTAGATCAGAATCTGCTGATGTCATAAGTAGGGCTCCCTCTGTAAGCTATACTTAGACCAGAATCTGCTGAATCTGAGGGTTTCCTGTGAGCTATATTTAGATCAGAATCTGCTGATGTTTGAAGTAAAGTTTCATGTGAGTTACTAGAATCTGCTTTGAAGAATCTTTGAAAGAATCAAATGGTCTTTTCCTTCAGATATTGCCAGATAGGCGTTTGGTGTCAGCATAGGGAGTTTTTGATTGGTCAATCTGGCATCCATCCTTTATACCTCTACATGTTAGAATCTCTCATATTCCCACCGATATAAATGCACTTGTACTTGTACGTATAGACAAAGGTGCACGAGATTTTGGTCTGTTGGAGGGTTATTTCACGAGTTGAATGTCAGGCCTTATTTCACGAGGCCGTAGGCGTAGGCCGAGTGAAATGCGGCCTGACATTGAACAAGTGAAATAACCCTCCAACAGACCAAAATCGAGTGTGCCTTTGTGTTTATTTTTTACCTTATTTTGATTCAATTTTTTTTATTAGGGCCTATAGGGGGTGGAGGGCTTAAAGTAGCTTTTTTCTACCCCGTTCAAATGTAAACAAACCGCCATTTTGATGACGTCATAGGGTCGTGTAATACGGCCATGGGTTATTTAACAGGGGGTGTGTAATACGGCCCTCCTTGGTTAAATCAATGAGACAGTCGTATTTGATAAAAAAATAAATATCCATGCCACACCTTTATGAATAACGTGTTAATGCCGCGTACGGTACCCCCAGTTCTACAAGCACCCTGTCGCCCACTGAGTGGCCGGGCGGTGGACGCCTTGTTTTAGCGTCTTATCACGTGATGCAGCGCGGCAAAAAGTTAATTGGATGAAGATGGATGTCGTGTCTGTGCTGCTGACCCCCCCCCCCCCCCAAACAGACACACACTGAGGGCCGAGGCATTTATTACCAGCTGGGGGGGGGGGGCTCGGTGGATTTCCCAAAATGGCAATGTTTATTTCACCCCCCCCCCCCCCACCAACAGTTAGCCGAAAGTAATCTCACTCCTCCCCCCTCCCCTGGATGTTGAGAAAAGCCCCCCACCCCCACCCCCACCCCCTAAAATTAAATGCGCCTGTGGGATCATGCGTGTTCCTGAGTATCTAAATGTACTGTTTTAAATTTTGACACCTCCCCCCCCCCCCCCCCCCGCCAGCATGGAGGCTTTTCCAGTTTTGGTCCTGCCCCACTGACTAAGGGCCTGTTTTTCATTACGACCCCCCCCTATATCCGTCAAGCCCCCCCCCCCCCCCCAGGCTGGCAATAAATGACACAACCCTTACGCTCACACAGCCACACACTCTCAGGGTCTTTGAACTCTTTAAGGGCTGCATGGTGCTTTAATGTATTATGTCTTTTTATCACCAAGATGCATAAATGCATGCACACCTTGTGGGTATGTTCCCTATAGCCGCATTCATGCATCATGCGGTTGATATACCAATGTCAAGTAAGCATGATGCATAAATGCAGCACTCGCCAGGGCTGCATGAGAATGCATCATATTGACAAAGGGAATAGCACATTAAAAATAACTCTGCCTTTAATATGAAGGGTTATGGGCAAGATGCAACGATTTCCAAGTTCATTTGTTGTCATGATGCACCAACACAGCGCTGGCAGGAAGCTCAATAGTGCATCATGCTGAACCTGCGGGAGTGTATCAACTTAGTATGATTGCCATGATGCATCAATGCAGCTCTGGCGAGGTACTCACCAGTGCTGCATGGGTGCATCATGACGACAAAGTGGGATAAGGCATTAAAGTGTCGCCCCGCCCTTAACCTGTTAAGGACGGCATGATGCATCTTGCCCTTGGTCGTCATGATGCATGAATGCAGCCCTGGGGAGTAACTCGCAAGTGCTGCATTTAAGCATCATGCCGACCAAACGGGATTGAGACACTCCTGAAGTGACAAGCATGATGCACCAATGCAGCACCGCTGTATTGGTGCATCATGACAACAAATGTTATCTTTTAGTGACATCCGTCCTTAAAGGTTTAAAAGTTTATTTTTCCTGTTTATTAGATGAGAGAAGTTGATGAGGGGTTGGGACAGGGGCTGGGTTTGGACGCCTGGTTTATAGCACTTATATCCTCATACGTAACTATATCCACAGTCAGGGGCTGACTTCAATAACTTTATTTATCGTTACATTTCTTCTCGTGTAGGGTAATAATACCGTCACGTGATACATGTGTGTGGATGACGCCTACTTACAAGCTATTCTATCTCAAGGGAGTGGTCGTCTTTTTAAATAGGGAGGGGTTGGTGGAATTCTGCGCCGACATTTTTCCGGTCCCATATCCACCCTTCACCCCCCCCCCCTTTTCTGACTGCGATAATTGGTCCATATCCGAGCCCCAAGAGAGTTCAAATTGATTTCAGGTTATCCCTTTTAGGGTTTGGGCATCATGGGGGGGGGGGTTAAAGGGGAGGGGACCAAAATATTGTAGGCAGACCCTTTTTGGTCAAAAAGCCAGTACGCTACCACTCCAGGTTGGCCAGGTTTGGGACCCTCTAGACAAGGCCAAAAAAAAAGGTTTGTTTCAGGTCACCCGACCAACCCTATCAAAACAGGGCCAACCCTACGTTTTCTATGCAATTTTGAAGAAATTTCCGAATTTTTACCCCTTTGGTCAATTTTAGGGTTTTCAGAGAGGCTGGCAGGTACTTTCATGTTTAAATTATTTTTTAAAGGTTTTAAAAGAAGTTTGAAAAAACCCTACATTTTCTGCCCATGTTAGCTCAAACAAACCTCTTTTTTTTTTGGCCCAATCCTAGATCTTCGACTGCCGTCATATGGCTTTGTCCATGTATATCTGATAAATGTACACCATCTGCTAAGTACTCTATACATATTAATGTGGTAATGTGGTCCTTAGTTACAATACATATACTTATCACATACGTCTTGAACGAGCTACATCCCGGCCCAAGTTGTGTCAAGAAACAAATACCCCATCACAATTATTTTCATCTAACCAGTGCTGATTTATATGTAATAAGATAAAGACAGCTCTAGTAATCTAGAGCGTTTTTACAAGGTTTTATTTGGGCAAAAATGAGAAAAATACACGTTTTTTCACCAGTAATTGGGCCAAAAAAAAGAAGTGTGCTTCAGGTTACATAGTCTGAAAATCTAGGTAGGGTAGGTCGGATTTTTTTTTTTTCTACTCTGGCCTGAAATGTATCCAAAAATTAACTCGCCAAACTCCAGCCCTGACTCACAGACAACTATGTTGACTCGTGGACTGTCAATTTGACTCTGAAATTGGCCAAAAAATGTTTTCTAAAGACAGATTGATCCCATGGCCTGAAAAGTAATAAAAAATTGACTTGTAAACTTCAGCGCTGACTCTTTTTTTTTTTGGCCTTGTCAACATGCTCCAGCGAACATCCACCAGTACATTACAATGTATTACAAGATAAGCAATCCCTCAGTGCGATATGGTAGTTTTAGTACATACCAGAGCTACATCACTATGCTGGATAGGTAGATTCACCTAGAGTCGGACACATACCTTGAGACGGACACTTGATTTGTGGTTATCGAAGCATTTTAAGTTCTTTAATTGTGAATTGTCTTTTCAAAAATCAAACATTTGAAGTCGTTTTGTACACAAATAACCTTAAATTTCACTGTCCGTCTTAGTGTATATCCGACTCAGGGTAAATCTACCCTACTCAAAAGGCCTGTACGGAGACACATATCGTCCTGTAGCCTCTGACACACAGCCGTCATACAGTCCTCCAGGGAGGGGGAGCCCGGAGAGGGCACTCAGGTTTGAATTGCTACCCACTGCCAAATGGCCCAGGGAAGCGGTAGCGGTGGATCTCAAAAATGAGAGGGCGGTGACTCTCAGCACCCTAAAAAAAGGGGGTGGTTACTCTAGACTAAGGGGCAGTAGTTGGGTCTCAGGAAGGTGTAAATGATAAAATGTAAAGAGAACAATTATCATCCATGTCTACTGTACTATTTACATCAGGGAATAAAGGTAGTGCTACAGGGGTGCCTGGAATAACAGGGGCGGTGGCTTCTCTGTATGGACTCAGGGGGCGGTCCTCTGCATTCATGAGGGGCGGAAGTTTTACAGGTCCTGTTTAGGCGGGCGGTAGTTTGGCAGATGGCAGGTACTGTCATAGAGCCAGTGCCCTCCCCGGGGAGGGGAGGCTGGGGGCTGGATGTGGGGGGGGGGGGGTATGGTTTGGGGGATGGACGTGTGTGTGTGTGTAGCGGGGGGGATGAGGGATTAGCCTCCTTGTGAATCCTCACTTTACTGTATAGATTATCAGATCAATGCGAGGCTTACGACACACACCCCTATACACCCCCCCCCCCCACCACACACACCCCTACACCCCCCCCCCCCCACCACACACACCCCTGCTCTGTGGGGATATGTGCCCCTTAACCTCTTTAACCCTTTAAAGCTTGCATACTGCTTTATGCCCTTTATCATCATCATGAATGAATGAATGTATTCAAGCATCAAGTCAACCATACAGGGTTGATACACTCCCGCAGAGTCGGCATGATGCATGAATGCATGAATGCAGCCCTTTTAGGTAGAAGCAACACCATCGTAGCTCTAGATGTCTTTCAGGTTACATGGTCTGAAAATTTAGGGTAGTTAGGTTTGATTCTTTTTCTGAATTTTTTTTTTTTTTTACTTTAGCCTGAAAAGAACTCAGAAATTGACTGCCAACTCAACAACAGCAGTCTCCACTCACAGTTTATCAAGTCAACTCTGAAATAGCCCAGAATTAATTTTTTTTTTTTTCAAAATTAGATGACAATTTCTAGGATCAGCCCTGTTTTGGCTAGAGGTAGGGTTAGGGTAACCTGAAACATACCTCTCTTTTTGGCCCTCGAGCTGCATTCATTCATGCATCAAGACGACAAAAGGGCACGGTACATCAAAGCACTACCCTGTGCTCAGCGGGATATGCCGGGTTGCGGCATCGATACCAGAGAAAAGCCCCACCAAAAAAAAGTTGGTCTACGGATTTTGTCTTGAAAAAATAGGTACGGTAGGGCGAATTTGTTTTTTTAATTTTTTTAATTTTTCCTTTTTCCTGAGGTATTTTTTATTTTATTTTACAAACTGATTTTTCATGCCTCACAATGAAAAAAAAGCCACCCCCAAAAAAAATCCAATTCTTCAGGAAATGATGCGGGCGGTGTCCATAGACACTTTTTTTTTCAAAAAATATAAGAATTGGTATTTCCGAAAATATGGTGCGGGAAATCTGTAGACCAACTTTTTTATTTGGTGTGGCCTAACAGTCAGGGTGGTGGATGGGGCTGTGAGGGAAACAACGAGTAGTGGCGACTATTTGCTTTTTTCATTTTTTATTGATTTATTGTACGGTTTATAAGATACAATAAGCGATACATTAACTGAAGGTGTTTACATCCTCTGGGTCTTGTTAAATGAGAATGTTTCGACACTTAATAAGGTCAAATTTAAAAAAAAGGTGTTTCACGTTACCCGGCCCTACCTAGCAAAACTGGGCCGACCCTAGACAACTTTGTCCAATTTTCTTTTAAAAAGAGAGAGTTTATTTTAGGTCATTTTGGGGCTATTTCAGAGTCAACTTGATAACCCGCCACCGTTGATGAGTCAAGACTGAAGTGTGTGAGCCAATTTCTGGGTTCTTTTCAGGCTAAAGTAACCTACTATAGACCTACCTAACCTAGATTTTGAGACCATGTCATTTGGGCCTAAGTTTTTAACAGGATGGGCAGAATACACAGTTGTTTAATGCCAAGATTCTTGTATCGTGTAATGTAGCCCCATAATTTAAGATGATTACCTAAATATGATGGCACTGTGACGCTGAGATACGGGACTTCCTATGGGTTCAGATAACTCCGTTTACGATAACAAGGTCTGCAACCTTGGTGAACTCTGTAGTGTTATCCACGCCGGGCATTGACCCACCGACAGAGCCAAAGGATGAAAGAGTGGCCATTTTCTGGTTGGGGGGGGGGGGGGTGAATTGAACGCGATGACCAGACAATTTTGCATTCTGACACACACTGTATTGCTTCGAGTGATACCTAGATTCTCGCGTAGAAGCCGCAGCTATTATGCAAGTCAGACCACCAGTGCGGCTTATAGGATTGCCCAAGAGTCGGGGCGGCTTTTACATGAGTTTTTGCTACTGTAACACAGTACTGAAATAACATTGTACAGACCCCCTTCAGGCTTATAAATATGCTGACTTATACATGAGTTAGGCTTATACGCAGGAATTTACAGCAGACATCTTCCAACACTGACTCCACAGTGGTGGCCAAATTTTCCCAGCGTCCTTTCCAACACAATAGAGAAGGCCTAACCACCCCTAAGAGTAGACACTAACGCTGGCCCGGGAGACAATGGCCCGTAGCTTTTGGTCCAGGCTCGCAGTTTTCTCAGGAACCACCTGAAGAAGTTTCTAGGAGAATATATCTATACCAATATAGTCATATGTTATATGTCTTTAGAAAGAGAAAATCACTGGGAAACCGGTCATTCTGGTTAGGTCTTGATTTAAATTAACTAGGGGTAAATATGATTTTCTCCTTAAGGATCTTTTTTAAATACCCCTGGCCCATAGATTTTTAAAGCTACGGGCCCGGGTGGCCCAAGGTTGAAAAGTTAGTGTCTACTCCTGCCCCCCCCCCCCCTAGTTGACAGAAATGACACCCCCTAGTTGTTGCAGCACACCCTGTTGGTGCAGTGTGGGGCTAACACAGGGTGTGTGGGAGGCAGCTATGGATCCGGGCGGAAGAGGCTTGCTGAAGCTACTTGAGGAGGCGATAATTGGGGAAAAGGGAGGCAGAAACTGTTGAGTCACCGTGGGAGAGGTTGAGCTGAAGATGCACGGTAAGGCCAAATAAAAATGAAGGTGTGTTTCAGGTTATTCAACCCTCCAATTTTGACAAATATTGTTTTTTTATGCCCCCCCCCCCCCCCCGAACCGCCCAATGTGCCAAACAGATTTGATAGTCCACTATCCATCAAGGCCATCATCGGTGTGTCGGCACTGAAGTTTACGAGTCAATTTCTAGGTACATTTCAGGGCAGACGTTAGAAAAATGAATTAAAAGATACATATCATACCTACCTACCGTAGATTGTCAGATCATGTAACCTGAAACACACCTTTATCTGTTTGCCCTAATTGGCGTTGTGCTGAAGACGTAGTGTAATTGGCGTGGGGGATGAGTATGTATCGGGTGAGGACCGTTTTCTGTACACTTACTAATGCCACTCTGGTGTAAACCATCTGAGGGCTGCATGCTGCTTAGGGAGTGATCATTTTTTATCAACAGGGGGGGGGTTGGTTTGGGGGGGGGGCAAACAAATTTGGACCCCTTGACCGGGGGGGTGTAAAAAATTTGGACCCCTCTTGGGGGGGGGGTCAAAAAAATTTAACCTGTTTTGGGCCAAAAAGCCCGCGCAATACTATGCTTCAAAGGGCCCGCGCGCGCGCCGATTTCCGACCGGTAGCGGGGGGGGGGGGGTAAAAAATTTCGACCCTTTGACCGGGGGGGGGGTGAAAAAAATTTCGCGCGTTCCGCGCGGAAAACCACCCCCCCCCCCCCTGTTGTTAAAAAATGATCACTCCCTTAACCCTTTGAGGACGGAAAACATTTGTTGTCATGATGCACCAATGCAGCCCTGGCAGGTAACTCGTCAGTGCTGCATTGGTGCATCATGCAGACCCTTCGGTAGTGTCTCAACCTCATAATGTCGGCATGAATGCAGCCTTGGCGAGTAACTCGCCGGGGCTGCATTCAGGCATCATGACGACCAAGGGCATGGTGCATTAAGGCATCATATACTCTGCACCACCCGTGGTGCCCTCGGCAAAATTATAATCAAATTTCGCCTTACCCTGGTAAGTCTCATTTAATTTCACAATTAAAGGGCTTATGCGCTATGGCCTTTTATTGTCATGATGCATGAATGCAGCCCTGGTGAGTAGACTCTTTGTGCTGCATTCTTGCATCATGACGGCCCTTCAGGAATCGGCGATACTTAAATGCAGCTCTGACGAGTTACTCGCCAGGGCTGCATACAAGCATCATAACAGCAAATCGCAAAGCACATTAAAGCGCTATGCAGCCCTTAAAGGTTTAAACTGTGTCGCAGGCTTACGTTTTAAATGTAGAAAAAGGTTAAATACCTCAATCTGGTGTTAAACTGTGTTGCTCCAGGCTCAAGTTATTTTTAAAAAAGGTAAAGAGCGGGAAACCAAACAATAGGCTGTAACGAGCAATGCGTGTCGTGTTGGGAGCTGGGAGAGGCCTGGGGGCGCTCTGCAGGCGTCTTTATATCTGTAAGTTTAAGGATAATATAGTGCTTTAATGCATTATTCCTTGGTCGTCATGATGCATGAATGCATCATGACGACCCAACGAAGGCTCAGCAAGATGTAAAGAATCAGCATTGATGCATCAAGACACCAACACTGAAAACTTGTCTCCACACTCATTGAAGTGACTATCATAAAATAAACGAGTCGAAAGTTGTCTAACCTATTAGGTTACGATCCCATACATAGAATCTGGAGCTGGCAAATGTCGGGTTTTGGGCTGGCACATATAAAGTGGGTCTTCTATTTCCAGCTAGAAGACCTGCTTCCTTGTCACTTAGACAAGCTTTGGACTCGTTTATTTTATGATCGTCACTTTGAAGAGTATGGCGACAAATATATTTTTGGAGTGAAGTGTTGCAATTTTTAGCAACTTTCTGTGCTCCCTCTGGTAAACACCTACACTTAGAAATATACTTTCACGGAAGGAAGAAAGTAGCATAGAGAGCATTTATTAGAAAAGTTCAGGGTCTAACCTGTTTGTTTTATTTAGTTCAGGTGAACTGCCAGATGCAACCCCGGAAATAAGACATTAAGTTATTATATGCCGTTAGAATGAAGAGAAAGTCACTAAAGAGCCGACCATTCTGGTTAGTTTTTAATATAACTCGGAAAAGTGAGAACTATTACGGTGGGCCTGTATACTTGAAAAGCCATGAGCCTGGATGACGCATGGTACCGTAAAACCTCGCGTATAAGCCGCACCCCGAGTTTGGTGCAATCCTATAAGCCGCAGAGGCCATCTGAGAATTGTTAATTTTATACTGTAGTATACTCATAAAAACTCTCGTATAAGCCGCACCCTATATAGGCATGTTTGGTATCAAAAGAAAGCTGAGTCTGATTCGCGTACAAGCCGCGGCTTATACGCGAGGTCTTACGGTAGTGTCTAAAGAAGGTGAAATGTGTGTTTCAGGTTACATGGTCTTAAAATCTAGGGTAGGCAGGTCGGATTTTTCTTTTTTGAAAAGTACCCATAAATTGACTCCCAAACTTCAGGGCCAACTTGCTCGTGAATGCCACAATTTGTGAACTATTAAATTGACTCTGAAATAGCCCCAAAGTGACCTAAAATATAGATAATATTTGGATAAAAATAAAATTGGATAAAAAAAAATCTAGGCTGGGCCCTGTTTTGCTAGGTAGGGTCGGGTAACCAGAAACACACCTTTTTTTGGTTTGGCCCTATGAAAATGCACACACAAAATTAGAATAAAGGGAAAACAGAAAAGTTGCATCCTGAGATGTTCAGCCATGCGGCATAGGGGGCGAAAGCCTACCTGTTTACTTTTAGTTGTGCGGGTCACAAAAACTGACCGGAAACCACGACGCGGTATGCTTTAAGTATGGGCGCTTTTGAAACTAAGAAGATTTCTTATTCCAGGTGATTCTCCTACCTAAACCATGATATAGGGGAGCAGGGTACATGCCTGACACATATTTATCTAAAGGCATTTCCAGTAGAAATCCCCCTTTGCTGAGAAATAATATTTTTTCCAAAATTCCCCATAGCGTGACATCGCTTCCTGTCCTGATTCGAGGGTATAAAATCACCCGTTTTTTGCGTGGCATCGGGTTACTTTGACACCCTATTGTTATGGATTGTGGGATCAGGCGCGGCGGCCCCCCGTGCGTCTCGCTGTGTGTCGGTGGGTCTGGGGATGAGCCGGGGACGGAGTAGGATCATAGACCGACACCCCGCCCAGCCCTCAGAACACACAGCGGGATCCAACAGGGTCTGGGCATCTCAAGTCCTGCAGGTGCAGCTAGACTCAGTGGGTGTTCTTAGGGGGGGGGGGGGAAGGGGGGGAATCAAGTGCTGTAGCGCCATCCGCATTGAGTGGCTAGAGTGGAAACTACACACAGTCATTCTTAACCATATTTTAAGCAGCTATTACACAAAAGCTATTCAAGTTTAATTTCTGTTGTATTTTTTCCTGGGAAGATTTATCCTTTTGCAAGTTATATTTCAATGTAGCATTATAAAGCTTCTGTCGTTATCTCAATATGAGGGTTTCATTCATGCTCTCTCGATGCAATGCAAATGTACTGGGGGTAAGCTATATGACCATGGCCCTCTTACAGCTCAGTAGTGCCACCTCATGCCAATCATGTATACTAAAGACCTTCCAACAGGTGTGGACCACACTGGACTGTACAGTGTGACCTCTTCCCTGCCCTGTTTGAGACTGCCGCTACTAGGCTGGTGCAGCTGCATATATGCTTGATTCCCCCCCTGGGGGGGGGGGGGGGGGTATACTGAGGGGATGTACACAGAAAATCTGAATGCTCCGGCCCTTAGTCTGTAGTGGCTATACTCAATCTGACATCTCCTGGTGAGCCCCCTGACTGTGAGGTGATTACTAGATGTATAAGTGGTATCAATTAAAGTAGATGCCAGATTGAGTATATCCCAGCTTAGGCATAAGGACATTGGTCAGGCATGACCAAGTGCTATTCAAAAATGACTGAGGCATATAACAACATATGACTTGTGCCCTACTAAAAAAGACTTAGCCTAAAACTTTTTGAAAATGGAGAAGATTAAGGTGGGTTAGTCAGTACTTAACCACCTGACAATACTAACTAACTTAGCTTGGACAAAAAATGACTAACCTGGCTAGGCATTATGGTGACTGAAAGATTGGTCATATAGGAAGACAAAGAATATCAGTGTACTGAGGGGGTGCAAGGGGTGGGTGCTATATCACTGTACTACATGTATATCATATAGAAGCCCACACTAGTCAATATGCACTGGGTATATAGGACTGGGTATTTCAGTTGGTTGCTATGGGAATGAGAAGGCTCTTTAATATCCCTGATGATGAATACACGTGCTAAGAATTAGAAGCTCCACAACGTTCCCCACTTCTCCATAATAAAATTGAAATAATACAGAAATAAATACATTTATCTGCAGAGCTTCAAGCTGTTACGAATTTGGACACGTTTTAGAGGCTTATTACGAAAGAACTAATAGAGCTACTTAAAGGCGAACCTTGCGGTTTCTGTGGCAGGGGTATATATTTGTATAGGGAACGACTGGCTGAGTGACAGGGAGGGTATCGGCTGTATCCCTCTACATGGGCAGCTTCTCAGCTGGCCCTATAGCTCAGTGGCTAGAGCACTGGTCTTGTAAACCAGGGGTCGTGAGTTCAATCCTCACTGGGGCCTAGGTACTATTTTAATGCCTTTAATGGTTTTCCTATTTTCTTGCAGGAAAGCCTATGTTAAATTATGGTTATCTCCTGCAAAAAGTCACAGATAGTCATATATATGGTGTACGTTTGATAGCACCTGATCATAGGACCGGTGCATGTAGACATAGTTTAACACTAGAGGTACCCCTATCCACGCTGTGCTACTATGTACATGGATTAATGCTTGTAAAAATTAATTCCTATAATAGGGCCAAAAAAAAGTTGTGTTCAGGTATCCCTAGCGACCCTATGTTTTTGGCCCTACCCAAATCTCTTCTTCTTTTTTTTGTAAGGCATTTTTGCGTTTTTTCTACCAAAAAACACTTTTTTATACTGACATTTTTTTTCTGTAAATTTATACGAAAGTGGGAGGAATTTTGTCTCAAAATCCTTTTAAAAAAATGGTAAAAATGAATTAAAATCTACCTACCTACCCTACTTTTTTTGGGCCATGTTACCTGAACACAACTTTTTTTATTTGGCTTAGCTACATTTGTATGTGGTATGTGAGTTAATTTTGGCCTTGTCAAGGCTTTTTCTATCATCATGTTTTACAGGACCCCTGCACCTGTTGCCATCTGCTTCCTATACTGCACACAACATTATACTGGTTTAAGTACCCCGTCTGTCAGGCAGATTTCTGTGTGGCCCTATAGCTCAGTGGCTAGAGCACTGGTCTTGTAAACCAGGGGTCGTGAGTTCAATCCTCACTGGGGCCTAAAACTACTGTTTTAATGCATTTAAATTATTTTCCCTATTTTTTTTATTTAGGAACATCTATATTACATTATGGTTCAGCAGAATGTCTCAGTTATTGTGTAAGTTTAACAGAACCTGTAGCTGATGAAAGGACTGTTGAATTTCATATGTAGTTAAGCATGGGACACGCATTAATGGTATCACTGGTAACGCTGTGAGGGCCACTGCTACTATGTACATGGCGGTTTGGTGCAGGCAACCTGCTAAAAGTAAGCCCTATGAAAACTAGTAGGATATAACATGTGGCTCAGTTTTGGTTTTGGCTATTGTGACTTTGTCATGTTTATAACCATGCACCTGTTGCCAACTGCTTCCTGTGGTATAATGTAGCCTTGCACACCGATGGTATCAACTACCCCTTCTGCCAGTTCAACACTACTCAAAACTTACACCTTCTGCCCGTATACACATGTGTGGCCCTATAGCTCAGTGCCTAGAGCACTGGTCTTGTAATGTTTTTATTTGTACATTACAAAAGTTAGCCCATGCTATATCAAGTGTGGAGGCATATTGGCTATATTCAGAACTTCTGTACAAATATGATCCACATTTGAAAGTTATATTACCCCAAATATTAGACAGTTTAAGGGCAGCATTTTGAACCTAATTAATAGGCGAGTTCTAGATGGAATTTTCACACAATTCTTTCAGTTTTGGAAAGGTAAATTCCTGGACAACCTATGGGTCAAAGGGTGTATCGATATAATGCTTTTGTCGATGCGATAATCGGAATTTCGGAAATGTCTGTGTATCGATTTGGGGGGTATCGATGACAGTCCTACAGATAGTTGTATATGGTGTTAGTTTGATGGCATTTGGTTTAAGGACAGATATATGTATACCTCATTGTAAGTTTAACACCAATGATAACCCTATCAACCCTGTGGGGCCATTGCTACTATGTACATGGGGGTTTGATGCAGGTAACTTCAGGATAAGAGCACCATCATGATTTATAACGGTAAATGTATATAAAAATATGTAAAAAATATATTCCTTTAAATGTGACATGTGGGTTAGTTTAGGTACAAACCAAGGTTTTGTCTATTGTCCTGTTTTACAGTACCCCTGCACCTGTTACCATCAGTTTCCTATATTGTACATCAAAATACAATGGTCAACTACCCCGTCCGTCAGGCTGGTTTCTGTGTGGCCCTATAGCTCAGTGGCTAGAGCACTGGTCTTGTAAACCAGGGGT
This sequence comes from Harmothoe impar, assembly GCA_947462335.1. Taxonomy (NCBI): domain Eukaryota; kingdom Metazoa; phylum Annelida; class Polychaeta; order Phyllodocida; family Polynoidae; genus Harmothoe; species Harmothoe impar. The sequence continues at coordinate 76,745,057 of OX381706.1, read as the reverse complement.
CGTGAGTTCAATCCTCACTGGGGCCTTACTACTGTTTTAGTGACTTTGAATTGTCTTATGCTAATTTTCCTGCTTTTTAAGAATTTCCTATCATATTTTGCAGAAAACTCAATATTGATTTATCTGCAAAAGGTCGCAGATAGTTGTAAAAGGTGTTAGTTTGATGGCACTTGGTTTAAGGACAGATATATATCCCTAATTAATAGTTTAACACCAATGATACCCCTATCTACGCTGTGTTACCCAGTGGTACTATGTACATGGGGGTTTGATGCAGGCAACTTTAGGATAATGATAAGAACATCATGTATAAAGGTAAAAACTGATAACAGAAATCCCTGTAATATAATAGGGACCTCTAGCAAACCCGACGTAGCCAATTAAACGTAGACGCATCCTATACTTTCAGCACTGCTACGTCTGCGTTTATTGAGCTTTTACGTGGTTGCTTAAGGTCCCTAATAGCTACATTAGGACGTGAGTCAGTTTTGTTACAAACCAATTAAGGCTTTGTTATGTTTTACAGCACACCCGCACCTGCTGCCATCTGTTTCCTATATATACTGTACATAACAATACAATGGTCAACTATCCCGTCCGTCAGGCTGATTTCTGTGTGGCCCTATAGCTCAGTGGCTAGAGCACTGGTCTTGTAAACCAGGGGTCGTGAGTTCAATCCTCACTGGGGCCTAATACTTTTTTAGTGAATTTAAATGGTCTTGCGCTAATTTTTAAGAATTTTCTATAATTTTGCAGAAATCTCAGTATTGATTTATCTGCAAAAAGTCACAGATAGTTGTAAAAGGTGTTAGTTTGATGACACTTGGTTCAAGGACAGATATATGTACTTAACCAGTGGCATAGGAAAAATGGGGGCCATGGGGCACGTCCCCCCCCCCCCACCTCCCCAATCACAGAATATGTTTGCCCCCCCCCAAAAAAAAAAAATAATAATAATAATAAAATAAAATAGATTTGCCAAGACCCTATAATATGATACACATTTTCCCAAATCGTACCTTTCCCACATAGGAAAAAGTGTGAGCAGAGTTGCTTAAACCGCCCCCCCCCCCCCATCAGTATGAAAACCTTTTTTATACAATTCCAATACAAGCGTGTGTAAACACTGTCATACTTGAAGTCCAATATTTAAAGCCTGTGGGATGCCTCTCCCCCCCCTCCCAACTGAAGATTTGCTTCCTACGCCTCTGCTGACTATAAGTATAACACCATTGGCGGATCTAGGGGGGTGGCCCGACGGGCCTTGCCCCCCCCCCCCCCCCCCTCCCCCCCAAAAAATAATTTAAATTAAAAAAAAAAAAGATTTAAAAAAAGGGGAAGAAGAGAGGAGAAAAGAGGGAAAAAAAGGGAACAATACCATATAGACACAGACCATCAACATTTTCATGGGGGGGGCATGCCCCCACACCCCCCTAGTATAGCTATTGTGATTTTTTTGCGCTGCGCTTCGCTCACACTGCGCGTGGGAATAAACAGTCACTCTGTGGTTGGCCAGGTTTGGGCCCCCCCCTCTGGAAAATCCTGGATCCGCCACTGGTGTAACACTAATGATACACGGTCTACACGGTGAGGCCACTGCTACTTTGTACATGTGGGTTTGATGCAGGCAACATCTGGATAAGAAATTATGTATGAAGGTAAAAACTGATAACAGAAATCCCTGCAATAGCTACACTAGGACGTGACATCTGAGTCAGTTTTGTTACAAACCAAGGCTTTGTTATATTTTACAGTACCCCTGCACCTGTTGCCATCCTGTACATAACAATACAACGGTTTAAGTACCCCGTCTGTCAGGTTTATTTCTGTGTGGCCCTATAGCTCAGTGGCTAGAGCACTGGTCTTGTAAACCAGGGGTCGTGAGTTCAATCCTCACTGGGGCCTAGAGTTTTAGTTTGCCCATTTTGGCTGTGATGACCAAAGACAGGAGGATGCATGTATTGTTGGTCAAATGGTTGTTGGACTCTAGACACTAACAAGTGTTACATGTTGATGTAGTCTGGCAGCCAACTAGCCCAACCTTGCAAAACATTAATAACGGTCAGGTTGTGGGTAATGGCAACCAAAACATTGATTTTAGGTGATTTCTGACCTAAGTTGCTTGTCACATTAACCATATATATCTCAATGTCAGCTTAACATGGCTAGGACTCTGCATTCCTGTACCCAAATGAGTCAAAACTGGCTCAAAGCGTATTTTTACAAGGCTGCCAGAGAAGCCCTCCCTGGCAGCTGAACTAATGTATTGTTCCCCTTCAGTGGACATCTGTTACTACAGCATAGTCATAGTGCATCATATATATGTTGTTTGTAAATACCCCTCTACATGGGTAGGTTCCCATCTGGCCCTATAGCTCAGTGGCTAGAGCACTGGTCTTGTAAACCAGGGGTCGTGAGTTCAATCCTCACTGGAGCCTTAGTTTTGGTTTGTGAACAGTTTAAACGATGCCATTCTACACTACATTGGCTAAAACATTTAGAGATACCTAATACTTCTCTATTTTTGCAGGAATTCTTACTTATTAACTGGAATTCCTGTTTTGAATCAAATCAATTGGTCGTGGCTGGGGACATGAGGACCTAGAGATAGTTTACATCTTAGGCCTAAACAAAAAGAAAAGTTGTGTTCCGGTATCCCGACCGACCCTACGATTTTGGGCCCGACCCTAATCTTTTTTGGGAATTTTTTTTTTGAGGAAATTTTTGGCGTTTTTACTACTAAAATTGAGAAAAGTTAAGAAAAGGAAAAATCCGACCTACCGACCCTGTCTATTTTTGGCCATGTAACCGGAACACAATTTTTTTAGGCCTTACACACCTTTTTCCTTCCCCTAATCCCGCCCCCCCCCCCTTTTAAGCCCTTCGGATGCTGTATGCTGTAGATCACCCTTTCTCCTTGGCTGCTCACGTTGTAAGTTGTTGAAAAAGCATCTCCCCTCTTACGGGATGGAGGTCTTCAAGGTATTTCAAGTGCTTTTTCATCTTCCTGAATTTTTTTTTGTTCATGGTCACTTTCATCCCTGCTTCTTCCCCACAGTCGCGGCCCAGCCTCCACACCCCTGTCCCCCTGTGTCCCCCTCTATTAACCCTTTACTGGAATGCAACGTGCCCTTTGTCATCATGATGCAGGGATGCAGCCCTGGAAGGGTACTGCCAAGTAACTCTACATTCGTGCATCATGACGACCATATGGGGGTTGATACACTCCGGAATAGTCGGCACGATGCAGTACAGGCGAGTTACTCGCCTGTACTGTGCTGGTGCATCATGACGATGAATTTAATTTACGGCAACATGCCGCCCTTAACGTGTTCGTTCAGTAGGGGTGGCAGAGTGTGGGATGGATGGTCGTGGACGCCCTTTTCCCACCTCCCCCTACAGCAGCAGTGTCTGCCCCCCACCCCACTGACCCAGCACACCATTCTGCGGCAGACGGGTCATCAGGAGGCCTCTCTGAGCGGTTCTTATCTCTAGTTGAGGTGTTCACTCTCCCAGCACAATCTTGGTATTGACTCCAAACCAACCACATACATGAATAAACTATCCACAAAGATGGATAAAGATGGCTGTATCTGTATAGAGAGGTAATTGGCCACGACGGGTGGCGCCATCTTTCTTCTCGCGACAGAATGCCCTTACACTTGGTACAGGAGGAAGTACCCCAGTCCGGATGGACTCACAGACAACCCCACACCTTCCCCTGGTTTGCCTGCGTCTATCTTACCAGGTTGATGGATAGCCTGGGAGCATGCATCCATCTGGTCCAATACACATCTTATAATTACCTCTTTCAAGTAAAGGAGTTAATACAAAGTGACCTTAATTACCGCCCTTTGATCTAGGTAAAATCTGTCTGTTGAGGAGTGTGTATGTATTCCCCAACGCACACATTTTGCACCACCAAAATAGCGCAAAACTGAAGAGGAGGTCTGCTCCCAGACCATGGTATGGCATTGGGCTGGGAGTCTGAGACTGCTGGACTGCACACTGGGCGTCCTGTGACCTCTATGTGACCCCTTACACCGCTCCTGTCTTCATCCATAATCACACCCTTGAACCCTGCGACCCTCCAATCCCGCACCCCTCACCCGCCCAGCCCGCACACTGCACCGCTCACCGACCCCCCACTGATGGATGCGTCCCTGACGACCAAAGTGTAAACCCCGTGGATCAGACGCTGGTTGCCGCCCGTGCTGGCTGGGTTGCCCCCTGGTGGTGATTTATGCCGAGCGGCGGCCACTTCCGGTCGGAGATAGCGGCACTTCCGCCGGCTGATAAGCGGGCACGGTCCTGGCGGTGCGCGGGGAGGGGGGCACGGGCCACTCAGATAAACATGTCTGCCGTAATGGCCGACCGACACATCGCCTGTCATAACAGACCCTTAGCGCCTCCTCTGGTGACAGTCTGTTCAGGCTTATACCTGTGACGTCATCACGGTAATCTCCAAATTAGATGCTATCTGGGAGTGAGTTAGGGGCAGCTTGGGGAGGTAGCTTCCTGCTATTCAATATGGCGCCATGTACACCATAACAGACTCTAGTCAGGCCCTCTGGTGGCTGGAAAGACAACTACTTGACTCAGCAGACGTCATCGTGACGTTGGTGACGTCACGTCGCGACGCCTGCCGTTATCCGGCGGCCATCTTTAGGCCCCGTCCGCAGAGTGAGTGGCTGAATGGAGTGAATGGTTCCAGCTTCCGGCGCCAGGTGGCTCTCCTGGGACAGGAAGTGCCCATTGATCATGGAGCATGCGCAGTAGGGGAAGCTTACTCTCCTAGCACTGTAGTAGTCTTAATGTGTGAAGTTATAGTCATACACTCTCCAAGCAGTTTTCGGAGACATCATAAAACTTGTTGAAGGGGATGTTTTTAGATATGTCTCTTTTAAAAACTCCAAATCCCTTAAACAGTGCTATTATTGACCAGCAGGCCTACGAGAAATACCTTTGCAGCCCGAGATGCATGTGCCTATATGTAAACTTGTAAGCTAGCCGCTATAGGTCTGGATATTGATGTAAAGGGTTGTAGATTATACACTAAATTTTACCTTCTCAAGACAGTGGCTCAGTCGCTAAAAGGTGTCATTTGCAGTCATGGTGCACCAATGCAGCGCTGGCAAGTTACTTGCCAGGACTGCATTCATGCATCGTAACGACCATGGCATGATGCATTACCCTTAAAAGGTAGAAACGCTTGGTTCTGAGCCCTATATATTCTGGTGTCAGACGTCAGAAAAAGGCTACTAGGCCCCAGTGAGGATTGAACTCACGACCCCTGGTTTACAAGACCAGTGCTCTAGCCACTGAGCTATAGGGCCAGATGGGAATCAGCCCATGTAGAGGGATACAAACAATAAGTGATACCCTACTGGCAGTGCTGCGGCAACAGCTGTGCACACACTAGACCCTTAGCAACAACCACATAGCTTATTAAACACAGATGTTTAACCTTTGCTTTGAACATTGTCTGCGGTTAATGAGCTATGTCAGGTTTGCTAAAGGTCCCCAATGACAACAGGTTGACAGCATGCTCTGGCTGTTTTGTCCCAACATCAAAGTTAACTTGTCAGCCCCGGTTAAAAAAAGACAAGGCCCCAGTGAGGATTGAACTCACGACCCCTGGTTTACAAGACCAGTGCTCTAGCCACTGAGCTATAGGGCCACACATGTGTAGGGCCGGAATGTGTCTATACTATACACATGTTGAGCTAACAGAAGGGGTAGTTGACACCATTGTAGTGTAACCCTACAGTATCTGAAGCAGATGGCAACAGGTGCATGGTTATAAACTTGAATAGGCAAAACCAAAACTGGCCACTGTAGTTTATATAGGGATTTATTTTGTTTACCAATGTTATATGTCAAAGCTCATAGGATGTTCTCCATCCTCACTCAGTCAGGTTGTAGTCCGGCGCTGTGACCCAGTTTGGATGTTCTCATTCCGAAGTTGCCTTTCACCAAACCCCCATATACATAGTAGCACTGGGTAACACAGCCTGGATAGGGGTATCATTAGTGTTAAACTATTAAAAATGCACCAGTCCTATAATCAGGTGCTATTAAACGTATACCATATATGACTACCTAAGACTCATACCATAATTCAATATAGATATCCCTGCAAAAAAAAAGTAAAAGTAGCATAAAATAATTTAAATTCTCTAAAATAGTAGTAAGGCCCCAGTGAGGATTGAACTCACGACCCCTGGTTTACAAGACCAGTGCTCTAGCCACTGAGCTATAGGGCCAGATGGGAACCTGCCCATGTTGAGGGGTATTTACAAACGACAAGTGATACCCTACTGAGGGTGTAGCAGCAACAGATGTACACACTCTAGACCTTTAACAACCACGTAGCTCATTAAACACATGTATACATATGTAACCTTTGCTTTTAACCTTGTCTGCGTTTAATGAGCTATGTCAGGTTTGCTAAAGGTCCCTAATGACAACAGATTGACAGCGTTCTCTGCCTAATTACGTCACAACATTAAATTTAACTTGCTAGCCCCGGTAAAAGAAAGACAAGGCCCCAGTGAGGATTGAACTCACGACCCCTGGTTTACAAGACCAGTGCTCTAGCCACTGAGCTATAGGGCCACTTATGTATCGGGTCAGAATGTGTCTATAGACATGTGTTTAGCTAACAGAAGGGGTAGTTGACACCATTGTAGTGTAACCCTACAGTATCTGAAGCAGATGGCAACAGGTGCATGGTTATAAACCTGAATAGACCAAACCAAAACTGGCCACTGTAGTTTATATAGGGATTTTGCTTATCAATTTTATATGTCAAAGCTCATAGGATGTGCTCCATCCTCACTCGGTCACGTTGTAGTCTGGCGCTGTGACCCAGTTTGGATGTTCTCATCCCGACGTTGCCTGCACCAAACCCCCATGTAGCTACACAGTAGCACTGGGTAACACAGCCTGGATAGGCCCATCATAGGGGTATCATTGGTGTTAAACTATTACAAATGCACCAGTCCTATAATCAGGTGCTATTAAACGTATACCATATATGACTGCCTAAGACTCATACCATAATTCAATATAGATATCCCTGCACAAAAAGTAAAAGTAGCATAAAATAACTTAAATTTTCTAAAACAGTAGTTAGGCCCCAGTGAGGATTGAACTCACGACCCCTGGTTTACAAGACCAGTGCTCTAGCCACTGAGCTATAGGGCCAGATGGGAACCTGCCCATGTAGAGGGGTATTTACAAACCACAAGTGATACCCTACTGAGGGTGTAGCAGCAACAGATGTACACACTCTAGACCTTTGACAACCACGTAGCTCATTAAACACATGTATACATATGTAACCTTTGCTTTTAACCTTGTCTGCGTTTAATGAGCTATGTCAGGTTTGCTAAAGGTCCCGAATGACAACAGATTGACAGCATTCTCTACCTAATTACGTCACAACATTAAATTTAACTTGCCAGTCCCGGTAAAAAAAAGACAAGGCCCCAGTGAGGATTGAACTCACGACCCCTGGTTTACAAGACCAGTGCTCTAGCCACTGAGCTATAGGGCCACACATGTGTATAGGGGCAGAATGTGTCTATAAACATCTATTAAGCTATTGAACTGTAAGTAGCACAATATGTACTGGGTGCTCTACACCACATGTTCTGCCACTTTTGTCACCATCCTCTGCTCAAGTAGTACATACCCTACGAGTAACTGAGTCAGAGTGTATGTCTCCCGCCCATCAGAAAAGCTGGATATGTAATAATACAGACTACCAACTTCATTTATTCTCCAGGATAAAGAAAGTAAATTCAAATTCTCGTGAACTGCCTCTATGATCATGAAGACCCAGAAAAGTTTTTTTTATGTAAAATCTTTCACCAGATGTGCGACACAGCCCTTTTAAAAATCGATGGACACACACATTTAAAGTACTATGTGCTAGATAAAATTTGACAAGGCGACACAGCACTTTTGTTTAAATTCGACACGGCGATACGGTCAAGAATCTGCACCCATGTATAGTCACAGATATCGCACAGATTTTTCCCATGGTTTCCCCCCTCTGCCCTATCTACACAATCCTGGAGCTGCCAATGCTATGCTTACTGGTTTGGGTTCACCCAGTAGTGGTAGTGGGAGCTGTTCAGTAAGTTATGTGACAACTTTATGAAGTGCCAACATTCGGGGCCGCGCTTTATGTGTGCGGAGGATCTGCGATTATCTGGGGTGGTGTGAAGTTACGAGGTGCCCGTGTAGAGGTCACCCGGCGGTGTGCGGAGGTCATCTTACCCCTATTACTGCCCCTGGGTAATGGCTGTATGGTGGTGTGTGTCACATACAGGGGTAGGCACAGGGGGCATGGGGTCAACTGTACAGCAACAGTCTGTGCGAAAACATGCAGGACAGTGGCAATGTCCTGCTAAAATGCCATCGGTCCAGCAGATTGACAAGTGTAGCAGGACCGAATGTCCAGTCACATGTCGGGCGTTTCTGAACTAAAATAATTTAGTTGGGTTTCTAAACCAGAAATATGTTTGTCAATATACTGTGTAAAACAATGAATTTATCCTGATTTGGCCATAAATTATTACAAATATAATGCACAATACTATTCTATAGTTAAAAAAGCATATGTCATCAAATATTTTACTGGCCGGTCCTTCAAAAATGTAGCTGGTCCTGCGACATTGAAAATCTGCAGGACCAAATGTCCTGTGCGATGAAAAAGTTTTCACAAAGACTGCAGCAAGCAGCTTAACCTGGTTCTGATGGTTAGCATCAGAAACAGAAAAAATGGCATCACTTCAATCTTCCCTGACCTATTTCTCCCCACTTTATTAGTGGACATGTATATGCAAATCTAGATGCCTGTGATAGATCCCAGCACAGCTTGTTCAGCGCTCAGTTCCAGTTGTGCTTCCCTAAATGCTGCAAAGTGCCATAACCACTTGTAGGGTAGACTGCCCATGGGGTGACTAGCTGGTCTGTTGGTACCATGAGTAGACTGGTATGTTTCAATCAGGGTGCCATTAATCATGGAGCCAATCTTCCACAGGGTTATTATAGACTTTGGGCTGATTGTCCTCAGGGCCTATTGCCATAGGACCTATTGTCCGCTGGTCTCCTCATTCGAGTACCAGTCTACTCAAGGTACCAACAGACCAGCTAGTCAGCTCATAGGCACTCTACCCTAGTGAAGTTAGGATGGCTAAGGAGCATGACCAATCAAATAGATAAGTTTGCTTTCAAGTAGAGTGTGGGTCTTCAGATTTTGAATTCATACCGATCATGGTGATGGGTTTGGTATGTAAATGACCCTTTCTGCCGCTAGTGCTGCTGTCTCGGGAGACATGTCCACAGACTACGGGTACTCTGTTAATGGCGGCGGTGGTGCCCATGTGACCAGGTTATGGGTCATGTGACACCTGGTTAGTACGGCTGTCTCAGTAAGACTTTACTGGGGCTGATTTATGATGAGACACCACCCAGTCACATGACCACTCTTCTCACTCTCCATTTGGTCTCAACAGGGAGAAGATGACTCCAGCTGACAGGGGCACTCTCAGTATGTTACTTACCCACACTATAGCTCGGACTCCACTAAGCCTGGGCTCCCCTAGGGCGATACACCTCCCTGCGAAACGTTGCGATCTTTTTAGTGTTGTCTTCTGACATATTTCGCTACATTTCGCCCCATTTTGCGGCAGTGTCGCCCTGTTTTGGGTGATACTTGGGGCGACACTGCCGCGAAATGAAGCGAAATGGGGCGAAATGAAGCAAAATGTGCAAACCAAAACATAAAAAAATATCGCAACGTTTCGCAGACACCAGTGTCGCCCTAGTGGAGTCCGGGCTTTTGGGTGACACAGCTACCTGCGAGACAGGGCGTTCTTTTAGGTCTTTTGTTCTCAAATAGATCGCCCGATTTCACTCTATTTCGCGCGAATGTCACCCTGCTCCTTGGGACATTCAGGGCGAAACAGGGCGATCTGTTTGAGAATAAAGGACCTAAAAGAACGCTCTGTTTCGCAGGTAGCCGTGTCGCCCTAGTGGAGTCCAGCCTTATGGTCCTCAACATAGCCATGAGGCCACTCCTGAGCCAATGATAAGATATAAGGGCATTTATTATGTCTTCTTGGCCAAAGATTGGTTGGTGGAATTATTTCCATGCTAAGATGCATGCTCTTCAGAGAGTCCCATATTGTAGCCTGCCGGGTCTCTTTTTATGTGACTCATGTACTTTATGTGGCCCAGGCGTCTTATATTCTCACCTAGTTCAAACACAGACGATGGTTGCGGTGCTTCGTGCAGGATATGACCTCATCGGCACATTGTAACATATAATGATGTCATAAAGGTGTGTGCACAAGTACCCATGACGTCACTCATGTTCACATATTCCTCATGTGCACTGATGTGGAATAATTGTCTGTTCTGGACGGCTTCAGATTTCAGTTGTTCCTGGATAAAAGATCAAGGAAATGTATGAGATAAAGCTGGAGTTGTACTAATGCGCTGTCCATCTTCCGGCTGAGCTGCATATTGGTCGTTGGTTCCCCTCCAGTGACGGTCGGAGTGGAGGTACTCAGTCCTATAAATAGGGGCAGTGGGGGTTCAAGACAAACCCTCATAACAGGAGCAAGCGTTTTGTCTCTGAGAGGAACCCCCTGAATGGCCTTAGCGGTAAGGTAGTTTTTAGTTAATGACACATCTGTAGAAGATGGATGGTTTCATGACTTGCGTGCACGGTCTGAGTCGCGGTTATTTACCTGTGTCCCTAGCGTGTGAACTGACACGGCGCATAGTCTTGTCTCAACTTCTAAAAAGCTAGTTGACATTTAAACCACTGTCAAACTCCACATTCAGTACAAGTTCCCCATATTGCATCTACCCCTACCCAAACGCCCCTCCGTCCAAGCCACACCCCAAACAGAGGCTTAGTCCACTGACTGGTAATGCTCCATAGGGAAACACACTATCTGCTTGGAGAGTGTAGCAGACTTATAATGCTACCCCTTGTGGGATTTACTCACATCCAGAAATAATCTCCTCCCCCTTTTTAAAAGCTCCTGTCTGATTGATTGGCCAGCCTGCCTCCACACCTACCTCTCCAGCCTCACTTAGCAACAGCTAGCAATTATAGGTAGCTTGTGTCAGCCTCCACCAACAACAGCTAGCAATTATAGGTAGCTTGTGTCAGCCTCCACCAACAACAGCTAGCAATTATAGGTAGCTTGTGTCAGCCTCCACCAACAACAGCTAGCAATTATAGGTACCTTGTGTCAGCCTCAACTAACAATAGCTAGCAATTATAGATAGCTTGTGTCAGCCTCAGAAATAGCTAGTTAGCATTATACCAACAGCTCAAAGACCTACTACAGGCAGCCTCTGTCAGCCTCACCAACAGCTCACAGACCTACTGCAGGCAGCCTCTGTCAGCCTCACCAACAGCTCATAGACCTACTACAGGCAGCCTCTGTCAGCCTCACCAACAGCTCACAGACCTACTGCAGGCAGCCTCTGTCAGCCTTACCAACAGCTCACAGACCTACTACAGGCAGCCTGTGTCAGCCTCATCAACGGCTCATAGACCTACTATAGGCAGCCTGTGTCAGCCTCACCAACAGCTCACAGACCTACTACAGGCAGCCTCTGTCAGCCTCACCAACAGCTTACAGACCTACTGCAGGCAGCCTCTGTCAGCCTCATCAACGGCTCATAGACCTACTATAGGCAGCCTGTGTCAGCCTCACCAACAGCTCACAGACCTACTACAGGCAGCCTGTGTCAGCCTCACCAAAAGCTCACAGACCTACTGCAGGCAGCCTCTGTCAGCCTCATCAACGGCTCATAGACCTACTATAGGCAGCCTGTGTCAGCCTCACCTACAGCTCACAGACCTACCACTGGCAGCTTCTATCAGCCTCACTGACAATGTAGAACCCTGTAAACCACTCACATAACCCTTGTACCCTTCCCACACCTGTTCTACCCCCTACCACATTACCCTGCTCACCCCAGGGACCCTCACAACATAAGGAATCCCCTTGTCATACTACATAATGTTTCCGACACCGGGTTCTGGGTTTATCGGCAGGTCTTGGATCCCGCACCCAGTCAATATGAACCCCCCCCCCCTCCACCCCGCGCCCCTTCTCTCACCGGACCCCGCTCTTCCCCCTTCAGCACACCAAACCCTGTAGTTACACAGACTCAGCACTGAGGGGCACACTCCCTATCAGTGTGTAGAAACGATGTTGTTTCTTCACACTGACAATTCACTCTGTGCATTGTGGGTAGCTAACCGCTAGCCGTTAATGATATGCATAGATCCCTGGGCCAACCCCCTCCCCCAAATTACAACTTGCCCTTCATGTATTTCCAATACCTGGCACATATGTACAGGTTGTCAATAGGCACTCTACTCTACCTCACCCCTGACCCTATTCACTGGGCTGTATCACTGCTGAGTACTACTCTGAAACTGAAGGTTATTATTAGGTCAGGCTTGATTGCCTGCTACTCAACAGCTCAATACACCCTCCCACCTCTCCGATCCAATACCCCATTAAAATTCAAGGCACTACTTTCGGGTGTCTACCCATGATGCATGTAGTGAATTGTGAGTGACAACATACCGGCCATGGACGTGTATGGTCACTCCTGGAGTGTGCACTGAGGGACTGCCATACAACAGCCTGAGTCTGTTAGAGTCTAGCTGTAACAGCTTTAGGAGCTGCATGATGTCTACAGAGATGCCATCTAGCCTACTTTTGCAGGAATTCCTACTTTTTGCCCATAATTTCCGTACTGTATTAAGCAAATTTCCTACAGAAAATTAACCAAAACCTTAGGATTTCCTATTTTCTGTTGACAAGGGAGTGGCATCTCTGTGTCTAAAACCTTGGATGCCCCCAGTGTAAGGACACCCGAGGAGCAGGCCAGTAACTAACCCTCCTCGCGGTTCGTTTTTCCATATGATAGAACTAAATAAATTGAATGGTGGTACTTGGTGGATTTTCACTTTAAAAAGATGCAAGTAGTGACTCGATTTGTACACAGAACTGTATTTCTAGGAGATCCTCTAACACAAGGGATCATGCTTTCATGGTTTACTGTCTAGAAATCTCAACAATTGTCTGATTAACAAGCGGTAAAAACTAGCATGGAGCTAATTATCTGAATATCTAAGCCACCTAGGGTGGAGATCTTTTGGTCCAACAGCACTGTGTCCAACTAACGACCCACCGTCGGGCATGCCTAGTTACGGGCCTGAGGAGGAGAGTCCTCAATTGGAGAAGAACATATCTAATAGAAGTGTACAGCCTCTCCCCCTGGTGTTGTCAAACAGAACTACCTCACACACTGTAGGGTAGACCGCCCATGAGATGACTAGCTGGTCTGTTGGTACCATGAGTAGACTGGTATGTCTCAATCAGGTTGCCAATAATCATGGGGCCAATCTTCCACAGGGCTATCATAGACATTGGGCTCACCATCCTCAGGTTCAGGTATCCCTAACGACCCTATTTTTTTGGCCCTACCCAATTTTTTTTATTTTTTTTTTTTGGAAGGCTTTTTTTTTCTACCAAAAAACATTTTTAGTCTTTTAACTGAAACATATTTTTCCGAAAATTATATATATTTTTTCTGAAAATTATAGGAAAATGGGAGGAATTTTGTCTCAAAATCCTTTACAAAAATTGGTAAAAAAAAAACCTATTTTTTTTGGGCCATGTTACCTGAACACAACTTCTTAGAGCCTATTGGCCACAGGGCTCCTGATACATGTACCGGTCTACTCAGGGTACCAACACACCAGCTAGTCATCTCATGGGCGGTCTACCCTAAACCCCTATTCACCCTGCTGCCACACCCACCCACCAGGCACCACCTTACGGCCCAACAGGCAGTCAGCCAGCACCCACACAGCAGTCAGCTGTTATGCTGATTTCCCCGGGGACCGGGTGACGTCCCAGGTTTACACCTATTGCCACCACACCAGCATGTCCTCGGCCGGCCTGATGTATTGGAATTTCTGTCTTGCCCGAAAGAGGGTTTCGAAAAAAACAGGAACCAACTGGTGTATACAGAGTAGATCTGTGAGCTGCTGTTGATGTTTTCTATAGTAGTATAGTAGGTCTCTGAGGTATGGATGTGAGTTGAGAAAGGTTTATCAAGAAACAAACCTAGCTGAGAATCAAGAAACCTGTGAAACATGACGCGTCCTATGGGTTAATATCGACACTAAAATCAAAAGGAGTCAGCTGTACTATAGGAGATGCTACACAAGGCTGTCAGCTGTTCTGTAGGAGTTGCCTTAGACCAGGTGACTAGCTAGTTTTACGCCTGTTCTGTAGGAGTTGCTACAGAAGGAATCAGCTGTTCTGTAGTTGCTACAGAAGGAGTCAGCTGTTCTGTAGGAGTTGCTCCTGAAGGAGTCAGCTGTTCTGTAAGAGTTGCTGCAGAAGGAGTCAGCTGTTCTGTAATTGCTACAGAAGGAGTCAGCTATTCTGTAGGAGTTGCTACAGAAGGAGTCAGCTGTTCTGTAGGAGTTGCTACAGAATGAGTCAGCTGTTCTGTAGGAGTTGCTACAGAAGGAGTCAGCTGTTCTGTAGGAGTTGCTACAGAAGGAGTCAGCTGTTCTGTAGTTGCTACAGAAGGAGTCAGCTGTTCTGTAGGAGTTGCTACAGAAGGAGTCAGCTGTTCTGTAGTTGCTACAGAAGGAGTCAGCTGTTCTGTAGGAGTTGCTACAGAAGGAGTCAGCTGTTCTGTAGGAGTTGCTACAGAAGGAGTCAGCTGTTCTGTAGGAGTTGCTACAGAAGGAGTCAGCTGTTCTGTAGGAGTTGCTACAGAAGGAGTCAGCTGTTCTGTAGGAGTTGCTACAGAAGGAGTCAGCTGTTCTGTAGGAGTTGCTACAGAAGGAGTCAGCTGTTCTGTAGGAGCTGCTACAGAAGGAGTCAGCTGTTCTGTAGGAGTTGCTACATGAGTCAGCTGTTCTGTAGGAGTTGCTACAGAAGGAGTCAGCTGTTCTGTAGGAGTTGCTGCAGAAGGAGTCAGCTGTTCTGTAGGGGTTGCTGCAGAAGGAGTCAGCTGTTCTGTAGGGGTTGCTGCAGAAGGAGTCAGCTGTTCTGTAGTTGCTACAGAAGGAGTCAGCTGTTCTGTAGGAGTTGCTACAGAAGGGGTCAGCTGTTCTGTAGCTGCTACAGAAGGAGTCAGCTGTTCTGTAGGAGTTGCTACAGAAGGAGTCAGCTGTTCTGTAGGAGTCAGCTACAGAAGGAGTCAGCTGTTCTGTAGGAGTTGCTACAGAAGGAGTCAGCTGTTCTGTAGGAGTTGCTACAGAACGAGTCAGCTGTTCTGTAGGAGTTGCTACATGAGTCAGCTGTTCTGTAGGAGTTGCTGCAGAAGGAGTCAGCTGTTCTGTTGGAGTTGCTACAGAAGGGGTCAGCTGTTCTGTAGGAGTTGCTGCAGAAGGAGTCAGCTGTTCTGTAGGAGTTGCTACAGAAGGGGTCAGCTGTTCTGTAGGAGTTGCTGCAGAAGGAGTCGGCTGTTCTGTAGGAGTTGCTGCAGAAGGAGTCAGCTGTTCTGTAGTTGCTACAGAAGGAGTCAGCTGTTCTGTAGGAGTTGCTACAGAAGGAGTCAGCTGTTCTGTAGGAGTTGCTACAGAAGGAGTCAGCTGTTCTGTAGGAGTTGCTACAGAAGGAGTCAGCTGTTCTGTAGGAGTTGCTACAGAAGGAGTCAGCTGTTCTGTAGGAGTTGCTGCAGAAGGAGTCAGCTGTTCTGTAGGAGTTGCTACAGAAGGAGTCAGCTGTTCTGTAGGAGTTGCTACAGAAGGAGTCAGCTGTTCTGTAGGAGTTGCTACAGAACGAGTCAGCTGTTCTGTAGGAGTTGCTACAGAAGGAGTCCGCTGTTCTGTAGGAGTTGCTACAGAAGGAGTCAGCTGTTCTGTGGGGGTTGCTACAGAAGGAGTCAGCTGTTCTGTAGGAGTTGCTACAGAAGGAGTCAGCTGTTCTGTAGGAGTTGCTGCAGAAGGAGTCAGCTGTTCTGTAGTTGCTACAGAAGGAGTCAGCTGTTCTGTGGGAGTTGCTACAGAAGGAGTCAGCTGTTCTGTGGGAGTTGCTACAGAAGGAGTCCGCTGTTCTGTGGGGGTTGCTACAGAAGGAGTCAGCTGTTCTGTAGGAGTTGCTGCAGAAGGAGTCAGCTGTTCTGTAGTTGCTACAGAAGGAGTCAGCTGTTCTGTAGGAGTTGCTACAGAAGGAGTCAGCTGTTCTGTAGGAGTTGCTACAGAAGGAGTCAGCTGTTCTGTAGGTGTTGCTGCAGAAGGAGTCAGCTGTTCTGTAGGAGTTGCTACAGAAGGAGTCGGCTGTTCTGTAGTTGCTACAGAAGGAGTCAGCTGTTCTGTAGGAGTTGCTACAGAAGGAGTCAGCTGTTGTGTGGGGGTCGCTACAGAAGGAGTCAGCTGTTCTGTAGGAGTTGCTACAGAAGGAGTCAGCTGTTCTGTAGGAGTTGCTACAGAAGGAGTCAGCTGTTCTGTAGGAGTTGCTACAGAATGAGTCAGCTGTTCTGTAGGAGTTGCTACAGAAGGAGTCGGCTGTTCTGTGGGGGTCGCTACATTATTGATGTAGTGTATATACAGAGTAGAGCAGATTTCTGAGCTGTTGGGGACGCCAGCAAAGTGCTCTCTTGTAGGTCTCTCTGGTATCGCTGAGCGTTGGCAAAGGTGTATTAAGAACCTAAACATGAACTGCAGAAGAGGGTGAAACATCACATCTTATGTCAGTATCCAATAAGGTGCCAGTACCCCAGGAAGAGTCAGCTGTGTGGTAGGGGTTCATACAGTGGGGAAATGAAGGTTCCTCCAGATCAGGAATTGCTCAGCAAGATGGCGCTGGTACAGACTAGACCCTAGATGAAGGCAGTGGTAGTCTGGTTGATGTATGGTCAGGCTCTAGACCCATGTTGGGTGGGTAAAAAGGACTGGGTCCCTTTAGTACACTTAAGTTGGAAAAATGGGGAAATCTGTCCAAATCGCTCTGGCCATATATTTTGATGCCTGCAAATTGCGATATTGACCAGATTTATGTGTCTAGGAACTTGGTCCTTTCACTATCGGAAAGTCTGAATGTAAACTTCATACTAAGGAAGCGCTCGCGAACCCCCAATAGAGGGATAGGAGCTTGTCAAGCCCCCAGAGTCAATAACATCTTTTTACTCCCCCCTTTGAACATAATGTGCAGCATTTTGGGCTGAAAGCTCCCCTGTTGGTCTTGGTCTGAGTCTGTGTTTCTTTTTTTTTTGCAGAGTAGTGTATTTAGCTGAGCGGGGCAGTAGGCCAAAGTGAGCGCCATACGACAGCACCGCCCACTGGCAGTTTTATAACTGCGCAGACATAAAATAAACGCTGCACCCATTCCCACCTTCTCACCACTGTCTGCTCCCAATCCCGGGGGGGGGTACTCAAATTTATTTTTACACAGGTGTGCGGCTGAGGCTCTGACAAACCCTTATCCTAAGATAGGGGGATTTTGGTTGAAAAAAAAAGAAAAAAAAAAGGGCCTATTCGCGGAAACGAAAAGTGCTTCTGCTTAAAGAAATTTGCCAAAATTTGCCCCTCATTTGGAGGGATTTCAGTCAAAAGTGACCTTTGGCTAGAGGGATTTTAGTAAAAATAGACCCTTGGCTAGAGGGATTTTGGTGAAAACAGACCCTTGGCTAGAGGGATTTCGCCCAATAAAAACACCCTTGCCAGCCGCAAATCTGTGTGTTCAAAATTTACCAAGCCAGCCTCCCCCCCCGGGCCCCAATCTGACTGAAACCATGGACCCTCCAGACAGGGTAGGTAAAACTGGCAGGCTAACACAGCTCCAATTCAATTCAGATTAGACATAGACAGCAAAGACATAGTCAGATTGCTGTCGGTATATATTTTAAATTTAGATGTCATCCGTGACATCTTTAATGTGAAACACTGACCGTGTCGTATTTTGTGGGCATACAACCGTGCAGTCAGATAGCTTACTCCTGTTTCCTATTTACAACACAATATTGATGGTCATTGCAGCAACAGACTTGCCCTAGCACCAGACGGCACCACCAGAGACCACGTGGTACCTGGTGAGATGCATGATGGGATATGACTGTTGCATGATGGGTAATGTGCTGCTGACACCCTTAGTTTATTGAGCTAAATGTCACTCGCATGTAGTCTGGTTTATAAACTGCTGTTCCCGCTGGCCCCAACTCGCATCCATATTTGGGTATGTCACATCATTAACATATGACCTTTCAATAAATAGATTCAGGTTCTAACTGTTTGGTCACGTGACTTCCGCCAATCTGCTTCACCTTATATGGAGCGAGTTGAGCCAGCAGAAATAGTAGGAAATCTTGGTATTTCCAAATGGCCGCCGGTACGTCATAACATTACAACCCACGAGGTAATACAGTCTACTGACATCCTGTATCCTAGAAACACTCTGTTATCCTGGAAGTGAGGCCTGGCTGCCAAGCCCTCTCCTAAGGCCAAAAAGAAAAGGAGGTTTGTTTCAGGTCACCCGACCGACCCTATCTAAACAGGGCCGACCCGACGTTTTTTTATGCAATTTTGAAGACAGTTTTATACTTTTTTGGGGTCAATTTTAGGTTTACAAAATTTTGGAAAAAAATCTCCCCGTTTTCATTGAGAGGGATCGTAAAAAAATAAAAAATAAAAAATAAAAAATCCGACCTACCGACCCTAGAGTGTCTTCCCATGTTACCTGAAACAAACCTTTTTTTAAATTTGGCCTAACATGTAATTGGGGGGCTAGGCTAACAATGTTATGGGGGGTTGGTGTGGTCACCAATACTTTGTCTGAAACTTGTATTTGGGCATTTCGAGGGTTCTGATTCCGAACCTGCCATGTGTAAAGTGATATCTGTGTTGCAACAAGGTCAAATACAAGGTCAAAAGTTAATGAAACATATCAGTTAATAAATGTATAACAGTTTAATCAGGGCAATAGCATTTAAAGCAAATAGTTCATTCTAATGTACTTGCAATCACTTGTACTGGTAGTATATCAATAATATGACTAAGACAGATGTGAGTTTTATTTGTTTCAAAATGTGTGTACTCAGTACAGCCTCATTTTTACATAAAATTGTGACCTTTGACCTTTCCTCGGCTGATCAGACATTTGCGTTAGAATCCAGCTGTGAGCACATTTGCCAGATTCACTGTATTGCATGTGTGTTACCATAATCTAGCTGTTTGTTTGGTGATGCGGTGTTTGACAATGGTTATTATCGGTGGATGGCGCCTTGTACAATTACCCTGTCCTTGGCGTATAACACTTATACACCAAGTCACTTGTATCATATCTACCAAATATTATTTCAGAACAATATTAATGCTTTTTAAACCACATTTAAAACTCTTCTGTCTCTGTTTCAGACTTGATGTGGACTCTGTACTTGGACGCTTGCCAGGAACGCCTCAACACAGAGACGTCCGAGACACTCACCCTCAAGGTACGTGGTAAACCCCACCCGGGTCCACAGGGAACAGGGTAATCCCCGCCCGGCCCCAAACCATGAGTCAAGTTCAGTGAGGAACGGGCAGTTTTCAATAATACATAGCCTGCGCCCCAGGGTCAATCCACGTGCTCTTAACTAGCACGCGGATTCCCATTTGTTGTTGTCGAGACGATTAAGCGACACTTTGCCACACAGTGATGCATGTCCTAAGTTTGGGTAGAGCCAACAAAGGCCGTTATTTCAGCATGTTGGGGGTGGGGCAGGGGGTGGGGGTGGTGATAGGGAGGTAGGGGTGATTTGGGAAGTGGTGTATTAGCATTATCGTAAAACCTCACGTATAAGCCTAACTCGCGTATGAGCCACACCCCGACTTTGGGCCGATCCTAAAAGCCACACCAGAGATCTGATTATGGTAACTTCTAGTACTGTACCATAGTAGCAAAAACTGGTATAAGCCACACCCTGACCCTGGGCCAATGTATAAGCCGCACTGGCGATCTGACTCGCGTACTAGCCGCGGCTTATACGCGAGGTTTTACGGTAGGCTGGTGACACTTGGTAGAGGCTGCGGGTGATGCGGGCTGGGGAGGCGGCTGTCCTCATTGACTATGGATGAGGGGAGTATGTAAAGTGTACCGCTAAATCCAGCACCACAGCCAACCTACCTGCGTCCCTACTCACTCTGACACTCTGATCCTAAACTATATCCCTCCAGCCCTCACACATTCACTCACTCTGCTACCCCTTTCTCTTCCCCTCCTGCCCTCCCTCCGCTTCTTTCTCCCTCTTTCCTTGCCTCCTCTCCCTCCCTCCCCCTGCCTCCTCTCCTCCCTCCTCTCCTCCCTCCCCTCCTCCCTCCTGTCCTCTCCCCCTCCTTCCCCTCCTTTCTCCCCGCCATCCTCCCTCTAACTTCTCCCTCTGCCTCCCCCTCCCCTTCCTCTGCTTCTTTCCCTCCCTCCTCTCCTCCTCTCCTCCTTGCCTGCATCCTCTCTAGGTGTCACAGTACAAATTCGCCCCCAGAATGTTGTAGTCGTAAATAGTGCCAATGAAAAACGGTACTACTGTGCATATAATCAGTGGTAGGAGGCCTTAAATTTGTCACAGAAACATAATCTGCGGCCCAAATTGTTCCCAAAGGCCTTGGCAAAAAAAAAAAGAAAAAAAGTTGGTTGTTGCCTTGGTAACCCTGGATGGTGATTGGAGGGGTCAAAGGTCAAGGTCAAAGGTCGCTGGGCACCTGTAAAATTTCTCCAGTTTGGGGAAGTCAGTTTCCATGGCAACTAGCGCAAAATCGGAACACACTTTTTTATGCGGGATGCAAATAAAAAAATCAGATATGTGTTAAGCTTTAATTTAAGGGGTAATTCATTACTGCACACTCAAAATAACCCAACCTTTTGCCCGTCTGAAGGAGAAAAATAGGGTCAGAACCAGAAATTTTGTCAGCTATTTGTACCGTGACACCTCTACCTTATCCCCTCCCTCTCTCCCTCCCTCCCTCTCTCCCTCCCTCCCTCCCTCCCTCCCTCCCTCCCTCCCTCCCTCCCTCCCTCCCTCTCTCCCTCCTCTCCCTCTGCCTCCTCCCTCCCCCCCCCCTCCTACCCATACCCCTGCCTCCTCCCACCGATTACCCTGCCTCCTATCCCTCCCTCCCTCCCTCCCTCCCTCCCTCCCTCCCTCCCTCCCTCCCTCCCTCCCTCCCTCCCTCCCTCCCTCCCTCCCTCCTCCCTGCTCTCCTCCCTCCTCTTCCCCTTACTCTCCTCCTCCTCTCCTCCCTCCTCTCTTCTTTCCTTACCCTGTTTCCTTCCTCGTGCCTGCCTCGGTCCCTCATTAAACCATTCACACCCTGCTCGGTGTCCTCCCTCTGCCCAGGGGAGATATATTGAATGGTCCTTAAAACTGACCCATATGGGAGTGTGGCCATTGCTAGAAATCTTGCCCATATCAGGCTCAATTCTTAAAGTACACCCATATAGTCGTACACAGGCCTCTATGGGTCCTGACAGCATATCCCATGTGAACCGGCTCTAAAAGTCACACTCATAATGGGTAACTCCCGAGAAAAATACCCTTATAGGTGTACACCACTTCCCTCCCTATGAAAATCCTATAGGGGCTGAAAATGGATCTATATCCATCATATTTATGATCACACCAAAGAGCAAATAATAGTAAGAGGGTCCACTTATATTGTTCCCCATAAGTTAGCATTGTCTCTCAGCAATCAGCAATTCCAGCAACTGAAATGTGGTGTCATCTATTGTTAAGTAAATAGTGTTTGAGTGCGCTATGTGGGTTGTATGCTCTATCCACGGGGGTGCCATAGGCTTTTGGGGGACAGGAAATTGCCAAGTGGACCCTCTTACTCTTAGTGTTCTTTGGTAGTGATCTCCGCAATAGTACATCAGTGGTAATGCTAAAGTTTAGAGGACCTCAAAGCCGGTTAGCCTTCACTATGACAGTAAAGTGCTTTACGGCGATGGCTATCCCCATAGTGGCCCCCTCCCCCCCCCCCCCCCCACTGCTAGCCCTCCACACAGGCATTACAGGGTGGAAAGGGCAAAGATAAATCTGCTGTGGAAAATATATAGAAAAATCATGAGATATACCAACAAAAAAAACTAGAAACATGAATATTCTGTTTTGGTGGATACTCTCGGCATGCCCTGGTGCTGACTTCCGGTTCCTGTACAGAGGCGCCCCCTGGTGGTGGTGATTTAGGGGCGGGACGCCGGGGGGCAGGTCACTTCCTGTTTGGGGCCGCTGATGGGCGCCGTCACTTAACCCTTTAAGGGCGCATAGTGCTTGTTAAACCCTGGCAGATGCCACCACTACAATTGTGCATCATGCCGACCTTACGTTATGAAACATTCCTAAAGCGTTGGCATGAAGCATGAATGCAGCAATAGACTCACCATTCATGCATCATGACAACAACGGTCATGGCATACTGAAGCAGTATGTGGCCCTTAACGGGGTAATATAAAGCCATGTCTGAGCCTTTGGTGAATTGTCACACTTGTAAAATGAAATACCCATATACAACAATCAAACTTTTCAGACATTTAAAGCAATATAAAGAATAATTTTGAGTTACAGACGTGTCAGTCAGGTTGTTATGGCTTGAACATTGAATTTATTTTGTGTATGCAGACTGGTGGGATAGGTGAATAAAAAACCAGTACCCTCTTCTACTAGTCTTGCATAGAAGAACTCCTGTACTCCAGGCATTTGGACAGAGTTCTAAATTATACTGGGAGAGTGTTACATTAGACTGTGCTATGAGAGTGTTACATTAGACTGTGCTTGGAGAGTGTTATATCAGACTGTGCTTGGAGAGTGTTACATCAGACTGTGCTGGGAGAGTGTTACATCAGACTGTGCTTGGAGAGTGTTACATCAGACTGTGCTTGGAGAGTGTTACATCAGACTGTGCTTGGAGAGTGTTGTATCAGACTGTGCTGGGAGAGTGTTACATCAGACTGTGCTGGGAGAGTGTTACATCAGACAGTGCTGGGAGAGTTACATCAGACTGTGCTGGGAGAGTTACATTAGACTGTGCTGGGAGAGTGTTACATTACACTGTGCTGGGAGAGTGTTACATCAGACTGTGCTGGGAGAGTTACATTACACTGTGCTGGGAGAGTGTTACATTAGACTGTGCTGGGAGAGTGTTACATTACACTGTGCTGGGAGAGTTACATTAGACTGTGCTGGGAGAGTTCCCTAATCACACATCACTCAGGAGATGCATTCAGCAGTGTTAGCATCATATGTAACACCGTAAACTCCCCAGTACCAGCAACAAACTCTCTGACAGTGCTCAAGCCTTATACTGCCATTAGGGGGTTACGGTCCTTTAGGTAGAATTAAGGGCCGCATGGTGCATTACTGGACCATGCCCTTTTTGCACGAAGCATGAATGCAGCACTGTCCAGCAACTTACTGTGCATCATGCCCACCCTGCAGGCTTGAATGATACACTATGCCGCAAAGAGCACATTATAGCCCTATGCGGCCCTTACAGGGTTAGGTTAGTGGTGGTGCCCGTGTATAGCTGAGACAGCTGGTACAGTTACAAGCTGCTGGGGGCTGGTTCTGTACTGAGACGGGCAGGGTGGTGAGAAGTAGTGCATGGAGAGCGGCCTGTGTATCAGGCACCACACACACATAGTGCTGCAGCATTGGACTGGTAGGGCCATTATTTCTGAGGCCACCTTGCACCGAAATATGATAGCATACACTTGGTATCACTGGAAAGCTGTGATTGTATAGATAACAACCCTGGTGAGTGTAAAAAGAAAAAGCTCGAACGAACTTGGCAAATGAGCATTGAAAATAAAATGTTGAAAATAGTTTTTAATCATGAAAAATTGTATAAATAATACCTAAAAGCTTTAAGAACTCCTTGAATGTGCATTACATCATATTGGAAAATCATCATACAATTTTTCATGATTAAACGTTATTTTCAAACTTTTTATTTTGAATGCTCATTTGCCAAGTTTGTACGACTTCTTTCTTTTTACACTCACCAGGGATGTTATCTATACAATCACAGCTTTCCAGTGATACCGAGTGTCTGCTATCATTTTTCGGTGCAAGGTGGCAAGGTGATGGGCACCCTGGTGCTGCAGCACTAACACCTGCTGCCCCCGTCCATGCACCAGGCACCAGGACACCTGCTGCTAGCTGTACCAGGCACCCCCACACCTGCTGCTAGCTGTAAGGACTAGAAGTGGCTGGTTATATCTTGTCAATCAATTATGATGCGCTAACGCTGCACTGGGGAGCAACTTGCTTGAAGTGCATCGCTGCATCCCCGACACTTCGGCAGCCTTATCAAGCCCATAGAGTCAGTAAGATGCTTGAGGCTCACCAGCCGGGCTCACCAGGGCCAATGTGAACGTCTTTGACCGCGTTTAACCACTGCCATTTTCTTTATTTTATCCATTACATCTTCATTATTAAATTTTGTTATTGTGGTCAGTCAAAGATGACACCTGGTCAAAATTGGCACCTGGTCAAAGATGGCACCTGGTCAAAGACGTTGATATTGGCCCGAGCTGGTGAGACAATGCAGCCTCACCAGTGAGTTTCTTACCAGGGCTGCATTCATGCATGATGACGACAAGAGGGCATGCTGTATAAAGCACTATACGGGCATCAGAATGTTAAAGCTTGACCGTCATGGTTGAAGTGAGGCCAAAAGCACTTTTGGATATAGTTCAGTTTTCATTCACAAGAGGGCTCTTAAGGGCTGGGAGCTCAGCTCTTACAGGCACAAGATAGGGTGACTATGTTGTAGCTGGACAATGCTCATGGTCCCCTGTCCGAACACTGCTGCCCTCTGGTGGAACTGTTATTTTAGTCCATGTATGGAAAATGCTGAACTTATTCCCTGATGGCCCAGCTTTAACTATGGACACGAGATTGTTGTTGGTATTGACAAGGTAGACTATACCCCGTTAATGGCTGTCATATCCCTCTTCATTATGGTGTTCAGCTGGCCACAACCGCTGCCCGTGGTACCCCGCGCGGTGAGTCAACCTTCTTTACGGCCCCTAACCACCCCTGGCTATCTGCAAACTTTATATGGCTGTGTCTCACGACCTTGGGCCAATGTTTTTGTCTCTGACTGGGTGCCAGCTCTGACCGGGTGCCAGCTCTGACCGGGTGCCAGCTCTGACCGGGTGCCAGCTCTGACCGGGTGCCAGCTCTGACCGGCCTGAATAAAAACGGGTTATTTAGGTCAGATGATGATAAAAATGGGCAACTAATGACTAGTTTAGAGCGTTATAACATGCATTAACCTTTTCAGACAAATTCTATCTACATCTGCCCTAAATAACCCGATTTTATTCAGGTCAGAGCTGGCACCCGGTCAGAGCTGGCACCCGGTCAGAGCTGGCACCCGATCAGAGACAAAAACATTGGCCCAAGGTCGTGAGACACAACCATATACCGTAAATTCTTGTGTAGAAGCCGGGGCTAGTACACAAGTCAGATCGCTGGTCCGGCTTATAGGAGCGGCCCCCAGGGTCTAGGTGTGGCTTATACGCGAGTTGTGCTCATATATAGCCAGTATTGCATGCTAGGGTCACGTATGGGCCCCACTGATGGCAGATTCACCAAGGGCTGGTGTGACCCATGTGTGACCCTAGAATGCAATACAAGCTTAATTACATGACCAGAAGACAATTGTCCAGCCCCCCTACCTTTTAGTTGGCGTTTACTTCGCAAATTAAGTTCTTGATATCGCTAATTTGCATTGTTCACATCGTCGTCTGCTTTGTTTACATCGTCGCCATTGCCATAATTACGTGACCAATATGCTGGCTTCTGATTGGTCTAGAGCCCCCAAAAGCATACCACACACCCGGGTTTTTTTTACATACCACATCCCCAGTTAGTACATTTTCCTTCATTATCTTAACACAGGATCGTACCAATAACGTTAGGTTGTGTAATAACGTACAGTACTAAATTTGCCGGAATCAGACCCGCTGTGAGGCTTATAGAATTTCCCCAAAGTCTAGGTACAGATATGGTCTATCAAAGAAGTGAGGCTTATATGCGAGAATTCACAGTAAAAGCGCCCCCAGCCCCGCCACATTGTGCCCTCAGGAACATGGCTGCAATATTGAGTACAGGACAGGGAGATGTGAAGTGTATGGGATACACCCGGGGGGGGGGGGTACTCAATTTTTTTGACACGGGTGTGCGGCTGGCCCTTTGACAACCCTTACCCTTGGTGAGGGGGATTTTGGTCAAAAGTGACCCTTGCTGAGGGGGATTTTGGTCAGGTTTTAGCAATTTTCCCCGAGGAGTCGCCCTTGGTGTAAAAAATTTGTCAAAAGTGACCCTTGTTGTGAAGAATTTTGGCAAGATGTGACCCTTTCTTGGGGGGATTTTTTGAAATCTCCGAAAAGTGACCCTTGGTGAGGGGGATTTTGGCGAAAATTGACCCTTGGTGAGGG
Source organism: Harmothoe impar (assembly GCA_947462335.1). Lineage (NCBI taxonomy): Eukaryota > Metazoa > Annelida > Polychaeta > Phyllodocida > Polynoidae > Harmothoe > Harmothoe impar. The sequence goes on along the minus strand of OX381706.1, from coordinate 76,718,559 downwards.
GGATTTTGGTGAAAACAGACCCTTGGTGAGGGGGATTTTGCTCAAAAAGTACCCTTCCAAGCCGCACACCTGTGTATACAAAATATATCAAGTCCCCCCCCCCCCCGGGGATACACCCGCTACCAAGTGGGTACATGATTTACACACTGACTGAAGGGAGGCTGTCTAAATCATGTACATCCATGGTCTATCCAAGAACTGCTACTGAGTTAAAACTACTTTTAACAGGAATATTGAACAATTTTGTGATATTCCTAGTTACTGGAGAATCAGTTTATCATCCTGATGACCCGCAAGTGGTTATTCGTGACGCATATCTGGTACTTTAAGGATTGAAAAAAATAAAATAATAGTTTTTTACAAAAATCTCCTCTAATATTAGCACCATGTTACTCAAAACACTTCTTCCTTTGCCCCAGTATATACCGTATATTGCCTCTAATACTGCCTCCCTATATGCTGCCTACACTGAAAATCCATAGATTGAAAGGGTTAGTCAGTACAGACTATCCTAGGTTGGTTATATGAGTGTTAGTCATAATGGCAAAGTTATATTCAAAAATGACCGAGGGGTCAGTCATTAGTGGCTAACCTAGGTTCATCATTGGTGTGTTTTATTTGTATACCACTAGTTGGGGCCACCTGTCATGACCACTCAGTGGCTCCCCCTGGAAATAAAAAGACTAAGGTGGGTTGGTCTGTACTGACCAACCTGACAATAATAACTGACCTAGGTTGGTCGTATAGGGAGCCAAAAAATGACTAACTAGGTTAGGCACTAGTGACTGAGAGGTTGGGCGTATAGGGAGCCTAGGAATATCAGTGTACCCATATTAACACCTCCCCACCTTCTTACTGTAACACATTGACACCCCCTCTTTCCTCACAGTAACTGGGATGGAATCAGACACAGGCAGAGGCTGCTGCATTGTTTCCCACCTCTCACTGCAGGCTCTACAACACTGTGGCTGAATTAGGGAACTAGTCTTCTCCCTAATCAGACTCAATCAGGCCTTTCTGCAGGATAAGGGAGAGTTAATATTGTTTTGTGCTTCCTTTACTCCTAATTACTTGATATCATATTGTATAAGCCAGAGTTTAATTCAAAGAGGTTATGTTAAATCAGGGGGGGGGGGGGTTATTTGATGGTATGGGGAAGGACCAGGATCACAGTAAGACCGTTTAGGTTCCAACTTTCTATTGTCTATGTAGGCCTACCGTAAAACCGCACATATAAGCCTACTTCGAGTATTAGCCGTACCTAGATCTTGTGGATATCATATAAGCCTGATACAGGGTCTGACAATTGTTGATTTAAAAGTTAGTATATACATAAAAACTCATGTTTAAGCCTCACCCTGATCTTAGGCCGATCCTATAAGCCGATCTGACTTGCATACTAGCCGCGGCTTCTACGCGAGGTTTTCCAGTACATGTGAATTAGGGACCTATTCTTCTCCCTAATGAGGCTCTTCTGCAGGACAAGGCAGGATCCATATTGCTTTGTGACTATTCCTTTCCTAATTGCTTGTATGTGATTTCATATTGTATTTACAAGCCAGAATTCAATGAGAAGAAGTCATGTTCAGTTCAGGATTACAGTTAGGCCATTTAGGTTACTACTTTGTATGGCCCACATACCTGTGAATTCACATCATTGCTAGATAACATCATTATGCTAAGCCATAATGATATCTGCATATTGCATAATAGGTAACTCATTGACTTGAATTTCTAGCTGATTTCCTACAGTTTAAACCCAATACCCCACATGAACCAGCCCTACATCAGAACATTGTGAGTTATGGACATTCTGCAGTCGGCTGTGGGTGCAGGGAGCAGTGATTGATGTAAGGGTAGAGCTGGGTTAGGGACCTCACCACTGGGGGCAGACTGGGCGGGGGGGTCAACCCTCTAAGGACAGCATGTCGCTAAAAGATGAAATTTGGCGTTATGATGAACCAATGCAGCCCTGGCGAGTAACTCGCCATTGCTGTATTGGTGCGTCACGCCGACCCTTTGGGAGTGTCCTAACCTAATAAGACCGGCATGATGCTCGAATGCAGCCCTGGTGAGTTACTCGCCAGGGCTGCATGCATGCATCATGACGACCAAAGATATGATGCATGAAGGCATCATGCTGTCCTTAAAGGGTTAACCCTTTTAGCAGCCCTGGAGAGTAACTGCTGTATTCATGCATCATATCGACTACCTTATACAGGGTTGATACACTCCCAAACGCGCGGCATGATGCTTGAATGCTGTCCTGGTGAGTTACTCGCCATGTATATAGTGCATTAACCCTTGGATGGCATAATGCCTCCGGCAGCTGTCCTTGGTCATCATGATACATGAATGCAGCCCTGGCGAGTAACTCGCCAGTGCGGCATTCAAGCATCATGCCAACCCTCCAGGGTTGAGACACTCGTGAAGGGTCGGCATGATGCACCAATGCAGCACTGGCGAGTTACTTGCCGGGGCTGCATAGGTGTATCATGACGACAAATATCATCTTTTAGCGACATCCGCCCTTACAGGGATAAAGCGGCAAGCCGCCCTTACAGGGTTAAAGCAGCATGCGACCCTTACAGGGTTAAAGCAGCATGCCGCCCTTACAGGGTTAAAGCAGCATGCGGCCCTTACAGGGTTAAAGCAGCATGCGGCCCTTACAGGGTTAAAGCAGCGTGCCGCCCTTACAGGGTTAAAGCAGCATGCCGCCCTTACAGGGTTAAAGCAGCGTGCGGCCCTTACAGGGTTAAAGCACCCTGCTGCCCTTACAGGGTTAAAGCAGCATGTCGCCCTTACAGGGTTAAAGCACCCTGCTGCCCTTACAGGGTTAAAGCAGCATGTCGCCCTTACAGGGTTAAAGCACCCTGCTGCCCTTGCAGGGTTAAAGCAGCGTGCAGCCCTTACAGGGTTAAAGCAGCATGCAGCCCTCACAGGGTTAAAGCAGCATGCCGCCCTTACAGGGTCAAAGCAGCGTGCCGCCCTTACAGGGTCAAAGCAGCGTGCCGCCCTTACAGGGTCAAAGCAGCGTGCCGCCCTTACAGGGTTAAAGCAGCGTGCCGCCCTTACAGGGTTAAAGCAGCGTGCAGCCCTTACAGGGTTAAAGCAGCATGCAGCCTTTACAGGGTTAAAGCAGCGTGCCGCCCTTACAGGGTTAAAGCAGCGTGCCGCCCTTACAGGGTTAAAGCAGCATGCCGCCCTTACAGGGTTAAAGCAGCGTGCCGCCCTTACAGGGTTAAAGCCCCATGCTGCCCTTACAGGGTTAAAGCAGCGTGCGGCCCTTACAGGGTTAAAGCAGCATGCTGCCCTTACAGGGTTAAAGCAGCATGCAGCCCTTACAGGGTTAAAGCAGCATGCAGCCCTTACAGGGTTATAGCAGCATGCCGCCCTCACAGGGTTAAAGCAGCATGCCGCCTTACAGGGTTAAAGCAGCATGCAGCCCTCACAGGGTTAAAGCAGCATGCCGCCTTTACAGGGTTAAAGCAGCATGCCGCCTTTACAGGGTTAAAGCAGCATGCCGCCCTCACAGGGTTAAAGCAGCGTGCCGCCCTTACAGGGTTAAAGCAGCATGCAGCCCTCACAGGGTTAAAGCAGCATGCCGCCTTACAGGGTTAAAGCAGCATGCAGCCCTCACAGGGTTAAAGCAGCATGCAGCCCTCACAGGGTTAAAGCAGCATGCAGCCCTTACAGGGTTAAAGCAGCGGCAGCCTTTACAGGGTTAAAGCAGCATGCCACCCTTACAGGGTTACAGGGGGCGGCAGTTAGCGCTGTTACTGACCCGGCGTCCCACTGCCCTGCCGGCTGGCGGCAGGCACGTGAACTAAGTGCTGTCACCAAGGTTACATCCATCACACAAACACATACATCACTCTGACACCAGTCTATAGCAGACTTACATAGGGCCTAACACAACCGCCAATAGCTGACAAATCACACCTCGTAAACTCTGTAATACTCAATGCACTACATGATAAATTACACCTGCAACACTTTATACACGATGTCAGACAAATGCAACCTAATGTATTATTTTATAGACATATATCAAACAAATATAGTCTAATACACCCTGACATATCAGTCAGAATGAACTACGTATACAAGTACATCTATCATTTTCATGTATCCTATGTTATATGAAAGAGCTTAAAAATACCTTTAGTATATCGGAACTAAACGCCGTCCTTATAGGTCTGATTCAAAGGTATTCTTTTAAGGCGTCCTATTTATTGACCAATTTCCCCGTTGTGTTGTGTTGTGGTTATCAGTATGGGCTCACACAGACCTCACTATAGACCAATGCAGCAAGAAAAGGTGACTTTCTCATGAAAAAGTTGTGTTTAAATTGGTATTAGCAGAATCCTCATAGCATTTTCTGCAATAGCTATGTTTGCAAGTATGTCATATCAGGAGATTCACAGGACAATTATCTTTAAAATAGTTTATATCAGAATGCAGGATTTAGAGGTTATATTCATATATATGTGTGTCAGTCACGCTTCAGGAATATTCAAAAACTTTATCAACAACTTTCCTGAAAAGTCTCCCTTTCTTGCTGCATTGGTCTATAGGAGCAGTAGCTGTGTATGACCAACACGGTGGGGGGGGGGGGGGGGGATTTAACTGGGATTTAGTTCTAACAGCGGAAGACAACGCTACACAAGTAACCAAAATGTGTATTCATCTACACAAGCTCCACTACTGATACCTACTGCATGTAGGCTGGGGCCAGCTTGTTTTACCCACCCCAGAGCTGGCCAGCTCAGTCTGTATAGTACAACTGTTAATCTACCTCACTACTTTTTCTTGGGGGATAAATCACTGGCATGTAAGTACTCTGAGATGTATGGTGACAGAACTACTTTCTGTAATAGACAAAGTATTAGTATTATGTAGAAAGTATAGATGAACTCAGATTGACATAAACATGGCCGCCCATACGGCAGAGTTTGGTGTCAGAAACATGGCCGCCCATACAGCAGAGTTTGGTGTCAGAAACATGGCCGCCCATACAGCAGAGTTTGGTGTCAGAATGTAGAAACATGGCCGCCCATACAGCAGAGTTTGGTGTCAGAAACATGGCCGCCCATACAGCAGAGTTTGGTGTCAGAAACATGGCCGCCCATACAGCAGAGTTTGGTGTCAGAATGTAGAAACATGGCCGCCCATACGGCAGAGTTTGGTGTCAGAATGTAGAAACATGGCCGCCCATACAGCAGAGTTTGGTGTCAGAATGTAGAAACATGGCCGCCCATACAGCAGAGTTTGGTGTCAGAATGTAGAAACATGGCCGCCCATACGGCAGAGTTTGGTGTCAGAAACATGGCCGCCCATACAGCAGAGTTTGGTGTCAGAATGTAGAAACATGGCCGCCCATACAGCAGAGTTTGGTGTCAGAAACATGGCCGCCCATACAGCAGAGTTTGGTGTCAGAATGTAGAAACATGGCCGCCCATACAGCAGAGTTTGGTGTCAGAATGTAGAAACATGGCCGTCCATACAGCAGAGTTTGGTGTCAGAATGTAGAAACATGGCTGCCCATACAGCAGAGTTTGGTGTCAGAATGTAGAAACATGGCCGCCATACAGCAGAGTTTGGTGTCAGAATGTAGAAACATGGCCGCCCATACGGCAGAGTTTGGTGTCAGAATGTAGAAACATGGCCGCCCATACAGCAGAGTTTGGTGTCAGAATGTAGAAACATGGCCGCCCATACAGCAGAGTTTGGGGTCAGAATGTAGAAACATGGCCGCCCATATAGCAGAGTTTGGTGTCAGAATGTAGAAACATGGCCGCCCATAAGGCAGAGTTTGGTGTCAGAAACATGGCCGCCCATACAGCAGAGTTTGGTGTCAGAATGTAGAAACATGGCCGCCCATAAGGCAGAGTTTGGTGTCAGAAACATGGCCGTCCATACAGCAGAGTTTGGTGTCAGAATGTAGAAACATGGCCGCCCATACGGCAGAGTTTGGTGTCAGAATGTAGAAACATGGCCGCCCATACAGCAGAGTTTGGTGTCAGAAACATGGCCGCCCATACAGCAGAGTTTGGTGTCAGAAACATGGCCGCCCATACGGCAGAGTTTGGTGTCAGAAACATGGCCGCCCATACAGCAGAGTTTGGTGTCAGAATGTAGAAACATGGCCGCCCATACAGCAGAGTTTGGTGTCAGAATGTAGAAACATGGCCGCCCATACAGCAGAGTTTGGTGTCAGAAACATGGCCGCCCATACAGCAGAGTTTGGTGTCAGAATGTAGAAACATGGCCGCCCATACAGCAGAGTTTGGTGTCAGAATGTAGAAACATGGCCGCCCATACAGCAGAGTTTGATGTCAGAATGTAGAAACATGGCCGCCCATACAGCAGAGTTTGGTGTCAGAAACATGGCCGCCCATACAGCAGAGTTTCGTGTCAGAATGTAGGAACATGGCCGCCCATACAGCAGAGTTTGGTGTCAGAATGTAGAAACATGGCCGCCCATACGGCAGAGTTTGGTGTCAGAATGTAGAAACATGGCCGCCCATACGGCAGAGTTTGGTGTCAGAATGTAGAAACATGGCCGCCCATACAGCAGAGTTTGATGTCAGAATGTAGAAACATGGCCGCCCATACAGCAGAGTTTGGTGTCAGAAACATGGCCGCCATACAGCAGAGTTTGGTGTCAGAATGTAGAAACATGGCCGCCCATACGGCAGAGTTTGGTGTCAGAATGTAGAAACATGGCCGCCCATACAGCAGAGTTTGGTGTCAGAATGTAGAAACATGGCCGCCCATACAGCAGAGTTTGGTGTCAGAATGTAGAAACATGGCCGCCCATACAGCAGAGTTTCGTGTCAGAATGTAGAAACATGGCCGCCCATCCAGCAGAGTTTGGTGTCAGAATGTAGAAACATGGCCGCCCATACAGCAGAGCTTAGTGTCCCAGTAGAATCTAGATCTCAGGAGAGTGCACTGAATAGATTATTAAAAAGTTGAATTCAATGTTTTCCAAGATGGCCGCCATCAGGCAATCATAGAGAGCGGTATTTAACCGGCGCCCCGTGAGGCAGCCCTGTGTCCACAGCACCAAGTGGGATACGGGTTTTTAAGGAGGGTCTGCCTGGCGCCAAGCCTCTCAATGTTTTCCCTTGCATTAAAGCTTGCTGAGATCACAAAACATTGATTGGGACTCGGCGCGGACCCCAGTCCGCTCGCTGTTATCGGGATTCCCCATTGAACTACTGCCCACTCGCCGAGTAACCGCCGCAAAAACACAGCGCTTTGAAGCACAGAGAGGGTTCTGTGGTAGCTTGTGGTAGCTGAAATAACCCTTTAAGGACCGCATGATGTACATGCTGTTCTCTTGGTTGTCATGATGCATGAATGCAGCCCTGGTGGTGCATTCATGTATCATGCCAACCCTTCGAGAGTGTATCAACCCCAAAGGGTCAGCACAATGCTTGAATGCAGCATTGGTGACTCACCCACCAGGGATGCATTCATGCATCATGTCTATAAAGGGCATGTTGCATTAAAGCACTCTGTGATACTTAAAGGGTTAAAGCTCTGATCATGGTCTGTGTATGGAACTTGGGGACCAATGAGGTTTAGGAAAAATATGAGAGTGGGGCTGGAAATGAGGTTAATGAAAGGAGAGTGGTGTATAGAGGAATATGCCGCCCCCAGTCACGGCCACATAGTGCCTCAGGTAAAAACTACAGAGAAAGGCTGGTTTTAGAAATCTGAAGTAGCCTGTACTAGTATATGGCCACTCAAAAATAAAGTTGTTTCTCATCACCGCGTGCATCATAAAAATCATAATTTGGAGAAAACTTTTTAGATTTTTAAAGAAAAAAGTGGTCAAATATTGGTATATTTGGTACCAAATTAAAGCTAATGTTGCCAGCAATGCAATGGGATAGAAATAACTTACATTTTCCCAATTTAAAAGATCAATGAATTCCCAACTTCCAAAACTTGAAATTCGGCCACGAAAAACATATTATCCTATACATTTTATCCTGCAAAGTAAGTAAAACTTTTTTTTTAAAAGCCTCCGTCGTCATATTTCTCAGACCTTGGTGATGAGAAACAATTGTTTTTGAGTGGCCTATAGAGAAACTGCATAGTGCAGGGAATGTGAAGGCAATGGTAGCAATAGTTATCAGGATTTACAGCCGACACTTTGGGGGGAGTGTATCAGCCTATCAGTGTATCAGGAGGGTCGGTATGATGCATGAATGCAGCCCATACAGCAGAGTTTGGTGTCAGAATGTAGAAACATGGCCGCCCATACAGCAGAGTTTGGTGTCAGAATGTAGAAACATGGCCGCCCATACAGCAGAGTTTGGTGTCAGAATGTAGAAACATGGCCGCCCATACAGCAGAGTTTGGTGTCAGAATGTAGAAACATGGCCGCCCATACGGCAGAGTTTGGTGTCAGAATGTAGAAACATGGCCGCCCATACAGCAGAGTTTGGTGTCAGAATGTAGAAACATGGCCGCCCATACAGCAGAGTTTGGTGTCAGAATGTAGAAACATGGCCGCCCATACAGCAGAGTTTGGTGTCAGAATGTAGAAACATGGCCGCCCATACGGCAGAGTTTGGTGTCAGAATGTAGAAACATGGCCGCCCATACAGCAGAGTTTGGTGTCAGAATGTAGAAACATGGCCGCCCATACAGCAGAGTTTGGTGTCAGAAACATGGCCGCCCATACAGCAGAGTTTGGTGTCAGAAACATGGCCGCCCATACAGCAGAGTTTGGTGTCAGAATGTAGAAACATGGCCGCCCATACGGCAGAGTTTGGTGTCAGAATGTAGAAACATGGCCGCCCATACGGCAGAGTTTGGTGTCAGAATATAGAAACATGGCCGCCCATACGGCAGAGTTTGGTGTCAGAATGTAGGAACATGGCCGCCCATACAGCAGAGTTTGGTGTCAGAATGTAGAAACATGGCCGCCCATACGGCAGAGTTTGGTGTCAGAATGTAGGAACATGGCCGCCCATACAGCAGAGTTTGGTGTCAGAATGTAGAAACATGGCCGCCCATACAGCAGAGTTTGGTGTCAGAATGTAGAAACATGGCCGCCCATACAGCAGAGTTTGGTGTCAGAATGTAGAAACATGGCCGCCCATACAGCAGAGTTTGGTGTCAGAATGTAGAAACATGGCCGCCCATACGGCAGAGTTTGGTGTCAGAATGTAGAAACATGGCCGCCCATACAGCAGAGTTTGGTGTCAGAAACATGGCCGCCCAAACGGCAGAGTTTGGTGTCAGAAACATGGTCGCCCATATAGCAGAGTTTGGTGTCAGAATGTAGAAACATGGCTGCCCATACAGCAGAGTTTGGTGTCAGAAACATGGTCGCCCATATAGCAGAGCCTGGTGTCCCAGTAGATCTCAGGAGAGTGCACTGTTCGCTGAATAGAGTAGCAAAAAGTTGAATTCAATGTTTTCCAAGATGGCCGCCATCAGGCAATCATAGACAGCGGTATTTAACCGGCACCCCGCGAGGCAGCCCTGTGTCCACAGCACCAAGGGGGATAGGGGTTTTTAAGGAGGGTCTGCCCAGCGCCAAGCCTCTCAATGTTTTCCCTGCATTAAAGCTTGCTGAGATCACAAAACATTGATTGGGACTCGGCGGGGACCGCAGTCCGCAGTCCGCTCGCTGTTATCGGGATTCCCCATTAAACTACTGCCCACTTGCCGAGTAACCGCCGCAAAAACACAGCGCTTTGAAGCACAGAGAGGGTTTTGTGGTAGCTTGTGGTTGCTGAAATAACCCATTAAGGACCGCATAATGTACATGCTGTTCTCTTTGTTGTCATGATGCATAAATGCAGCCCTGGTGGTGCATTCATGTATCATGCTAACCCTTGGGGAGTGTATCAAACCCATAGGGCACAATGCTGGAATGCAGCAGTGGTGATTTGCCCACCAGAGATGCATTCATGCGTCATGTCTATAAAGGGCATGTTGCATTAAAGCACTTTGTGACACTTAAAGGGTTAAAGCTCTGATTATGGTCTGTGTATGGAACTTGGGGACCAATGAGGTTTAGGAAAAATATGAGAGTGGGGAGAGTGGAAATGAGGTTAATGAAAGGAGAGTGGTGTATAAAGGAATATGCCGCCCCTAGTCTGTGTTCACGGCCAGATAGTGCCTCAGTTAAAAACTACAGGGAAAGGCTGGTTTTAGAAATCTGAAGTAGCCTATACTAGACCAATGTGGCAAGAAAGGGTGACTTTTTTATGATAAAGTTGTGTTTAGGTTAGTTTTAGCAGAATCCTCTTAGCACTGTCTGTAATAGCTATGTTTGCATAAATCTCATATCAGTAGATTCATAGGATAATTATCATTCAAATGGTATATATTAAAATGCGGGATTTTAAGGTTATATTCATGTATTTGTCGGTCACACTTCATAAATGTTCAAAAACTTTATCAACAACTTTTCTAAAAAATTACCTGCTGCATTGATCTATAGTATTTAGAGAAACTGTATAGTGCAGGAAATGTAAAAGCAGGGAATGTAAAGGCAATGGTAGCAATAGCTATCAAGATTTACAGTTGTACATCGTGCCGGCCCTTTGGCTGGAGTGTATCAGTCTATCAGTAGGGTCAGTATGAATTTGTAGACGTGTATTTATTGCAATAAATTGAATTTCAAAATACAACATATTCAAAAAAAGTTTTGTTTCGTACAATCAAGTATAACATATAAGGTACATTATATTGATGTGTCTTTTGTATGGACAAGCATTGTCAATCATTCACCCCAGATCAGTTTATGGGGGTATCCGACTATGCTGGCCATAGTACCACTTTTGAATACTTCTGTTCTTGTTGATGTTCAAGTCATAGTTGTAGGACTTAGCGTCCATCTGCGTGAATGCAGCCTTGCAGAGTTAGCTGCTAGTCCTGCATTCATGCATCATGATAACAACCAAGCATAGTGCATTAAATCTGTGTTTTTTGTTATGATTCAGCATTTAGTTTCTGGTCTGTAGAATATAGTCATTTGTGTCATAGATAGACTTAAAATAACCATAGTAAACTGACTGGTACCATATATAATAGAATATAAAAAGTTATATCTCATGTAGACTTTGTAGCTTCGGCTACTATTTGAATATATTCTAGTGCTGCCTTGATATTTAGATAATGGATAGATCTCGTACCAATTCTCTACAAGATACGGACAATGACGCTGGATTTCCCTGTGGCCCCCTACCTTGCATGTAGGGTAATCAAATGGCAAATGGCAAATGAAAAACCTTCAAAGTCTGATAGACCCATTAGGCCACTCAAAAAAAAAAAGTTGTTTCTCATCACCGCGCGCATCATAAAAATCATAATTTGGGGAAATTCTTTTTTTTTTTTTTTTTTTTTTTTTACATTTTTGATGAAAAATATGTTAAAATTGCCAAAATATTGGCAAATTTGGTATCAAATTAAAGCTTATGCCCTCAGCAATGCAATTAGGGGAGTGCTCATTTTTTAACAACAGGGGGGGGGGCGGTGAGATTTCGCGCGGAGCGCGCAAATTTTTTTCACCCCCCCCTCTAGAGGGGTCGAAATTTTTTACCCCCCCCCCGGCAGGCCGAAAATCGCGCGCGTTCGCGCCGCTTTGTAGCATAGTAACGCGCGGGCTTTTCCCCTCAAAACAGGTTGAATTTTTTTGCCCCCCCCCCCAAGAGGGGTCTGAATTTTTTACCCCCCCCCCCCCGGTCAAGGGGTCCAAATTTTTTACCCCCCCCCCCCCCCAAATCCACCCCCCCCCCCTGTTGTTAAAAAATGAGCACTCCCTTAGTTAGGTGTAACTTGCATTCTTACAACTTTTGCTGATCAATAAATTCCAAATTACTAAAATTTGAAAATTTATCGCGAAATGTCCAAATTTCCCTATGTAAATTGCCCCGAGTATTATAAAAAATAAAATAAAAATTTAATAAAAAACGCCCTCGTCATATTTTTCATTGCTTGGTGATGAGAAACAATTTTTTTTTTTTGAGTGGCCTTAACTGAATGCCTCTGTGGTTGAGCCAGCGTCCCCCGAGCAGATCCAGCCCTGCCGCCCTCCTATTGGCTAATTGGACATGTGTCAGGTTTTAAAACTATGTCTACCCCCATCCATGTCAATTGTCAATATGACAGAAAATGACGTCTATTATATGACGCGGGACGCTGGCTGACGTCATAGTCTAGCCACCTGGCCTCTGACTGGTACAGGGTCAGATATGACGTAGTGTGTGACGTAGGCTACGTCATTGGTGACGTGAATGACGTGACCTCAATTAAGCTAGGACCACGTGGGGCAGGGGCCCAGTAACCCGGATGTTAATGACTCCCCACGTGACCTCTAGGCTGCCAGACGGAGGTCAGCCTGGGACGGGGTCAAGGTCACATGTCTGCCACTCAAGGTCAACCTGGAACAAGGATTATTGGCAGTTACTATATATAGCCTTTCTACTTCTGAGCGGAATGTGGACTTTGGGATGGTACTAGTATAAAAGAAGGCACGGATATATCAAGGGCGCTATAGTGCTTTATGATGATGCATGAATGCAGCGCTGTCTAGTAATATCGACCGGATTGTGACTCACTAGGACTGCATTCAAGCAACATGCTGACCCTACTGGATTGATACACTCCCCTATGGTTTGCATGATGTACTAATCAGGGTTCCCACGTGTCATGGAATGTCATGGAATTGGAAAGTTGGCTGGAAAGTCATGGAATGTCATGGAATTTTGTAGAAAATTGCTGTGTGTCATGGAATGTCATGGAATTTGAAAATAATGGAATAATATTACAAAATCTCCTAGAATATACCATTTGCTTTCTAGATTTTTAGAAATTTTCTCCGGGGCCAAGCCCCCGACCTCCACAAAAATGTCATGGAAAATTGAGATTTTTGTCATGGAATGTCATGGAAATGTCATGAAATTCAATCTGTTTTATTTTGTGGGAACCCTGACTAATAGTATTGTCAAGTAACATGTCAGTTCAGTGTTGGTAATTCATAGCGACAAACAAGAGAGAATGTCATCCGTAAAGGGTTAATACCGTGATGGACACCTTAGAATTGACTGGTGCTGGCGATATAGCTTCACATTGGTTTCAATATGACAGTTCTATCACTTCCAGCATCAGCAACTCAAATATGCTGACTAGACAGAATGTGTGTGGCCCTGTCCCGGCTGATGAGCCTCATCATAACACGGGTACTGGTACTCTTGTTCCTATCGCCTTCCTTGCAGGAAGGCTCTGGTAGCAACCACTATGACCTTGAACTTGAATTTTGCTGGGTTGGTGCATTCCCTACTGATAGCTTGGAGCCAGCAAACAGGATCAAGAATGTATGATGGGAGTTCTCCCATCATATTATCTGGTTCCAGTTCTGGTTCCTGTTCACTGGTTCCGAACCCCAAACCCAGCCTTTAAAGATTCAATTGCTGCCATTCTTTGCCAAAATGGTGTGTAGGACCGGTGTAGGACGTTGGGCCAAAAAAAAAGGTTTGTTTCAGGTAACCCAACCGACCCTATCGTGTCAAAACAGGGCCGACCCTACGTTTTTTTTTATGGAATTTTGAAGAAATGTTAGCTTTTTTACCACTTTTTGGTCAATTTTAGTGGTTTCAAAAAAATTAGTACATTCATGTTTAAAAAATAAAATATTTAAAAAAATAAAATCCGACCTACCGAGCCTACATTTTTCTCCTATGTTACCTGAAACAAACCCTTTTTTTGGCCTTATAGCAGAGAGGGTGCGGCCTACCCTGACCACGCCCCCCTGACTACCTGACCCCTTGACCTTCACATTACCCGGGGGAGCTGTGGGTGACCTTTTGACCTTGGCCTCTGGGAGGCTAAAAGGCTGTCAGTCCGCCTTAATACCACCACTAACACTGCACCGTGCACTGACAACTCAATGGGGTCATAAGGTCGTCACTGCTACAAAAGTAGAACATAATGTCAGTGTTGCCACTTGATACTTTAAAAACAACAACACTTTATTTTAGCAATTTTCCAAATTCATACTGTATTTATACTTTATTTGGATGAAATACTTTATCTATACTTTATTTTCAAGAAAAATGGAGAAATTTGCCCTAAATTACAGCATTTTATACTTTAGAAATTGCCAAAATAGAATGCACAACATTTCAAGATTTCACAGAAATAAAGGTTTTCAGGGACCGTGATTATACTTTATTTATACTTTATTTGAGCTAGATTTATACTTTATTGGAGTGGGCTATGTTCTCTGTAATGCTGTGAAACTAGGTCAAGCCCACTCTTATATAGTCACCCTGTTTTTTCGTGCAGACGTCTTTTCGCTGATCTATTACACCTTGATGAAATATCCTGTCAACTATTTGAGCTATATGATTCTTTTGCAAAACACCTCAGGTATCTGTATCCGTAAAAAAAAATGGGAAAAAAAGAAGTTATATCACCTAAAATAAGAGATTTCTTAGAAAAACTGAAAAAAAACTGAGATTCTGCAAAAAAAAAAGTGAACATTCGGAGAACATAATTTTCGACATGATTTCAGTACTGTACCATTTCAATTATTGTTCTGTTGTATTCTATACAAAAAATGGTGATAATATATGCCCTTACATTGTCTAAAATACTTTGCATGAAAACAGTATTTTGATCTGAACTTTGCAATTCCTTCACGTAATTTTCATAATCTATGTTGGATCGCGATCTTCGTCAAAGAGCAAAGATGCACGGATTCCTATGGAAAGCCAGTGCACCACCTCTTTTAATTACTATTTATCTAAAATTAAAATTGGAATTGTCCCGGAAAAAAGTGAGCCCCTTCCTGCCAGTAACTAGCAGCTCTGTCTCCCGCTCTGTAGCACCAACGATAGACTTGCAGTTTCAGATGATACTTAATTTACCCATTTTTCCATGCCAAACTATGGCCGACCGTGAGGCCAAACTACAGCCAATTCTGTCACTAAGTACGGCCGATTCTAATGGTAAAGTAGGCCTACTGCCGATTCTAATGGTAAAGTACGGCCGATGGCAAACAAAATCAAAACAACATGGACTCTGCAGGAAGTGACATCACTGCTAGGTAACGTAGCGACGTTGCTAGGTAACGTAGTGACGTCGCTAAGATTGTGACGTCACTGGTACTGTGACGTCACTAACTGTACACTCTCCTCCAGATGTTTGTCGAGTTGCATTGTAAACCTATAGGGGGGGGGGGGGGCTACTGAGGTATTTGAATGTGCTAGGAGAATGTGAAAATACCCCACATTATGTCGGCCATTTTGTCCCATCTCAAAGCTTTTACAGCATTATGCAGAAATCTGTTGTGATGGATGATCACATATCTAACTATTTTGTAATCAATTATACAGGTGAGTGATAGATCATCATAATCGCAGATGATCTACCAATATTTCAAATATTGATATTGATAAACTTGTTGGAAATCGGCCATTTAAATTATCAATTGAATGCTGCAAATCCTCCATGGATTTCGACCACTGCATAAAGTGAGACCCACCTGGGCTTTGCCCAGTGTGCAGCCCACTTCGTGGGCTTCACACTGGGCAAAGTCCAGGTGGGTCTCACTTTGAATAAAAAAATCTGGAGGAGGGGATTTTGGCAGGTCTACAACTGTGTGCCACGTCATTCTAAAGTTAAATTTCTCTATAATAAGCCCCTCAATAATCTTGGCTACTGTTTACTGTAGGCCTACATTGATAAAATTGCCTAGGCCTATAGTAACCCCCCCCCACCTCTTTCTAATAGCCTACGCTACAGCTAGTAGGGCCTACATTGATTAAATTGCCTATAGCACCCCCCCCCCCTAACTGTTTTCAATAGTCTATAGGCTACAGTTTATAGGCCTACATTGTAGGGATATCTTTGACAATGACATCCAATTTATTCCGATTTTGATTACCACTATTTCAGTTTCAATTTCTCGACTATATCAATTTATGCTGATATTAGAAATACGGTTCATATCTGCTTAAAATAAGGATATTTTCATTATAGTTTAGTCTATTCTCCCAGTCGCCCAAGGCTGTAGGGGGCACTATGGCCTTCCATAGTATGATGATGGGCAGCGCCAATTTCTGTGGGAACCGCGTCAGGTTGGGCGGCCACTTGCCAGACAGGCGCCAACAGTGGCGGGCCGTCTACGTCACAGAACGTAACGTCAGAATATATGCACCGAGTTGTCCCAGCTTCTCTTAAAGGGCCGCACGCACTGCATAATAATTCAAGTTTAAACCCCTTTTGTCAGTGCTTAAAGCTGCAGTCAAAGTGCTTAAAGTAGGAGCCGCAGCTTGTCAGGACCTTTAACACACTTTAACCTACTTTAAGCAGTACCTACTTTCCTGCAACTTTAATTCCTAGTTTAAAGATCCGCAAAGGTGCTTACAGCTGCTTAAAGAAGGACCAGAACCTTGTCATCAGCTTTAACCTACTTTACGCAGTGCCCGCCTTTTAACAATTTTAATCTTCTTTAAGTCCCTTCTCTACGCCCTGGAGGGGCAGGTAGCTATGGCAGAGGATTGGCGGCCTGTGTGACACTATAGGTCCGCCTGGAGGTAGCATATGACACCTTGTCCGCGCCCTGGAGGTGCAGGAAGCTGGGGGACAGGTGTGGCGGCCTGTGTGACACTATAGGTCCGCCTGGAGGTAGCAT
Source organism: Harmothoe impar (assembly GCA_947462335.1). Lineage (NCBI taxonomy): Eukaryota > Metazoa > Annelida > Polychaeta > Phyllodocida > Polynoidae > Harmothoe > Harmothoe impar. Next base: position 76,701,884 of record OX381706.1, on the reverse strand, counting down.
ATGACACCTTGTCCGCGCCCTGGAGGTGCAGGAAGCTGGGGGACAGGTGTGGCGGCCTGTGTGACACTATAGGTCCGCCTGGAGGTAGCATATGGCACCTTGTCCGCGGCCTTGAGGTGCAGGTAGCTGGGGGAGAGGGTGTTTTGGCGCTCCACAGGCCGCCAGGAGGCTGCTTATGGGCCTTAGCTGCACAGGTAGAAAATATAGCAAAGTATAAGATGTATTGGATGATAATGCATTTAATGAATTAGATAGAGAACTGTAAACTTCACAGTTTGTTTGCCATTTGTATACATTTTAGTTTCTACCTTTTATTTGGTTTTAATATGTTTTTTAATTCCCCAAACGCACCTGGAGCTCCTAAACACATTTGCAGCTGTAGCCCCGGAACAGCTTGAAGCACAGCGAGATTTACAAGCAGGCATTTTAGGAGTTCCGGGGCCTTTATAATGAGTCATCCTGGGACTCCCTAGTCCCTCTAGAAGCGCCACAATCCGCACTCTATGACCGCCAGTGCAACACTGATCCGCTTCAGTGCACATCAGAGGTCACGTGACCATCTCTAGCCAATCAGAGGGAGGTCTCGTGGCGGTCACGTGACCGTGACAGCACCCCCTTTATAATGGGGAGTGCAGCTGGGGGAGGTCCTCACTTGCCCACTGCCTGGACTCCTGAACACAACTCCTCCTGCTACAATCTACCTGCTGCCTGCCCGAAGCTCTGCCAGACTGACTGCCCAGCTGCCCATCTGACTGCCCAGCCTCCAGTACCCAGCTTCTACCTCCAGTAGTTAGCACAAAGCTCCAGTAGTCAGCCCAATGCTCCAGAACCCGGCCCCACTCTCCAGTATTTGGCCCAGGCCTCCCAGGAAAATTGATGCTTAATAACCTCACACTGAAAATAATACGACCTTCATTAAAGTATTTAAGCAATTCTCTAGGCCATTAAAAAAATTCAAATATTAGCAAGTTAGGCAAATCCTAGTCCTTCTTTAATCAGCTCTAAGCAAACCTTAAGTCCTTCTTTAATCAGCTTTCAGCGACATTCAGCAAACCCCAAGTCTTTCTTTTATCAGCTTTCAGCAACTTTCAGCAAACCCCTAGTCCTTCTTAAATTAGCTTTCAGCAACTTTACGTCCTTTTTTAATCGACTTTGAGCAACTTTAAGCAAACTCTGAGTCCTTCTTTAATCCGATTTCAGCCTGCTTTAATTCAGACTTTAATCAGCTTTTGGTCCCTTGGAAAGAAGGCCATTAAGCATCATTAAAGGTTGATTAAATCCCGGCTTATGGTTCTTTAATTTTTGCTGACAAGTTTGCTTAAAGATGCTTAAAGAGGCTTAATTTCCTGCTTTAATCAACTATAAGCAAATCGTAAAGGTATCTAAAGCAGATGTTTTATGCAGTGGCCTGTTTCCAGTATCAGCAGTCTAATCAGAAAGCTAAAAGTTAAAACTTTGCCATTTGGCCAGACTCGCACTTCCAGTCTCCAATTAATTGCGCTACCCTACGTAATGGGTGTGGATGGCTAGATTCGACACAGCGACATGGTCATTTCTTAAAATCGACATGTGACATGAGCCCTAGTGACATGCGACATGAGGTTTGAGAAGATAGTGACAGGGGACATGACCAATTCTTAAAATCGACATGGGACATGGGGATTATTAAGCGACATGGACATCTACCCCACCTACGTAGGAAGGCGGAATTCGAGTCTGCCATTTGGCGTGGCCTGCCGGGTGATTCCACCTGTCCAATCAGCACTCAGCTTACAGTCATGTGTTCCTTATAGCGGCCACCCTTTTAAGGACGGCAAATCTTAAATCAACGTTCCCATCAGACTTGCACTCCCAGTCCCGAACTCCGACCTCCCTCCCCCCCCCCCCCAGTTTGGGGCCCTAGGCCCCTAGGCCTATTGGTTCTTTCCACCAACAGATGTCTGTAGCCGGGGGGAGGGGGGGCAAAAAAAAAGTCGTTCACCTGAATTTCTGTAACATTTCTGACTTTCAGACATTGACATGTTCCTTTGTGGAACTGTAGCCTATAACCCCCCTCGACATTGCTATGTTTTTAGAAATTACAATTTATTGCTCATTTCTACACATTAGAGTCGTTTGTAGAGGGTAGTCCGTACAGGCAGGAAGCCTTTACAGCATTGAGGCACCCTTCAATTGGTCTAGACAGGCCTATAATTACCTATTTGTACATTTCACCTCAGCCAATCAAGCCTCTCAATAGCATAAACAGCCACTCATGGCCTGTGTTAATTGGGTGTAGAAATCTACATGATTGTTTGAGATAAGGACACCCAGTAGAAAAGTGACCCTTCTCTCCTACTCTCAGACAGCCTTGGCGCCCTACTGAGAGTCACAAGCCGTAACTAGTGGCTGCTAGTGTAGCTTGCTTACACCCCCGGCCGCAGCTCACTGCTGTGGGTGTAGAAGTTTAGTGTCTAAAAAGCTCTGGAAATTTAGCCCAAATGCGAGGTTGGTTTGATTCGCGCTCTACAGGCAATTTTATCAATGTATTGTAGGCCTACTAACGGTAGGCCTAGCCTAGATTATTGAAAAAGTGCTCATTATAGAGAAATTTAACTTTAGAGCGACATGACACACTCTCCCAGTTGTCACTATGCAGTCAATATAGAGCTAAATGTTAGATTTTTTAAAGGTGTAGAGCCATAGGCCTACTACTGCATGGCCAAGAGTAGCTAGGCCTAGGGCCTATAGGCCTATACCTATGGTATTTATTATGACTAGACAGTAGGATGGCCCTAGGCCCTGTTACACTAGCGGCATCTGCCGCACTGCATCTGCCGCAGAACGTCCTGTGCGGCAGATGCAGCTAGTGTAACAGGGTTGCAACTTGCCGCAACTACTTGCTGCAGCAAAAGCTACCAGTGTTAGCTTTCCTGCGGCAAGCTGATACGGCAGATGCCGCGCAGCAAGTGCCGCTAGTGTAACAGGCCCTTAAATTCGATAACAGCGACATGGGCCACCTAGGGCCTTATAGGCCTATAGTGATATGGGACATGAGGAAAAAATTAGTAGGTAGGGACATGGGGCATTTCTTAAAATCGACATGGCGACATGGGCATTTCTTAAAATCGATATGCTGACATTGGCATTTCTTCAAATCTACATGGGACATGGGGAGCCCCCCCCCCACCCCATCAAGGGCCCCAGTAGGCCTACAGTATTCAATTTCGACCCTCACTCCAGCGATATAGGCCTATGTATGTGCATTGATCACTTGACCACTGAGTAGGCCTAAACTAAGCACAATTCTCATGTCTGTGCCTCACTTTTAGGCCTCCGAGCATGTTTTGTCCTCCATGGCAAATCTTTCTGATCTATTCCACCAAACCACTTTGCTACCTTGTTATTTGGTATAGGCCTATGCCTAGGCCTCATAGTAATAAGCGCCCCTCACCCGCACCTCACTTTTATAGGCCCCCATAGCCGAATTTTAGACTACAATTGTTGGGAGGGGGGGGGCTTGAATTGTTGAACCCAAGAAGGCCTACGGTACCAGAAACGTAGGCCTAGGCCTATTGGTAGGCCTATTCATAATTTTTGTCAAGTAGTCCAGAACAGCTAGAGTATTATTGACCAGCCATGGATGACTTTTCTTTTGAACATAGACCCAGCCAAGTAGCCTAGCTATTTTGTTTGGGGGGCGGGGCTATAGGCTAATGGGAAAAAAGGGGGGGGGGGCTATAGACAGTTTTATCAATGTAGGTTTGTTTACCAATGGGTCGAAATTCCCACATTAAAACTATATCATAGAAAAGGATAGCTAGAAATATTGAGAGAGGCAATATAAAATCATTTTTGTGAAAAGAAATATAGAACGATCTTGTTATTAAGATAATATATATAGGCCTAATAATTATAGCGACATAGCCCACTCCTTTAGTTAACATTAGTGTTACTCTATAATAGCTGTAGTTTTAAACCGCTATTTATTTCGGTAGCACTGATACTTTATTTTCATGAAGGACCGGTGGCAACACTGATATGTAAAAATGGTGCTGGCATTACACCAGCCCCCCCCCCCCTCTCACTCCGTCATCAAGGCCTTATCTGGAGGATTAGTGCCCCCAGGAATAGACCTAGGTAATATTGTGTGTGTGTAATATTATTACCAATTGAAGTCAATCCTCAGACTTATATAACTGATTTTACATATACATGCTTTACATATATAGCTGTTCTATTTTAACAAATTGATCATTTATATTCTATTTAGAAATACTCAAATATAGTTCTATACAATAGTGTAATCTTATATATAAGTATTGCAATACCTATGTCAACATCAAGGTCGATCTTAATCAATACATGATTTGATGGGAGAATATATATATCACACCATTACATAGTAGAGACTGTCTCTACCACTAGAGGTCTCAGACATCTAGTGGCCTTTATATGGTGATCACTGTGACAACCTTGGGTCGTCTACATGGGATGACGACCCTCAAGTCGTCTGCAGTGACGACCTTCATATATGCCTGGGTTTTCAGTGTGGCCTCTAATAGATCGTTAAAGGCCGCAGACTGCTTTAATGGGGTATACCCACGGCCGTCATGATGCATGGATGCAACCCTGGCGGTTAACTCGTTAGGACTGCATTCATGCATCATGCCGAGCGTAGCTACGGGAGTGTATCAACCCTTAGGGTTGGCATGATGCTTGAATACAGCCCCGGAGAGTTAATCGCCAGGGCTGCATTCATGCATCATGCCAGCATATCGCGTACTACGTTAATGCACCGTGCTGCCTCTAGAGGGCTAAACCTTCCCACCTGAATCCCTGCTGGGTTTAGGCTCCTACTATTAGGGCTCCCCATCAACTTGCATGGAACGTGTAAGAAAACTCACATGTTATAATACACCTTTTCTGTATCCACCCCAACCTGAATGTAGCTCCCCCTTTAAGTAGCAACTGGAGTGTCTCTAGACGTGTACACACGGAACGTTTAAGCTTAGATAACATATGTCCAAGGTATTCTACAAGTTGGTAGTGCTTCTTTACTTTATATTAGAAAATGTTAAATAGGGTGTTACTTTTACCTAACAACCCCCTTTAAGCAGTGTAAGGCTACGCCTTTCCCTGCCTAGGGAGCCATACCCCCAGGTTCTAATCAGACAATATCACTATTGTAGTACCCTGGGGAACCTTAGTCCTATAAGTGCCGCATAGTGTCTTAATGTAGTATGCCAGTTGTCAGCATGATGCATTAATACAGCCCTCGCGAGTAGCGCACCATTGTAACATTCATGTATCATGCCGGCCATATGGGAGTGTATACATCACCCCCATAGGGGTAGGCATGATGCTTGAATGCAGCCCTGGAGAGCTACTCGCTAGTGCTGCATTCATGGATCAGGGTATAGCATATTAAAGGTCGCTGCGGCCTTTAGAGGGTTAAAATGACACTGAGATATGATGTATCGACAATACACATGTATCAGGGAAGACTACAGACATATTACATTATCATGTATTTTTGTGTTTTTCAGCGGTTAAGGCGGATGCTGGATGTGTTCAATCGCGCCGAGGAGAAGAAATGTCTGACAGAGGCGATGTACCTGAGATGGGTGAGTTAGACCAGAGCTCTTTAAGGGCCGCGTCGTGCTTTTATAGATTTGACTTGTACCTAAGATTAGTAAATTTGGTGGAAGAACTTTGCGTTGAATCATATATCAGTCTGGTGAAATCCAGATTAACCAATATTCAATACACCTTTTGCGATAAAGAAACTTGAATTTAAAAAAAAAAATCTTATTAGACAAAACCTGTCCTGTTGGGATACATGTATTGTGTAGCAAAAGAAATTTAGGTAGGCTTGGTTTACAGGAAACACAATTTAAGGTGGAGTAATGTTTTGCACTTTGCATTTTTGTTCATGTACCTGGCCAGGCCTGCATTAATGCATTAAACAGATCTAGATGTGATATCAAAGGGTCTATATGCTGCACCAATGCCGTATCGGCAGCCCGCTGCTTCATTACGACTAATGAACTTGAATTTTAACACATTGCGGGTTTTCATCTCTCAGCGAAAGATGCTGCGGATTCCCTGCGGCAGGACTCTTCTCCGCAGTAAAACCCGTACTTGGCCTTGATTAGCTGAGACAGGTTTTGCCTCCTCCAATCACATAAACCTGGCCTTTTTAGTGGTCCGCACATGCGCACCAATACAGAACGTCTTTGTTTGGGCCAATCACCTCAAGTCCTTACTCACTTTGACTGTCTCTGCCCCAACCTGACAGATTCCTCGCTCACTTTGACTCTTATCTCTGCCCAAACCTGACAGATTCCCTGTTCACTTTGACTGTCTCTGCCCCAACCTGACAGATTCCTCGCTCACTTTGACTCTTATCTCTGCCCAAACCTGACAGATACCCTGCTCACTTTGACTGTCTCTGCCCCAACCTGACAGATTCCTCGCTCACTTTGACTCTTATCTCTGCCAAAACCTGACAGATTCCCTGTTCACTCTGTCTCTGTCTCTGCCCCAACCTGACAGACTCTCTGTTGACTATGACTGTCTCTGCCCCAACCTGACAGATTCTCTGTTCACTATGACTGTCTCTGCCCCAACCTGACAGATTCCCTGTTCACTTTGACTGTCTCTGCCCCAACCTGACAGATTCCCTGTTCACTCTGTCTCTGTCTCTGCCCCAACCTGACAGACTCCCTCTTCACTTTGACTGTCTCTGACCCAACCTGACAGATTCCCTGCTCACTTTGACTCTGGCTCTGCCCCAACCTGAAAGATTCCCTGCTCACGTTGACTCTGTCTCTGCCTCAACCTGACAGATTCCCTGCTCACTTTGACTCTGTCTCTGCCTCAACCTGACAGATTCCCTGTTCACTTTGACTGTCTCTGCCTCAACCTGACAGACTCCCCTTTTCTTTGACTGTCTCTGCCCCAACCTGACAGATTCCCTCTTTTCTTTGACTGTCTCTGCCCCAACCTGACGGATTCTCTGTTCACTTTGACTGTCTCTGCCCCAACCTGACAGATTCCCTGTTCACTTTGACTCTCTCTGCCCTAACCTGAGAGATTCCCTGTTCACTTTGACTGTCTCTGCCCCAACCTGACAGATTCCTTGCTCACTTTGACTCTTATCTCTGCCCAAACCTGACAGATTCCCTGTTCACTTTGACTGTCTCTGCCCAAACCTGACAGATTCCTCGCTCACTTTGACTCTTGTCTCTGCCCCAACCGGACAGATCCCCTGTTCACTCTGTCTCTGCCCCAACCTGACAGAGCCCCTGTTCACTTTGACTCTTGTCCCCTACTATATACATTGTTACCACTGTCCCCCACCAGGTGGCAGTACTGAAGATGACAGGACAGACTGAACTGGTTACCCGCGTGTTGTCCCCTACTATATACATTGTTACCACTGTCCCCCACTAGGTGGCAGTACTGAAGATGACAGGACAGACTGAGCTGGTTACCCGCGTGTTGTCCCCTACTATATACATTGTTACCTCTGTCCCCCACCAGGTGGCAGTACTGAAGATGACAGGACAGACTGAGCTGGTTACCCGCGTGTTGTCCCCTATATACATTGTTACCTCTGTCCCCCACCAGGTGGCAGTACTGAAGATGACAGGACAGACTGAGCTGGTTACCCGCGTGTTGTCCCCTATATACATTGTTACCTCCTCTGTCCCCCACCAGGTGGCAGTACTGAAGATGACAGGACAGACTGAGCTGGTTACCCGCGTGTTGTCCCCTACTATATACATTGTTACCTCTGCCCCCCACCAGGTGGCAGTACTGAAGATGACAGGACAGACTGAACTGGTTACCCGCGTGTTGTCCCCTATATACATTGTTACCTCTGTCCCCCACCAGGTGGCAGTACTGAAGATGACAGGACAGACTGAGCTGGTTACCCGCGTGTTGTCCCCCACTATATACATTGTTACCTCTGTCCCCCACCAGGTGGCAGTACTGAAGATGACGGGACAGACTGAGCTGGTTACCCGCGTGTTGTCCCCCACTATATACATTGTTACCTCTGCCCCCCACCAGGTGGCAGTACTGAAGATGACAGGACAGACTGAGCTGGTTACCCGCGTGTTGTCCCCTACTATATACATTGTTACCTCTGTCCCCCACCAGGTGGCAGTACTGAAGATGACAGGACAGACTGAGCTGGTTACCCGCGTGTTGTCCCCTACTATATACATTGTTACCTCTGTCCCCCACTAGGTGGCAGTACTGAAGATGACAGGACAGACTGAGCTGGTTACCCGCGTGTTGTCCCCTATATACATTGTTTCCTCTGTCCCCCACTAGGTGGTAGTACTGAAGATGACAGGACAGACTGAGCTGGTTACCCGCGTGTTGTCCCCTACTATATACATTGTTACCTCTGTCCCCCACCAGGTGGCAGTACTGAAGATGACGGGACAGACTGAGCTGGTTACCCGCGTGTTGTCCCCTACTATATACATTGTTACCTCTGTCCCCCACCAGGTGGCAGTACTGAAGATGACAGGACAGACTGAGCTGGTTACCTGCGTGTTGTCCCCTATATACATTGTTACCTCTGTCCCCCACCAGGTGGCAGTACTGAAGATGACGGGACAGACTGAGCTGGTTACCCGCGTGTTGTCCCCTATATACATCGTTACCTCTGTCCCCCACCAGGTGGCAGTACTGAAGATGACAGGACAGACTGAGCTGGTTACCCGCGTGTTGTCCCCTATATACATTGTTACCTCTGTCCCCCACCAGGTGGCAGTACTGAAGATGACAGGACAGACTGAGCTGGTTACCCGCGTGTTGTCCCCTATATACATTGTTACCTCTGTCCCCCACCAGGTGGCAGTACTGAAGATGACGGGACAGACTGAGCTGGTTACCCGCGTGTTGTCCCCTACTATATACATTGTTACCTCTGTCCCCCACCAGGGGTCAGTACTGAAGATGACAGGACAGACTGAGCTGGTTACCCGCGTGTTGTCCCCTACTATATACATTGTTACCTCTGTCCCCCACCAGGTGTCAGTACTGAAGATGACAGGACAGACTGAGCTGGTTACCCGTGTGTTGTCCCCTATACACATTGTTACCTCTGTCCCCCACCAGGTGGCAGTACTGAAGATGACAGGACAGACTGAGCTGGTTACCCGCGTGTTGTCCCCTATATACATTGTTACCTCTGTCCCCCACCAGGTGGCAGTACTGAAGATGACAGGACAGACTGAGCTGGTTACCCGCGTGTTGTCCCCTACTATATACATTGTTACCTCCTCTGTCCCCCACCAGGTGGCAGTACTGAAGATGACAGGACAGACTGAGCTGGTTACCCGTGTGTTGTCCCCTACTATATACATTGTTACCTCTGTCCCCCACCAGGTGGCAGTACTGAAGATGACAGGACAGGCTGAGCTGGTTACCCGCGTGTTGTCCCCTACTATATACATTGTTACCTCTGTCCCCCACCAGGTGGCAGTACTGAAGATGACAGGACAGACTGAGCTGGTTACCCGCGTGTTGTCCCCTATATACATTGTTACCTCTGTCCCCCACCAGGTGGCAGTACTGAAGATGACAGGACAGACTGAGCTGGTTACCCGCGTGTTGTCCCCTACTATATACATTGTTACCTCTGTCCCCCACCAGGTGGCAGTACTGAAGATGACAGGACAGACTGAGCTGGTTACCCGCGTGTTGTCCCCTATATACATTGTTACCTCTGTCCCCCACCAGGTGGCAGTACTGAAGATGACAGGACAGACTGAGCTGGTTACCCGCGTGTTGTCCCCTACTAGTTACATTGTTACCTCTGTCCCCCACCAGGTGGCAGTACTGAAGATGACAGGACAGACTGAGCTGGTTACCTGCGTGTTGTCCCCTATATACATTGTTACCTCTGTCCCCCACCAGGTGGCAGTACTGAAGATGACAGGACAGACTGAGCTGGTTACCCGCGTGTTGTCCCCTACTATATACATTGTTACCTCTGTCCCCCACCAGGTGGCAGTACTGAAGATGACAGGACAGACTGAGCTGGTTACCCGCGTGTTGTCCCCTATATACATTGTTACCTCTGTCCCCCACCAGGTGGCAGTACTGAAGATGACAGGACAGACTGAGCTGGTTACCCGCGTGTTGTCCCCTACTATATACATTGTTACCTCTGTCCCCCACCAGGTAGCAGTACTGAAGATGACAGGACAGACTGAGCTGGTTACCCGCGTGTTGTCCCCTATATACATTGTTACCTCTGTCCCCCACCAGGGGTCAGTACTGAAGATGACAGGACAGACTGAGCTGGTTACCCGCGTGTTGTCCCCTACTATATACATTGTTACCTCTGTCCCCCACCAGGTGGCAGTACTGAAGATGACAGGACAGACTGAGCTGGTTACCTGCGTGTTGTCCCCTACTATATATGTGACATGTACTGGGAAAAAGGACCTTAATTCACTCTGCACTAAGGTCCCTTTTCGCAGATCGTGTCACATATATTGTTACCTCTGTCCCCCACCAGGTGGCAGTACTGAAGATGACGGGACAGACTGAGCTGGTTAACCGCGTGTTGTCCCCTACTATATACATTGTTACCTCTGTCCCCCACCAGGTGGCAGTACTGAAGATGACAGGACAGACTGAGCTGGTTACCTGCGTGTTGTCCCCTATATACATTGTTATCTCTGTCCCCCACTAGGTGGCAGTACTGAAGATGACAGGACAGACTGAGCTGGTTACTCGTGTATTGAAGGAGGCCACAAACCGCTACAGGAAGTCAGCCTCACTCTGGTACCAGCGTCTGGGTCACATGGTACAGACCCGTGACACGGCCGTGGCACCCCTCGCAGAACAGGCCTTCAGTAGCGTCCCTGAAAAGGTATGGTGGCTGTTTATAAGAATATCTCTTTTGCAATTTTTATGACCAGTACTACATGTATCTTAAGCTGAAAATCCCTTGTACTTATTTCTATTAAAAGTCCGAGAGACATGTGTAGATGAGTTTGAGTTGAGTTTAAATAACCTTTATTTTCACATTTCATTTCAACAGTTACAATCATCGCCATGAATATGTCCTTAGTTGTCGAAATGGCGTTAAACATTCATTGCTCACTTACTCCATATCGTTCGATGTATACGGAAAATTCAGGCAGGCTGCATTTAGGATTATGCATCCCATTTATGGCTGCAACCTTACATTTACAGATAGGTAGATAGTTTGCTTTGCAACTTTGCCAAATAAGATATCAGTTCCACTCTACATTGGAGTTTCCGTTCCTGCAGGTTTAACCTTTCTCATGTCCTGCTCCCCTGATGTAAGGGTGTGTGATCCCTTTGCGGGGTTAATGGAGCGACCTTTTCTAAGATGTACAAGTTTAAGTCCAGGCGGCTTTAGATAAATGGAGTTTAGATCGTGGAGATGTAGACTTGTACAGGCGAGGTGTGTGTGTGTGGGGGGGGTCGGGTGTACAACTGCTAAGTGTATCAATCCTGCTAATCCTACAGTAACTACACGTTGTAGTCGACCATCTAATGCTAACTGTATCAAAAAAGTGTATCAAGTTCTAGGGATGTCTGTTACAGGGACATCCAACTGCTATCTGTATCAATAAATGCTTTCTGTATCACAATAGAAATCTGGAGAAATCAGGAGAATCTGGAACTGTATGAGCTGGTGCTAGAACACTGCATGCTGACAGACCCTTATGTCACCCATGTATAAATCATGTCACCCATTTATAGCTCATGTCATCCATGCCTTACTCATGTCATCCATGCCTAACTCATGTCATCCATGCCTAACTCATGTCATCCATGCCTAACTCATGTCATCCATGCCTAACTCATGTCACCCATGTCAATATTACAGGAGAGTTGTATGACATTGTACTAGAACACTACATGCTGACAGACCTGATGTCACCCATGTATAGCTCATGTCACCCATGTGTAACTCATGTCACCCATGTCTATATTACAGGAGAGCCTTGAGCTATATGAGCTTGTACTAGAACACTACATGCTGACACCCTCATGTTGCCCATGTACACCTCATATTCAGTCTGTAGCTGGTGTTGTTAGAATACTGCATCCTCAGACCAAATGTCACCCATGTAAACTTTATTTAGGCCACCTTATTTTGATAACTTGGATTACGGGCTTTTGACTCCAACATTTTGGAAGGGCGGAGGAAAAAAAAAAGAAAAAAAAGCTGCCCTTCGGGGGGAGCTGGACCACAAAATATCTCGAAGGGTAGAGGCAAAAAAAAAAAAAAAAAAAAAGCATGGAAAACCTGTATATTCTCTGTTATTGGGTAATCTAAAGAAGATATGTTGAGAAATATCCCCAATCTAAAAGGTCTCATTCTACCTTTTGCTGGTCAACATGTCTTTTTTTTTTTTTAAGAAAAATTCTTTAAAAAATCTCGGAAATCTTGCAAAATGCCTTAAATCTCGGCGGCGGGTCTGTAATCCAAGTTATCAAAATAAAACGGCCTTACCTGTCTATATTACAGGAGAGCCTTGATCTGTATGAGCTTGTATTAGAATACTACATGCTGACAGACCTGATGTCACCCATGTATAAGTCATGTCACCCATGTCTAACTCATGTCACCCATATATAACTAATGTCACCCATGTCTAACTCATGTCACCCATGTGTATATTACAGGAGAGCCTTGACCTATATGAGCTTGTACTAGAACACTACATGCTGACAGACCCTCATGTCACCCATGTTTAACTCATGTCACCCACATTTAACTCATGTCACCCATATATAACTCATGTCACCCATATATAACTCATGTCACCCATGTTAAACTCATGTCACCCATGTATAGCTCATGTCACCCATGTTTAGCTCATGTCACCCATGTTTAGCTCATGTCACCCATGTATAACTCATGTCACCCATTTATAACTCATGTCACCCATATATAACTCATGTCACCCATGTATAACTCATGGCACCCATATATAGCTCATGTCACCCATGTCTATATTACAGGAGAGCCTTGAGCTGTATGAGCTTGTACTAGAACCCTTCATGCTGACAGACCTGATGTCACCCATATTTAACTTATGTCACCCATGTATAACTCATGTCACCCATGTATAACTCATGTCACCCATGTATAACTCATGTCACCCATGTATTTCAAGAGAGCCTTGAGCTGTATGAGCTTGTACTAGAACACTACATGCTGACAGACCTCATGTCACCCATATATAGCTCATGTCACCTATATATAACTCATGTCACTCATGTCTAGCTCATGTCACCCATGTGTATATTACAGGAGAGCCTTGACCTATATGAGCTTGTACTAGAACACTACATGCTGACAGACCAGGAGAAGGCTGAGTCACTGCTGCAGGTGAGTGCTGCCCCCCTGTGGGTAAACTAGACACTAAAACTCAACCCTCATTGTGTAGGAGTGGGGCCATCTGTAGCTAGTTTAGTACTAAGGGTGTCGGTCTCGTGGATCTATTGCGTTTTACTATATAGTTAAATGTAGCGTAACTACCCAAAATAAATACTTAATTTTAAGTTGCTCTGATATTAAATTCTCTCATAACCAACTCTGCCCATTCTCCTCAAACTAGGGTAAAAACTCGCAAAAGACTACCTCTGTTCCCACCACCCTTTTTGAGAGACAATTGATTAATTAGCCACTCTTTTTTGGGGCAAATCAAACTGATGAATTACGATGGGGGAATCAGACCATGTTGTACATGTACCGGTACCATATTTGAAGGAATACGCACCAAATTTTCATTATTTTAGAAATTAGACTTTTAGAAATTTGCCATTAAGGTACAAGGTTTTCATCCAACTAGAGGTTTCTAAACCTACTGTAGAAACTCTACCAACAATACAAGCCGATCCCAATCTTGAGAATTACAAATCTCAAGCAATTTTTTAAAAACAATTTACTTTCTTTTAAATAAATTTCAATGATGAATCACAATTATGATATTTTCCCCGTCAGGTTGGCGTGACGCGGTGCCCGGAGGTGGCCTCACCTATGAAGGAGACCTACCTAGACTGGACGGCCGTCACCGGAAACCTCAAAACTGTGCGCAAAGTCTACAAAAGGTGAGTGTTTTTTTCTGTTTTCTAATAAGTAAACATATTTTTTTTCGCGAGCTACATATTTCCGTGAAAATATATACAGCGCGATCATTTATCCAATATAGTTATACATCTGCCCCGTTTTATAATCTGCACAAAATTGTACTTTTTAGCAAATCCGTGGAAATTCATACACGCTATAAAATATCTACGTTTTCAGTTATCATAGTATTTGAGGAGTAATTCTGTTTTGCAATGTGTTCATCTTTTTAATGATAATTTCATAAGTTTGTATCTTCACTGTTCATTAAACTGTTGTGAACTTGGAACTTAGTTAGGCGTGAGGATTTCTTTAACCAGATCTACTTCTTCTTCCACAGCTTGTCGACATCTCAGCCACTGTCTGTGGACTTCTTCAGAAAATACATCAGCTTGGAAAATGCCCAGGTAAGTGAAATTGTATTGACATGTAAACACCTAATAGTTCTCTTGAAATCATTTTCGATTACCCAATGCATTATATCCAAGCAAAGTTATACATTCACAAATTTATACTGATTCTTAGAGCTATAGATAGGAAAGAAGCAAATAAAGTGCCAAATTTGTTACCCCCGACCCCTCAGAAATGGTCCAAATCTGGCATGCAAACAATCACCTCCCCCCTGTTACTAAATGTTTACTCTTTAGCCCTTTAAGGATGGGATAATGCCTTAATGCATCATACCCTGGGCCATTATGATGCATGAATGCAGCCCTAACTCGCCAGGGCTGCATTCAAGCATCATGCCGACCCTACAGGGTTCAGACACACCCAAAGGGTCGGCATGATGCAGCCCCACCGAGTTACTCAGCGGGGCTGCATTGTTGCATCATGGCGACAAATGTCATCTTTCAGTGACATCCGTCCTTAAAGGTTTAAATATTTTTGTGATTTTTCCATGCTGTACCTGCTTACCCTGTACCGCCTTGTGTTGACAGCCGGCCCCCAAGATGAAGCGTCTCCGGGACGGGTACGAGGCCGCCCTCAGGGAGTTTGGCAGCTCGGATGCAGGTCAGTTAACTACAGGACTTCACTCCTTAACCCATAGTGCTTTAAAGTGGATGGTCCGATGATTAAGACTCATAAAATAATTTCTCTAAAAATGAACCAGAATGTCCAATATGACCATGTTTCATTTCCTACCTACTCTATAAAACATTGTTCCCTAGAATTCAACTTAGAATTCAGCTAATTATCAGTTTTATGCTCAATTTCAGACTTTTGGAGTGCACGCTATAAATCCACCCACTGAAAATACACTGTAAAACACTAAACCTTTGCTCATTGGACCCTCTAAACTGGCTCTTATCGCCCATCGAAGATATTTTATTGTATCCCATCCTCCAAATATGATACTGCAATAACATTCAGAACACATTTAAGTAGGATTTAAAATATGGAAAAAATCGGACCATGTCACTTTAATCCTTTGTCGATGATTTCGCCAATGGAGGATTATCTATCAATTACGAACAAGGTTAAATGAGATTGATGGTTTAAATAACTATAAATTACCTACTGAAGTTGAACAATAAAATTGTTCGAAAAGTCTATCTCCACTTTTACCTTACATGCATATCAACAAATTCTACAAAACATCAGAAATTTAAAAAAACTTTTTATGAGCTTTTCATTATCTGGTTTTGAGTGATATATCCAAGTTCCTATTTAATGAAAAAATGCCAGCACTGATTAGACAATTTAACTTATTAATTAATGGTCGTTTCAGCATTGTGGCTGGACTACCTTCGTCTGGAGTTGTCTCACCCGGCGGGGAGCCCTGAGAAGGCGGGGCAGCTACACTGGAGGGCTGTGCGCAGCCTGCAGGGGGACGAGTCAGAGCGCTTCATCGGGCAGTACAACCTACTACAGACCAGCAAACTGCTATAGGACAATACATCCTTCAAATCTAGGACAACCTATTACAGACACTATAGCTGGTCTAGGGCAACAATACAACCTACTACAGACCAGCAAACTGCTCTAGGGGAAACTACTACAGACAACCATAAAACCTCTCTGATAGGCCTATCTCTTTGGGGGATTTTCTAGCTATTCGGCTTATAGCATTGTCTCAAAGAGAGGGGTCGGCTTATAAGGGAGGTTTTTCATCCATTCATTAGAGGTTAAAACTGTATAAATGACTCAAAATTCGGCTCATAGATTTCTCTCAAAGTGTGCGGTTGGCTTATTAGGGAGGTCAGCTTATCAAAGTGGTTTTACGGTAATACTACAGGAATGGTGGCATTTAAGTAAATTATTTATGCTTAAATGAATGCTTCAAGTATGTTTTATTTGTATAAATGCCAATTGAATCCTATTTTTTTTAAGGCATCTTTAATACAAGTATTCAAGCATTAAAGTATAACCTACTACAGACCAGCACACTGCTGTAGGGCAATACAGCCTGTCACATCTAGGACAACCTATTACAGACACTAGAGCTAGTCTATAGCAGACCAGTTAGTTTTAGAAAAATAAAAGACCAGTCTAATCTAGGAGATGTTATTAAGTGTGGCAAACTACCCAACCGTTATTTGCCGCTGATCAACGGGCGATTCGGTCAGTAAAGCAAAAGAAGATACTGAAAGAATAAAGATGGAAAACTGTTTTAATGTTAAATGGCCATTCCTGAGGTTCATATACCGTAAAACCCCACCTTTAAGACGACCCCGCCTTTAAGACGACCCCCTACTTTGAGAAAAAAATCCGTCTTGTACAAAAAATCGTTTAAAATGGTTTTAACTATAATCCATTGTATAAAAACCCCACCTTTAAGACGACCCCCCAATTTTGAAAGAAAATCCGTCTTATAGGAAAAATAAATCCCAAATAAAATCCGTCTTAAAGCCGGGGTTTTACGGTATATATTCACATCGATGCGTAAAGATGTTTTTATGAATGTGTACCGTCACAAATTCCATTATTCCACGATGCATTTGTGTGTGGAGACAGTTATTGTGTAAATCATCGCGCTTATTCCATTCATCTTATCATAATGTCAGCTTTTAAAACCGTTTCAATATGACCTTGTGTTTAGTTTTATGGCATAGCAGTTGTAAACATGAATATTTCTATAATTTCTATAACTGCCCTAGATAAGGTCACTGACTTATGATATATATATATATATATATATATATATATATATATATATATATATATATATATATATATATATATATATATATATATATATATATATATATATATATATATATATATATATATACATAAGATTGAGAGATGTTCTTATACTCATAAATATTCTTATTAAAGATAAATACGATATCAATAGAAATGGGACCAGGGCCGTAGAATATGATCAGTGAGACGGTTTTAATGTGCGGATTTGTGTTATTCCATTATTACAGGGTCCTTTTATGACTTTGTAAAGCACAATATCTTTCTCAGCTTCAGGAGCACAATGTCTGGAAAATTATCACACGTATCTCGATGTAACACTTTATGAAATGTGTCAAGATGTATCTTGAATGAAATGAAATAAAGGTTACTTTAAAAATATGTCTTATAATGCTATGTAGCTTCTTACATATTCAGAATAAGATTAAATCAAACATATGAGTTCTATCTTGCCATGTCTTCTGAACATTAGTACCCCAAAGTCGTCAGTTGGTAGTGACAACCTTGTTTACACCCTCAGGTTTTCAGCATTTGTAGCCCCGCCCGTATCAATATACGGCAATGTTACCAACTTACGGTGGTGCCATCTAACTAATTAAGATAACCAGAAAAGTGGGCCTTTTAAGATTACGGGTAAAATGGGTGGCGTCTAGTCACGATTTGTCCCCACGTGTGTATACATATGATAGAGGTTAACTAGCGCTGTTCAGTTGACAGTTTACTTCTTCTGAGATCTGGAAATTAGGTAACTTTAAGCAGTTGATACACATTGTTGTGTTGAGGGCTATTGAACTTTTTTTTATTCTTAAACCCGCAGATCCTACTGCACGTCCAGTAACAGTCAGGGTGCAGTCGAGACAGGTACTCAGCCCTATATATAGGGGCGCTGGGGGTTTAATAAATATACCAGATTATGATGCCTAATAAAATCCTATGGACAACATTGGAGACCCTGTGCTTGTGGCTAAAATATACATTGAACAACTACCAATTTGGAATAGCAACTAGTCAAAGTCTTTACATTGTAGTATCGGTATTTTGCGTAGTAATACCTGTCACATTGACAGCAACAAAAGGAATTAGATTTTTCATTTCTCATTCCAATTTCAATTTTAAGCATTGCCTTCTACTTCACTTTTTTTTACGCCCTCCCCCTGCCCCCCCCCTCACACACACCTTGTTTTGATCATTCCTAAGGGGAACCGTACTTGTAAACCATTCGGGTTGCCTCAATGATTGCCCCATTTAAGATTACGGGTAATACGGGTGGCGTCTAGTCACTTGGTTCGTCCCCACGTGCGTATATGATAGAGGTAATTAACTAGGACATCCCCAGACGGATGTTTCCTGGAATTGTTACGTCATAGTAATTAGACGCTGGTTATCTGACGGGCTGCAGGTGTTGTACTGACACACCCTACCTCACAGGCTTAAACTGATACTTATACTGTTAGTGGAGTGGGTTTGCACAGTCTACAGGGGTAGACACTAACTTCTTCAGCTGTGAGCCACCCGGGCCCATAGCTCTAGAAAACTATGGGCCCGGACCAAGATCTGTGGGCCAATGGCCAATATTATGTTTTCTCTAAGAGAAAAAAAAAGTTTATTCCTGATTGGTCTATGAAAGAATTTAATCGATATGATAAATGCGGGCACATTTTCCTCTTTCCAACGATATATTGCATGACTATAGTTGTGAGGACAACTTTCTTGAATTGTCTTCCAAATACTCCTGTCGGCCACCCGGGCCTATAGCAATGCTATTTTCCAGAAAACTACGGGCCCGGAGCCAAAACTACGGGCCATTGGCTCCCGGGCCAGCGTTATTACAGGGGTGGGCAGCTGTCGCCATGTCGCCAAAAAGTGGCGACACTGGCCTTGAAATTGGCGACAGGCCTCTCAAACTCTCCTCCTGGTATTAAGCTTTTCAAAACTGAAAGAATTTTGAAAATATTCCAACTAAAACCAAAGTTACAATCCATTTTCAAATCACAGCAGAGTACACTATTTGACATCCATATTTTCAAAATTTCCTTTTATCTTACTAGTTCCCTTCCATTGTTACAGCCTTCCCTCTCCTTGTCCCTGCCAATCCCTCGCCTAATGATTGTTGGGCCTGGGTATTTACAAAAAAGAATGCACCTGTTAGCCTACTGCAGGATTTTCTCAATTTTCCTCAATAAAGAATTAATATATTGTGTGCCAAAATACATGTACCTCAGAATGCACCATTTCAAGTTTAGACTTCTAAAGATCTCCCGGGTTATTTCTTTCTAAAAAATATCCTATTTCCATTGGGAAAAGATCTCCCGGGTTATTTCTTTCTAAAAAATATCCTATTTCCATTGGGAAAAGAAATTAGATATCTGTGCTTCGTGAGTATGAGATAAATACAGATCTGAGATGAAATTTCAGGCATGCAAACTCCTCAGATTTCTTTTTCCAAAATTGGTCGTTCTTGTGATTTGTCCAGATCCAATGAGACCTCTGTTTACCTTTATGCAGAGGGGGACAAATCTCTCCATTTGCCTTCTTGATTTTCAAAATTTTCTCGGAATCCCCTAGTGCTGATGTGACATGCGATTTGCAAATGAACATTTAACTCTTTCAGTGATAGTTTAAGGTGGGGGCAGACATACTGCATGTGCTAAAATGCATCAGATTGCACCATTTCAAGTCAGGAATTTCAAAATTTCCTAATTTTTTTTTACAAAAAACTAAGTTCCATCCCCAATCATCAAGAAAAGGCTGGCTAATACAGATCTTAGTTTTGATACATTTCTGGCCAAAATGCACCAGAATGCACCATTTCGGGCCTAGATTTTCTAATGTTCCCAAAACTTTCCCACTAAAGACAGGCTTCATAATACAGATTGGCCGAAAGGAAAAAGTCTAAATTGCAAGAAAAAAATTAAGAGCTTAGCCTTAATATATTGTGTGCCAAAATGCATTAGAATGCACCATTGCTAGTCATAGGCTTTCTAATTTTCTTGAGTGGACATGCCCCCAAACCGTACCTAGTTGGACTGCTACATTTTTCTTGCGATGATACTTTGGGACAATTCTCGATCTGCCACTGGCTACAGGCAATCCTGTGTTGGCTCCAGGACTTTCTGATATGCCCACCACTGCGTTAGTGTCTACCCCTGCAGTCTATACTGAGTCTATACGAAAACGTTTTCACCATGCAGGACATTCAGTCCTGCAGATTTTTTTCTTTACAGGCCCGGCTCAATTTTGGCAGGCCCGGATATTGGAGTACCATCTTGCTATTTAAAAATGAGATATAAAACAAGTGTTTTTACTGGCAATGAAAATAAATAGAGCTCCCCCAACAAGTTATGGTTGTATTAATCATTAGAATATGTAAATTACTGAAGAACATTACAGAAAATATTCACACTTTCTATTTTATTCTGTAGAAACCTTAATAATGGTTTGATTTAGAAGCCGTAAAAAATGGCATATAGGCAAGAATCTCAGCCATGCTGACTATAAATAGTAGAGTCTGAGGGTGCTGCTTTACACCCCCGTGGGCGCACCGCGATGCTGCTACATAAAATTGTGCACTGTGGTGGAGGGGGAGGACCGAAATAGAATAAGCCTATGTAGCATTTCAACATTTGCCTGTCATGTTGAACAATGCAACTCTGCCTCAATTTCTATCCCCATATACTCATATAGTGAGTTGGTGCCATGGTGGTTTTCCCGGGATCCTGAAGATCGGCTGGTTGCTGGTGACCTGACCAAACAGTGGTGAGATATGAGCCTTTCCAGAAGATCTACTGAGCGTGCCGCCATTAGATTTGACTGGGTTCGAGACTGAGTGGGTTTGGCTATACCGGGTAGCGCCAGCTAGTTAGTAATATGTAAACTGCTTAGTCCACTATCATCTTTTGACTTCAGTTGGTGCCACCTGCCCATGGCCAAATACATGGTACAGTAAGGCCATCTAGGGTATAAAGATGAAGGGGGTCTAGCTGTGTCATACCTTGTGTTATATGCAGTCATCTACTCCCAGTATAACCAGGCTGTTCAGTTTAAGCCTGTGCCCTACCCAGCCTCCGGCCTCCTCCGCCTTACTACCCTTAAGCTGCTTAAAATTAATTATCAGCTTTGCGGATACTTTTGAGAAAAGTAGGCGCGGGAGGGCAGCTTTTTATTTAATTGATATTCCTAATTTGTACCATGAGGGTGGGCCCTTTTTATTTATTTTTTCATTTCAGTCTAAAGGAATTTAGATAGGCTAATGGTTATAAAATTCTCAATATTATATAACATTGTAAGTAAGGCCAAAAAAAAAAAAAGGTGTGTTTCAGGTTACATGGTCTGAAAATCTAGGGTAGGTAGGTCGGATTTTTTTGTTTTTTTTGTTTTGCTAGGTAGGGTCGGGTAACCTGAAACACACCTCTTTTTTTTGGCCTAATCTAAACAATAGCCTAAACACATAGGAATTTCATCAAGGAAGAATATGCTTTTTAAATTGAGTTCGTCAATTCATCGTTGAGATATGATTATCTTCATATGTTAAGGTTTACCATATTCAAGCATGTGGGGGGTTTGCATTTTACTTTAGGAAAATATGAAATAAAAAGCACGTATGCAGCCCTTTAAGTGGGTAACAATGTAAGAGGCAGCACAGAATGGGTAGATAATATATTAATTTACAATGTATATGCGGTCAATGTGCCTCATCTATATACAATTGACCTCTGCGGGGACAATAGTGAATCCAAGATGGATGGCTGGTGTGTGGATGGCTTATTCCATCAGGAGAAAGGCGGCCAACAAGCCGTTGGTGTGGGTCGGAAATATACAAAGACCTGACATGTTGGGAGTGGTCATTTTTTAACAAGGGGGGGGGGGGGGGTAGGTGGCTTACCGCGTGAGCGTGTTGAAATTGTTTTGGTCCCCCCCACAGGAGGGGTCGAAATTGTTTTGGTCCCCCTTCAGGCAAGTTGAAATTCAGCGCGGCCGACCACTTTGAGCTTTAGTAACGCGAGGGCTTTTTCATTAAAAAGGCCTGCAATTTTTTTGGTCCCCCCCTTCAAGGGATCGAAATTTTGTTGGTTCTCCCCCCCCCCCCCCCCCATTCCCCCCCCCCCCCCGTTGTTAAAAAATGACCACTCCCTAAGTGTTATTACACAGTTGGCTGAGAGAACAAAAGATGTTGCCTGACTGTATTTTACGTACATGGCGATGTAGTAGTTATAGGACGAGTACCAAGCTGTACGCGAAATACAGTGAAGGGATCCTTATAACCCAGAGAGCTATTTGACTCCCCCAGGTGACTCCCTTAGGTTAGCCAGAGAGTCATCTAGGCTACCTTAGGCGACCTGGACTCCCCTAGAGAGGGGAGTCATTCTGGAGGCAACCTGGACTCCTTTTTGACGTTGGGGAGTGGTCATTTTTTAACAACAGGGGGGGGGGCGGTGTTGATGGATTTTGGGGGGAGAACCAAAAAGATTTGGATCCCTTGAAGGGAGGAGGACCAAAAAAATGTGGATCTCTCTCTCTCGAGGGGGGGGGGGGCCAAAAAAATTGCACCCCTTTTTAGTAAAAAGCCTGTGTGTTACTATAGCTCAAATGGGTCGGTCATGCTCAATTTCAACATGCCTGAGGGGGGGGACCAAAAAAAATTTGACTCGCTCACAAGAGATAGCTCTCCTAGGTGCGCAGACAAACGTTAACAGCGCAATCTTAACACGGAATTAAGATCGACTTAATTATCTTAAAATTAGTCTTATCTTAACCTGTCTTAATCCTATCTTACACTATTTTAAAAGTGTTACTAAGCCAATAAGGATGGCACCACTAGTAGTGGTAAGACTACACAGTCCATTGTAGGATAGGCTAGTCGACTAGTATCTAATGGGGGGCTCTGTCCCCCAACCCCTGTTTCTTTTTTTTTCTTTTAGAAGTTTATGTTGTGGCAGATACAAGTCTCTATAAAAAACTGGATTGCCTTAGACATTTTAAGATGTAAGATTAAGATTGCGCTGTTAACGTTTGTCCGCGCACCTGGGAGAGCTATCCCATATTTGTGTGTAAACGAAGAGCTACGTGCTCAGCTGGTGGTACTAAGGAAGTGATAATTTTTTAACAACAGGGGGGGGGGGGGGGTGGGGGGTTTTCCGCGCGGAACGTGCGAAATTCTTAACACCTCCCCCGGTCAAGGGGTCAAATCTTTTTACCCCCCCCTTAGGGTCGAAAATCGGCTCGCTCAGGGGCCCTTTGAAGCATAGTAATGCGCTGGCTTTTTGGCTCAAAACAGGTTGATAAAAAAAGGATCACTCCCTAATATGCTTGCACTGCAATATTCATACCGGCCACCACCCCAGGAAACAAGAACTGTTACACAACGTTGTAGAACATTGCTCAATGCCTCCTTATCGTGGCAAAATGTTATATAACATTTGTTTGACGTAAATTAATGTATTTTTGTTAGCTGGGCAGTAGTTCATTAGTGAAGCAGCGTGATTTGAATGGCTGGATATTGTACAATACCGGAAGGGTGGTATCTTATAAAAGGCAGATCTCGTGTACATCAGATTTTAAATATAGGCTCTGATTATATAACAAAAGTTTGTACTGCGGCATGGTCCTTAATTAGTAAAGAGACACCTAAGACTTTAATTACACATTCCATGAATAACTTAAATTACACATTCCTGGGATTGTAGACCTTATAA
Source organism: Harmothoe impar (assembly GCA_947462335.1). NCBI lineage: Eukaryota > Metazoa > Annelida > Polychaeta > Phyllodocida > Polynoidae > Harmothoe > Harmothoe impar. Next base: position 76,677,920 of record OX381706.1, on the reverse strand, counting down.
TACCTTATAACTGTATTTTAATGAGACATGTGTCTGTCAAAGAGGCCATGGTTGATGTGTTATGTAGTTCCTGCTTCAGCCAATTACAGACCCAGCAAATTAGTTTGTCCTTGTGTCTGGAAAGTGTACCTTGTGTGACTGTTGTCCTATGTAACTAATTGGCACAATATATAGCCAGTATTGCATGATGGGGTCACGTATGGGGCGTACCAGCCCGAGGTGCATCTGCGTTTATAAGGCATAATAGACACGTATTATCCCAGCAGATACAACTACGTTGGTCAGATGTAGATCTACGTTGATTTTTGGTCTGAACTACATAATTTTAGAAGGTTTATGAACGTCAAACGGTTAAGGTTTATTTACCACACTCAAACCTGCAGGTCTGATTCACGTAGCTCAGACATAAATCTATATACGTTCAACTGGGATCTAAACACATTACATATAATTCTACATAGTGAGATTCAGACAAAGACTTGTATTATATTGTGGAGAAATGTACATAGCCAGTATTGCATGATGGGGTCACGTATAAAGGCAGATGCACCGAGGGCTGGTGCACCCCATGCGTGGCCCTAGCATGCAATACAAGCTTTATTATAATAATAATCTTTTATTGACAACAAAGGAGGTTTATTTATTACACGACCAGAAGACAATTTTTTAACCCCCTACCATATTTCCTTCTTAAATCGGCGAGTTTGCATCTTAAATCGGCGAGTTTGCATCTTAAATCCGCGAGCGGTTTGTTTACATCAGCGCCATTGCCCTAGCTGTCACGTGATCGAATGCTGCCCTCTGATTGGTCTAGAGCCCCAAAAAGCGTACCACACATAGGGGTGGTACGGAAAAGCAATAACGCTAGGTCGTGTAATAAGACACTATACTTGTACAAAAATATAATCGTAGATACACAAATATTAAAAAAATATGTATATCTTATTTGTATGCTTATCCTAGCATAACATCTGCCAAGTAGATTTGCCAATCTGAGTGACTAAGCTAGTGCATTAATATAATAATTCTTTTAGAATGGTTGAATGGGATTTTGAAAAACTCTTTCATGTATATATGATAATGGATAAATACAATAATGTGAGAAATCACTTGATTTTACAAACCAATTGTTTAGGACCGTATGGCAGTGGCCTAGAAAAAGGGGCCCGCCCCCCCCCCCCCTCAATCACTGAGGGGGGGGACCTGAATATATCAGACCTGTAATATAATACACTCAATCCTTATCTCTCCTGCATAGAGAAAAAAAAGTCCAGTCTATACAAAATCCTGCCGGACACCGGCTATAGGCGGCAAAAAGCCTGCCGGTTTGCCAGAAAGGATGCTACTGCCAGCCGGAATGGCTGTAATGGCTGTAATCTAGGGTTCCTTGCCTACATATAATTTTTTACGAGTTGTAAATTGGACCATTATTAATGTTTCTACAGTGTAAAACAGAAAGCATGAATATTTTCTGTAATGTTCTTCAGTAATTTACATATAAAAATGGTTAATATTATTGTAACATACAGATGAGCCCTATTCATGTATCCCTATCAGTATAAACACCTGCTTTATACTTAATTCTTAAATAACAAGATCATACTCTAATATTCGGGCCTGCAAAGATGAAGCTGGGCCTGCAAAAATATATTTCTGCAGGCCCGAATGTCCTGCATGGTGAAAACGTTTTCGTATAGACTGCCGATACTAAAGGTTGGCTGGAGTGGGCCCCCCTGGGCTCCTCCAATGAAGATTTGCTTCCTATGATGGCTATCGAGGATTACAAAATATACTACTACACAATAATTACCTCCCTCCCTTATGTTCCATACCCTGGCTAACCACTGGCATCTGCTTAACTCAAAATATCACAATATATTTTTCGTTTTTTGTCGTGATACTATAGCTCTACATAAGAACCCCAGAAAAATGAAGGGACATTTTGTATTAGGATTTGCTTTGGACATGCCTTTTTTACAAAACATATATATACCGTATTCGACCTAATAAGCGCCCTCCCCCTAATAAGCGCCCCCCCCCCTTTTTTCAGATTTTTTCCCCAGATTTTTTAACAGGTTCCTCCGATTTTGTAACTGTTTTTCACATGTTGTATGAATTGAAACACTTCACACCTGTGCAGGTGTTTAGGCAAAGCCAGGTGTGAAGGCATAGGGCTGAGTAGAAGCCTTGTAGAGGCTACTGAGGTGAAAAAATACAGCCATGGGGGGCGCTTATTAAAATGAATATTTGGGGTCGATTTTTCCACTTAAAATAATATTTTAAGCGCCCAGGGCGCTTATTACGTCGAATACGGTACCTGTAGTTTTGTCCCACGCATACCTTTGTTCAGAAAAACGTGATATGCTAAATGATGATGCTTAAATACACAGTGTGTTCTACAGTTGCTGCATCATGACCATGGCTAACCCATCAATGAGGCCAAAAAAAATAAAAGGTGTGTTTCAGGCAACCCGACCCTAGTTTCAAAAAAGGGCCGACCCTAGCATTTTTTTCCGATTTTGGAGAATTTTTTTTTTTTTGGCAAAATATTCATATTTTTCGGAAATTTTTGCAATTTTTTGGTCAGGAAGAACAGTTCAATGCCTAATTAACTGTCCAGCCTCAGGAAATTGCTTATTAACAAGAATGTCCAATAATTTCATGATATTCCTAGTTATAGTAAGAATTGGTGAGTCGTCTTAATGACCCTCGAGTCGATATGGCAGTCCGCTACTCATTCAAGGTACCTCCAACATTAAAAAAAAAAAAAAAAAATTTAAAAAAAATCCGACCTACCTACCCTAAATTTTTGGACCATGTTGCCTGAAACACACCTTTTTTTTTTGGCCTGAGTTCAACAAGGCCAAAACAGAGGCGTAGGGTGCAAATCTTCATGCAAATACGGGATAGCTCTCCCAAGTGCACGGACAAACGTTAACAGCACAATGTTAATCTTACATTTTAAAATGTCTTAATCTAAGGCAGAAAAAAAAACAGGGTTTCGGGGGCAGAGCCCCCCATTACATATTAGTTGACTAGCCTATCCTACAATGGACCATGTAGTTTAAGATAGGATTAAGATAGATTATGATAGATTAAGACCAATTTTAGGATAATTAAGACAATCTTAATTTTGTGTTAAGATTGCGCTGTTAATGTTTGTCCGCGCACCTAGAGAGTTATCCCAGGCGTGCAAGCTTCATGGGGGGGGGGGGGGTACTCAAACTAAGCTGAAGATGGCCAAATAATTGGAATTCAGCATATTTGAGGGTGTTCCACCACACAAATTTACAGGGGTTTCTGAGACATGTGGAGATGAAATATATGTTTTTGTCTTCAATATTTTTCAATGTAAAAGGCACCTTACACCTTGATTAATAAATATCATGAAAATTAATACCTAAAGCTGGTACAGTGTATTGCTGTTGTATTGTTGTGCACCAGGTATCAGGTATGAGGCCTCCTCAGCAGCAGAAATGTGCTCAACATCGCTCTCCTCCCGAGAGGCGGGAATGTGTCCATTATCGTCTTCTCCCAGTACCTTCAGCAGAAACAGCTGCCCACCGGAGTCACTCCCAGAGTACCCACTCTCCTCCATGCTAAGCGCCGGTGTACACAACGTGAATGGATTTGTGTTTATGTCGCTCGCCCTCAACCTGGGGGTAGTTCTGGCCTCCCTGGTGTGCCTGGAGTGGGTCGGTGTGTTGACAAAGATATCGGGGGAGTCGCACAGATTGCGCTGACACACCAAGTGTCGGAGCCTCTCCCTGAACGCGACGTGCCTCATCGTGTACAACAGGGGATTGTAGATGGCCGACATCTTGGCGAATATCCCGGGCAGCATGCAGACGATCGGGGTGACAAGGCGGGTCTGTGTCTCAGTACCAAAGACTGCCACCAGGGTGACTACAGCATAGGGCAGCCAGGCTATCAGGAACACTAGCACCACCAGGCCGCACACCTTCAAGGTCAAGTTTCAAGTTTCAAAAAAAATTCAAAAAAATCAAGGCCAAATTTAAAATAAGGTTTGTTTCAGGTAACATGGGAAGAAACTCTAGGGTCGGTAAGTCGGATTTTTTTTTTTTTTAACTTTTTTTTTTTTACATACCCTTAAATAGACTCAAAAAAGTAAACAAATGGGAAGATTTTTTCAATACTTTTGTAGACCTAAAATTGACCCCAAAAAAGTGCAAAAATATATAAATTTCTTTAAAATTGGATAACATAGGGTCGGCCCTGTTTAGATAGGGTAGGTTAGGGTAGGGGAGCCGTGGTACCGATACAACGCCCTGTTACAAGGACTTACGTCCTTGACTCATAGATAGGGTAGGTCGGGTGACCTGAAACAAACCTTTTTTTTTTGGCCCAATCAACAGTAATATTCACATGTACAATAGTCCTTTGTATAATTTTAATATAAATTCCATGAATACTCCCATCCTTGTCAAAATATATATTTGACAAATCATTTTTAATTCCCTTGACAGGCATTTTTCTTCCATTATGACTTACATGACAAAAAGGCTGCTTCTTAGATATACTAGTTTACGTCAGCCACCCTATTATTCAAATGTTATGTAAAGTTAAAGTCATGAGACTAATACATGCAATTAAATTAATAATCATAATGATGCATTAGTACAGTATAATACTACAATACTGCAATAATAAATTATTAGTGATTGATATATGTATATATAAATTATTTTTGACACGTAGGATTTTAACCCTGTTATGGTTTTTACCAATTATCATAGAATCCCTTTTTAATGAAATAACATTTTCAAAGGTAATACAGTAAAACTTCTTTATAAGGAGGGCCTTGGGACCAGTGCAATTCGCTCCTTATAAGCAATGTCTCCTTATAAGCAAGGTCAGCCTTATCAAGGTCCAGATAACAGTACACTCCCTACAGGTGACTCTAATTCCCTAATAGACTTGATTCAAATACAATTTAGATGGGTGCATGTATTACTTCAAGTGAACAATCCCTCCAGGTCCCATTCTTGGAGCTTACGATCTCCCTTGCTCCCTAGGGCAGCCACAAAAGTATTCTACCCACCTCCTTGGGCTGGGGTGGTGGGCAATTTTTAGTAGGATGTGACTTTAACCACGAGAGATGACTTCCCTGGGCAAAGTTAGCATGTAAAAAATAAGAAAATGAGCCAAAATTACCTTCTTATATCAGAGGTTAAGGTAAAAACACCCCCTTCTAAGGGAGTTTTCTTACTATAGAAATGTATAGGGAGACATTGGGACTACACAAATCTGCTCCTTAGAAGCAAGGTCTCCTTATATCAGAGTTCCTTATATCAAAGTTTCGCTGTATGGTTAATAAATCGTGACCTTGGTTACCCGCAGCTCTATGTTGGAGCAGCTGTTGGGGCGCAGCAGCCGCAGCGAGGTCTGCATGCGGACCGCCTGACGCTGGAAGCTGCGCTGGTTGTGGAGCACCCAGCCCCACAGTAAGCTGTAGGACACCAGGATGATGCAGCAGGGAACCAGGAACCCGCCCAGCACCAGGTACACCAGGAACCAGCGGTCCTCCCACGTGGGGTGCAGGAACCTGCAACATGGTACAAGATAAATAGACAAAGGCCCATAGCCAGAGGATATTTGGTATCTTTCCCCCCTTGGTGGGGCTAGGGCTGTATCCCAAGAAGCCGCAGGGGGGAAAGATACCAAAAATCCTCTGGCTATGGGCCTTTGCCTTTATTTCATGGTTTTTACTCAATGAATGATGACGTCACAGGCCATGGGATACGGGAACACCGTATCCCATGGGGGGCATGGGATACAGGATTTCTAGTACTTAAGCATAGTGGTCATCGTATCCACCATGACATAAAGTATGAATACACCAGGAACCAGCAGTCCCCCCACATGGGGTGCAGGAACCTGCAACGTGGTACAAGATTAAGTATGAATACAGCAGGAACCTGCAACGTGGTACAAGATAAAGTATGAATACACCAGGAACCAGCAACGTGGTACAAGGTAAAGTATGAATACAGCAAGAACCAGCAACGTGGTACAAGATATAGACAGAGCTGCACGCTAAAGTGATCGAGTCAGTGGTTATTGCATGAGTGGTGCTAGGGCCGTATTGCACGATGGCTGTAGGCCGAGTGCAATACGGCCCTGGCACCACGAGTGCGGTGGCCACTGAAGAGGGCACTTTAAAGTGACGCTCTGTATTTATTTCAGGGTTTATCCATCTAAAATAGATATGCAGTGCATATTTGTTTACTCCCACGGCATTTGTTTACTTCTGCGGCAATTGTTTACTTCCGTAGTGCCGCCATTTTGAATTCCGCGCAGGTCACGTGACCCTCGGTAGCGTGGCGACCCCATGGCAACCCCATTGCGACCCCTAGCAGCGTGAAATACGGCCACAGCGTGAAATATGACATAGGGTTATTTCACACTTCACTTGCATACGGTACTCCTTGATAGATCGTATTCACCATGAAATATAAAGTATGAATACAGCGGGAACCAGCGGTCCCCCCATGTAGGGTGCAGGAACCTGCAACGTGATACAAGATAAAGTATGAACCAGAGGTCCCCCCACATAGGGTACAGGAACTTGCAACGTAGGAGAAGATGAAGTAAGAATACAGCAGGAACCAGCGGTCCTCCTACGTAGGGTGCAGGAACCTGCAATGTGGGACAAGATAAAGTATGAATACACCAGGAACCAGCGGTCCTCCCACGTAGGGTGCTGGAACCAGCAATGTGGTACAAGATAAAGTATGAATACAGCAGGAACCAGCGGTCCTCCCATGTAGGGTGCAGGAACCTGCAATGTGGGACAAGATAAAGTATGAATACAGCAGGAACCAGCAACATGGGACAAGATAAAGTAAGAATACAGCAGGAACCAGCGGTCCTCCCATGTAGGGTGCAGGAACCAGCAACGTGGTACAAGATGAAGTATGAATACAGCAGGAACCAGCGGTCCCCCCATGTAGGGTGCAGGAACCTGCAACGTGGTACAAGATAAAGTATGAACCAGCGGGCCCCCAACATAGGGTCCAGGAACCAGCAATGTGGGACAAGATAAAGTATGAATACACCAGGAACCAGTGGTCTCCCACATAGGGTGCAGGAACCTGCCATGTGGTACAAGATGAAGTATGAATACACCAGGAACCAGCGGTCCTCCCACGTAGGGTGCAGGAACCTGCCATGTGGTACAAGATGAAGTATGAATACACCAGGAACCAGCGGTCCCCCCACATAGGGTCTAGGAACCTGCAACATGGTACAAGATTAATAGACAAAGGCCCATGGCCAGAGGATATTTGGTATCTTTCCCCCCTTGGTGGGGCTAGGGCTGTATCCCACGAAGCCGCAGGCTGGGAAGGATGCAGCCCTAGCCCCACCAAGGGGGGTAAGATACCAAAAATCCTCTGGCTATGGGCCTTTGCCTTTATTTCATGGTTTTTACTCAACGAATGGTGACGTCATCCCCCCCAGCACCAGGTACACCAGGAACCAGCGGTCCTCCCATGTAGGGTGCAGGAACCTGCAATGTGGTACAATATAAAGTATGAATACAGCGGGAACCAGCAATGTGGTACAATATAAAGTATGAATACAGCGGGAACCAGCAATGTGGGACAAGATAAAGTATGAATGTGGTACGCGATAAAAAATTGAATACACCAGGAACCAGCGGTCCCCCCAACATAGGGTCCTGGAACCTGCAACAGCAGGAACCAGCAGTCCCCCCACGTAGGGTGCAGGAACCAGCAATGTGGGACAAGATAAAGTATGAATACACAAGGAACCAGCAACTTGGTACAAGGTAAAGTATGAATACAACAGGAACCAGCGGTCCTCCCATGTAGGGTCCAGGAACCTGCAATGTGGGACAAGATAAAGTATGAATAGAACAGGAACCAGCGGTCCTCCCATGTAGGGTCCAGGAACCTGCAACGTGGTACAAGATAAAGTATGAATACACCAGGAACCAGCGGTCCCCCACATAGGGTCCAGGAACTTGCAACGTAGGAGAAGATAAAGTAAGAATACAGCAGGAACCAGCAGAGAACCTATGTAGGGTGCAGGAACCTGCAACATGGTACAAGGTAAAGTATGAATACAGCAGGAACCAGCAATGTGGTACAAGATAAAGTATGAATACAGCAGGAACCAGCAACGTGGTACAAGATAAAGTATGAATACAGCAGGAACCAGCAATGTGGTACAAGATGAAGTATGAATACAGCAGGAACCTGCAACGTGGGACAAGGTAAAGTATAAATACAGCAGAGACCAGCAATGTGGTACAAGATAAGTATGAATATAGCAGGAACCAGCGGTCCTCCCAGGTAGGGTGTAGAAACCTGCAACGTGGGACAAGGTAAATAGACAAAGGCCCATGGCCAGAGGATATTTGGTATCTTTCCCCCCTTGGTGGGGCTAGGGCTGTATCCCACGAAGCCGCAGGCTGGGAAGGATGCAGCCCTAGCCCCACCAAGGGGGGTAAGATACCAAAAATCCTCTGGCTATGGGCCTTTGCCTTTATTTCATGGTTTTTACTCAACGAATGGTGACGTCAACCCCCCCAGCACCAGGTACAGCAGGAACCAGTGGTCCTCCCAATTGGGGTGCAGGAACCTGCAAGGTGGTACAAGGTAAAGTATGAATACAGCAGGAACCAGCGGTCCTCCCACGTAGGGTGCAGGAACCAGCAACATGGGACAAGATAAAGTAAGAATACAGCAAGAACCAGCGGTCCCCCCACTTAGGGTGCAGGAACCTGCAATGTAGTACAAGATAAAGTAAGAATACAGCAAGAACCAGCGGTCCCCCCACTTAGGGTGCAGGAACCTGCAATGTAGTACAAGATAAAGTAAGAATACAGCAAGAACCAGCCGGCCTCCCATGTAGGGTGTAGGAACCTGCAATGAGGGACAAGATACAGTAAGCTGTAGGACACCAGGATGATGCAGCAGGGCACCAGGAACCCCCCCAGCACCAGGTACACCAGGAACCAGCGGTCCTCCCATGTCGGGTGCAGGAACCTGCAACGTGGTACAAGATAAAGTACAAATGCAGTAGGAACCTGCAATGTGGTACAAGATAAAGTATGAATACAGCAGGAACCAGCGGGCCCCAAAATAGGGTCCAGGAACCAGCAACGTGATACAAGATGAAGTATGAATACAGCAGGAACCAGCGGTCCTCCCACATGGGGTGCAGGAACCTGCAACGTGGTACAAGATAAAGTATGAATACACGAGGAACCAGTGGTGTGGTACAATATAAAGTATGAATACAGCAGGAACCTGCAACATGGTACAAGATAAAGTATGAATACACGAGGAACCAGCGGTGTGGTACAATATAAAGTATGAGTACAGCAGGAACCTGCAACATGGTACAAGGTAAAGTATGAATGCACCAGGAACCAGCAACGTGGTACAAGATAAAGTATGAATGCAGTAGGAACCTGCAGTCCCCCCACACAGGGTCCTGGAACCTGCAACATGGTACAAGATAAAGTATAAATACAGCAGGAATCAGCGGTCCCCCATGTAGGGTCCTGGAACCAGGAAGGTGTGACAGAAATCTTTTCAAACTCTACAAACTACTATTTATCTTTACCTAACTGCATACACAGGTCCCGACCCGTTTGAGTAATACAGTGCACATGTCATGGTGTTAATTTTGGTCAATAAAGGTTCAGCAGTCACATAAAATCATGAAAATGATGTGACAAACTTGAAATTGAAAAAAGAAGAAAAAAAAAGGCGGTGCTCATTCTGCAACAGCAGGGGAAGTGCGTTGAAATTTCGAGCATAAAGCTAAATTCACATAAAAGGCATCATCGGGCCATCCCAGGGAACAAACTGGTTTAACTTTGAATTTTCAACCTCAAATATTTGCATGTTTTGAGCAATCAATAAAGGTACTTTTTAAAATCTGGATATCAAAAAGAATTAAAAAAAACATATATACTAACTTGAAGCTGCAGGCGGTGCCGTAACTCTCCAGCGTGTAGTGTCCCCAGCCGCACAGAGGGGGCAGCACCCAGACGGTGCTGTAGCACCAGATGAGCAGCACGGTGCCCGGGGCACCACAACGCTGTAACGGTGACCGACGGCTGTACGACGCCACGCCACACACCCGCTCCAACGCTATCACCGCCATTGTCACGATGGATACCAGCCCACTCTGCCCCATGATGAACGCATAGCCCTGGCACCCTGTAGGGGGTAGAAAGGGGGACGTTGACATAGAATGTATAGCCCTGGCAGCCTGGGGGGTAGAAAGGGGGACATTAATGTCGTAGTATTATGTCTATATTATCGACCAATCAGAAGCCAGCATTGACTACTACTGCTGAACCCTTACTGAATAAACAGGGATGACTTGCACTTCATGGAGTCCAGTTTGTGTCTATATCTGCATGATATTTTAGTCCAAATTCCCTAACTTTACAGTTAACATAGAATGCATAGAATACACTGTAAAATACTATACTTGGGTCACATCTGAACCTCTAATTGGTCTCTTATTGCCCATAGATGACATTTTATTGGGCCATATTCTCCAAATATGATATTGTACTAACATTTGAAACACATTTAAGCAGGACTTAAAATATGAAAGAAATCGGACCATGTCACTTTAACATAAAACGCATAGCCCTGGCAGCCTGGGAGTAGAAAGAGGAACATTAACATAGAACGCATAGCCCTGGCAGCCTGGGGGGTAGAAAGGGGACATTAACATAGAACGCATAGCCCTGGCAGCCTGGGGGGGGGTAGAAAGGGGGACATAAATGTCATAGTATTATGTCTATATTATCGAACAATTAGAAGCCAGCATTGTCTACTGCTGCTGTACCCTTACTGAATAAACAGAGATGACGTGCAGTTCATGGAGTCCAGTTTGTGTCTATATCTGCATGATATTTTACTCCAAAATTCCCTAACTTTACAGTTAACATAGAATGCATAGCCCTGGCAGCCTGGCAGCCAGAAAGGGGAACATTAAAGTGACATTGTCCGATGATTAGGGCTCAAAAATCTATTTTGTTAGAAATGAACCAGAATGTTCCCTATGTCCATACTTCATGTGCCAGCTGCTTTATTCAATCTCATCCCCTAGAATTCGGCTTAGAATTCAGCTAACTATCAGAATATGGCTTAATTTACTAATTTTGGAGTGCATGCTATAATTCCCCTATTGAAAATACACTGTAAAATACTATAATTGGGTCACATCTGGACCTCTAATTGGTCTCTTATTGCCCATAGATAACATTTTATTGGGCCATATTCTCCAAATATGATATTGTACTAACATTTGAAACACATTTAAGCAGGTCTTAAAATATGAAAGAAATCGGACCATGTCACATTAACATAGAATGCATAGCCCTGGCAGCCTGAGCGGGTGGAAAGGAAGTGTCTTTAGTTTAAACAATTTTATTACCAAGTTTTATTGTCTCCAGTTAAGGTGAAGGACTAATCACATTTTGTGCTATGGGTGCATTCCAATATGATATAAGAATAACTATGCTAAGAAATATTGCACCACGGTAGTAAAGCTCAACTCTCCCTCCTCCCATACCAATTAGGTGTGTGGTGGATTTTCTGACAGGTCCCTTTCCTTCTCAAGAAGGTCATAGTTGATCAAACTAGAAAATTAGTCCATGAAGTTATTGTTTTTGGTTAACAGTTTATAATTATGTTCTTTCAATGATGAAATAAACATGCAAGTTGGTAAAAGTTATAAATATAAAAAAAGAAAATGCAGACGTTATGACATGGTTTAAAATGGCTGCTGTCCTAAAAAGTCTCTTTTCTTGGGCAGAAGGATGAACAAGAATCATGAAAATCCTCCTTACCTATATCCCCAAAGATCCAGCGTCCGTGGAAGGCCGACACGGCTACCATGGGGGAGCCGCAGCCAGCCATTAGGAGGTTCGCTACAGCCAGGTTTATTAACAACATGTTCATGGGCTTCCGCAACGACCTGAAACTGAAAAACACACACAAGATTAAAACTATTGTAACGGTCGCAGAAAAGTCATCTGGAGAAAGCGGTATTCGAACCCACGACCTCTAGACCCATGAGCCAATGCTCTACCACTGAGCTATATCCCCATCCGACAACTGGGCACCGTACGTTACTGGATTGGTATGGTCCTTATATAGGGGTGTAGGATTACCCAAGTCATACCTCCCTGTGGGTTTATCACCAAGGCGCGAGTAATCCGAGCCCCTACACTATTATTATGTAGGGAGTATGCAGGCATGGCCTCAGAAGAAAAATTTGAAAATATCAACACCATTTGATATCAAATTTTGGGTAAAGGACCAGCTTCACTATATTTGTATATAGTGGCTACTACAGGAATAGATATAACTTGGTGGGTACAAAAGATACTCTGCCCCCCCATATGTCCCCTCTGCACTGAGAATCCATAGATTGAAAGGGTTAGTCAGTACAGACTATCCTAGGTTGGTCATTATGAGTGTTAGTCATAATGGCAAAGTTATATTCAAAAATGACCGAGGGGTCAGTCAGTAGTGGCTAACCTAGGTTCATCATTGGTGTGTTTTATTTGTATACCACTAGTTGGGGCCACCTGTCATGACCACTCAGTGGCTCCCCCTGGAAATAAAAAGACTAAGGTGGGTTGGTCAGTACTGACCAACCTGACAATAATAACTGACCTAGGTTGGTCGTATAGGGAGCCAAAAAATGACTAACTAGGTTAGGCACTAGTGACTGAGAGTTTGGGCGTATAGGGAGCCAAGGAATATCAGTGTATGTCCCCTCTGGTCCAACACCCCTGACCAGGTCCTGGCAACTCCTCGAAATGACCGTACCAGTGACTTTTGAATCTGTAGTCATTTTTCACCCATTTAGTGTTTCACAATATCTCCCAATTACTTTTAGACTCAGGGACAGCTCTCAGAGATCAAAACTTAAAACATGTCTCACTAAATAAATGAAATATCAAATCAATCAAATCAAATCAAATCAAAACCCTGGCTTCCCTCCATGCCTCCTCCATAGAGAGCTGAGTTATGAAGCCATTGTGGAAAATCACCCTGCTCTTTAAATCAAAGAAAATGCATCTTTGTAATGGATATTTCAGATATTTGCTTTTGCTTTTCAATTGTGAAACCATGATAAATGGAAGGGGAACCATATATATTAGCAATTTAGTGTTTCAAAATATCTCCCAATTACTTTTTGACTCAGGATGATGCCCTCAAAAGATTGCTCAAAACATGTAAATAGATGAGGTTGAAAATTCAAAGTTAAACCAGTTTGTTCCCTGGGATGGCCTGATGATGCCCTCAAGAGGGGTAAGAATTTTTTGCGCCCCCCCCCCTCAGGAGGGGTCGGAAATTTTTGCGCCCCCCCCAAACCCACCACCCACCCTGTAACTAATGAATAAACACTCCCTTATGACCAGATGATGCTTTTTTCAAGCCATTCATAGAATGCACACAGTGATAGGCTTTCATCTTCGATTGATTTGGTGAGACACAGATATGTTACCAGGTGACGTCTAGGACCAGTTACAGAACAGCTCCTTCAAGGGAGTGATCATTTTTTAACAACAGGGGGGAATTGGTTTGCCGCGCGGAGCGTGCAAAAAAAAATTCACCCCCCCGGTCAACGGGTCGAAATTTTTTAGCCCCCCCCCTACGCGTCGGAAATCGGCGCGCGCGTGCGGGCCCTTTTAAGCATAGTAACGTGCCGGCTTTTTGGCGCAAAACAGGTTAAATTTTTTTGACCCCCCCCCAAGAGGGGTCCAAATATTTTACACCCCCCCCGGTCAAGGGGTCCAATTTTATTTTGCCCCCCCCCCCCAAACCAACCCCCCCCCCCTGTTGATAAAAAATGATCACTCCCTAAATGAGGAACAATGGCTATAATGTATTAATTTCTTTTCTGTATCAGGTGGCTCTAGAGGGGTCAAAAGCGACCTGGCGACCTGGGCTGTTTTCCAGGCGACTTTGCGACCTGGTACAATAATAAAAGCGACCTGGAGACTTTTGGAAAAGTTTGACTATAGCATAAATGGTCTAAAAAAGCGACTCTGTGACCTGGGGCCCTTAATTTCAGCGACTTTCCGACCTGAGGGGGGGGGGGGGGCTATCAGGTGGGGCCCAGAAGGGCTTGCCCAGGTTTGAAGTGGGATGGCCCTGTTCAGATTTAAGTGGGACCCAGGTGGGCTCTTTTAGTTGGGTAACACGTAATTGGGGAGTGGGGGCTGGGGGGACAGACATAACTTATTTTTAGCTATAAGCTTAGTTATTATGTTGTTGATGACCATATGTTAAGAGTAGTTACCAACAAGTATTCCAGGGGTCAATTAATTTATCTGCATTTAATGTCATCTCTTCCCTTTATTTAAGGAGGAGAAGCAAAATGCATCCATTGACTAACTACAACTCTGATCACATTGGGTGACACAGTCAGAGATCCTTATTTCTCCATTAATATGCAAACTTGTGTAGACAATTTCATATAATATGATCGTACTGTGAAAACTGTTTCATTTCAATGGTTTTAAAGGAATTGTGAGTTTATGGCTCATTGTAATAAAGACAAAAAAATTTCTATAGGATATCAAAAGCCATGTACTCTCAATGATGACATCTAGTGGTAAGCTCAGGAACAATACTTGCCCACTTAGGCCAGGGCTAGCCCAGTTGAACCCCACTCTTTTGGGGAAAAGTCTTTGAAACGTGATCATGAATGTTGTGTTGGTAGAATTAGCCCAGAAAGTGAAGTTGGTGGGCTGACCCACATGGGGCCCACCTGGCAGCCCACACCAAGCCCATGGAAAACCCATGCAGACCTCAGCCTACTTAGTGCAGCTCTAGCCCAGGTGAAACCCAGGTAGACAACATAGCATAAGAAAAATAATTTGAACTTGCTTTTTCTAGAAAAAAGGGACCAGTAAGGATAAATTAAAGTATCTGCAATGCAAGAAATCCATTAAAAACTAAGTTCAGTACATGCGCTCAGCCCACCTGGGCCCTATCTGGCTTCCCATGCTGAGCCCATGGGAAACCCGGGGACACCTTTGCCAAGTTTGCCCATTTCCAACCCAGATGAAACCCACTTTTACAAAAACACATATATAAAGTGAATTTAAAATGTAAATTAATTGGATATTTTCAGAAATGAGTATGAATTGAAGGATTTGCAGTGCGGACATGACATGTTGATATTCTGGGCTGAGGCCAGATGGGTCCCATCTGGAAGCCCTGACAATTACCAGTAAATACCCAGATATGGGCTAGCCCATGGTGCCCAGAGACACGCCCATATGGGGCCCATTTGGGTGTGTTGGCTGGGGATCTCCTTCTATACATGATTCCTATACCATATTTACATATATATTCTTACAGCCTGTGCCTAATTGGACTTAACGGCCCACATCTCGGTACCCCTCTAGCGACAGTTGGAGTGGAGCTGGGACAGGTACTCAGCCCTATATACAAGGGTGCTGGGGGTTTAAGTGGACCTCTGTGATATGGGGTTATCACAGAGGCATTGCTAGGGAAAGAAATTGAGAATTATTGAAAAGTCTTTTTCTTTTCTTCTATTATGTAGAACATAAGAATATCTTTTGGAATTTTCTTTCTATCTATCATAAAACCTGGACAATCATCAGATATTATGCCAACAGTTCCCCCAGTACATCTTCTATATAATTGTTGCAGTTAATCTGGTGCCTATTTGTCTCAGGCAGGTGAGTGGGAGGTAGTTATGTAAGGAGTTTGGAGGGCATCTGGAGTACTGGCCAGGCTGGGTCATGACTGACAGACCCTCTTAACATGATCACCCAATATACTGCAAATCACCCCAGTGGGTGTGTAAACGAATTGCCTTAATGACCCCATATTAATCATTTTGATGTTTTGGCCTAGGAACAGGTGAGAGCATCCTCTGATTGCTACCATTCTTTAACACCTTATAACAACATATTGGACAATATCACGTACCAAGTAGTAACCAGTAGCATTCACAACTTCATCTATTTCTTATATAGATAGCTGCAGCAAAATACCCACCTGCTGTGTGCACTGTGCACAGGGGCGCACCTAGCAGATTCTTGGGTCCCTGCTCTGCAAAGATGGGTTAGGAGCTAATTTGGGGTCAATATTTATTTTTCATTTAAAGAACGTATTAGTGTTCCTAATCTCCATAGAAATATGTTTGTGGCTTATAAAATCATTCCTATACTTGTGAATGCATTAAATATAGAGAAAATCAGGTTAAAGTAGGTCAGGGGACCTGTCACTATTACAGAGAGGGGTCCTCAGACCTGGTTTTCTCTATATTTCAAGCATTTCTAATCATTAGAATGGTTTAAAAATCCACACACAGATTTATATGGACAATATGAACACAAATATGTTGTCTGACTGAAATATAAAAATTGACCTCAAATTAGCTCCTAACCCATCTTAGAGCTCTACAACAGAGAGGAGTGTGCTGAGCTAGCAGTAAATCAAGTATACCTTCTCTAGATGCTGACTTGACACAAAACACCTGTGTACATGTCAGCTATACCTTGTCTGTTAGAACCTGGGCCATGAGTTCTCTGGGGCAGTCGTATAGCTGTGGTCAATGGTTAAACTGACACCTCAAATAAACAAAACTTAAACTAGCAGTGTATACGTTTTGGACACCAGGTGGAACGACTGTAGTCACCATTTGATAATATGCCACTGCCCCTCCCCCTTTGGCATATGAGGGCATAGGTGCTTCGGTTCACCATCCACTAATATATTTGTCCAGTCAGTGCTATTTGTGGTTGATTGGGGATTCAACAAATGCAGTGCCCTGTGCTGGGTGCAGTCAGTAGGGTCAGTCCAGGTAAAACCAGCCAGTGCATGGGGGATCACCTCTAAACCATGGCGTTTTTGAGGCATCCTACAACAGTTCTCTGTAGAGCATGTGTGCATACTGAGTACAGCTGTGTTTTGATCCCCATATTGACCCTTAATTGGTACCAATCATCCATATATATAGCACTGACTGATCCCATTGGTTGGTTTTACCTGGCCTGACCCTATTGAATGCTCCCAGCACAGGGCAGTGCGTTTGTTTGATCCCCAACCAACCATAAATAGGACCTACTTGCTACTACTATTATGAAGGTCAGTCTATTAACACCCCCCCCCCCCCATACACACACACAGTGGTACTACAATTGTAGCAGTGTGAGGCCGCTCTGCATGGGGTTGTTATAGTAAGAGTGGGTGGGAGGGGCATAACACAACCTGGCGGTGGGTCCTAGTGTGTGGTAATCATAGCATAGGGCACAAGATTGATGCACTCTGGCGAGGACAGACCCCCTTTAAGACACCATGAGCCCCTTCTTGCAGTGTATTTAATTACAGGGTTAATGAAATTTCCCCTCCTCTCCTGACATTTTATGACCCATAATGACACCACCAAAGAGATGAGGCTGGCCTCCCTGGAGGTGTCAGCATTAAAGATGGCTCAGGAGCTAATTTGGGGCCAATTTTCATTTTTCAGTTACACAGTGTATTTGTATTTGTAATGCCTATACAAATATGTGTGTATACTTTTTAATTCTACTGATACTTAGAAATGCGTAGAATAGAGAGAAAACGATGTCATAATAGGTTGAGCAACCCCACTCTATTACAAAAACAGACCCTCTGACTTTGAATCTATACATTTCTAAGTGTTCGATGGATCTACAAGTTTACACACACATTAATATAGGCATTATGAATAGAAATACAATGTGTACCAGAAACAAAATTCGACCCCAAATTAGTTCCTAACCCATCTTTAAAGTGGGTATATCCGGTTTTTACCAAATTTTAAATTATACATAAAGACGTTCCATCGACTGTAAAAATAGATTATTTGTAGATTGGGGGACATAAAAATTGTATCCATGGCCAGTATCAGCTCGAAAAGTGTGTTCCATGGGGTCCAACCATGGTATTAATCTGTTTATTTTCAATGGGGGAATAACATCGTGCACGATTTTATTCCAAAATGACCATATATTGAGCAATAAAATCAAACTAGAGCAAAATCTGAGGGAATAAAAAGGAATTGAGTAGATAGGGAGTTAATTGTTTTATTTATTAACATTCTGACTCATTTTTAGAGAAATTTATTTTTTGGTCCCAGACATCGCATGTACTAACTTTAACTGATGCCCTCACAGTCAGGGAGCTCGCCAGGATATGCCAGACAAGGTATATCATCAGTCTATAGCGATGACTCGGTTTTCTCCGTCTGGGCGGCCATGTTAGTTCTGAGCTCGCAATATATCGTGAGACTTAGGCAGTGACCAGTTACTCTCACACCATAGCTTCCGGGGAACAGGCTACAATACGAGAACAGAGCCAAGGTCTCACGAGATTGCTGGTGTCAGTGTAAACAGTGTGGGTGCGGGAACAAGTCCGATCCCGGTAGAGGCCTATATCAGGTGTACCTAATGCTGACCTGAGACTCTCAGATCTAGTATCAACAGTTTAATAGCAGAAGGCTGTGTCTCACGAGATCGGGCCAATGTGAACGCCTTTGACCAGGTGTCATCTTTGACCGGCTTGATATAAAATGGGCTGAACAGGTTAATGGATGTTATAACACTTTAAATTAGTAATTAGTGGCCCATTTATATCTTCATATGTCCTAAATAAATTGTTTTCTATAAAGCCAGTTGGCAGTAGGTCAAAGATGGCAGTAGGTCAAATATGGCAGTAGGTCAAAGATGGCACTAGGTCAAAGATGGCACTAGGTCAAAGATGGCATCCAATCAAAAGACTTTCAGGTTGGCCCGATCTCATGAGACCCAGCCAGAACGGGAAACCCCCATATTGATAACCAAAACTCTGGTTTGCCACACTTGTCTGCTGAAAAAACCCTTTGATAAATTACACATTGATAAAAACACTTACCACCCGAAGACGATAATCACAAAGATGTTACCCAGCGTCCCCACCAGGAACACGATCACCATGACGACACCAACTGCAATGTGTAACGTCATGGGGAGTTCAGCTCCCGTCACATTATGTGACATATCATCTGTACTGTCTGAGCCTCTAGGGAAGTGTCCTATAGCGATGACTCGGTTTTCTCCGTATGAGCGGCCATGTTAGTTCTGAGGTCGCAATCTATCGCAAGACTTAGGCAGTGACCAGACACTCACACACCATAGCTTCCGGGTAACAGGCTGCAATACGTGAGCAGAACCAAGGTCTCACGAGATTGCTGGTGTCAGTGTACACAGAGTGGCTGTGGGAACAAGTCCGATCCTAGTAGAGGCCTACATGTCCTCCTGTACTGTCTGAGCCTCTAGGTTAGTGTCCTAAAGGCCCCTGTACTGTCTGAGTCTCTAGGGTAATGTCCTACAGGTCCCTGTACTGTCTGAGGCTCTAGGGTAATATCCTACATGTCCCTGTACTGTCTGAGCCTCTAGGTTAGTGTCCTACAGGCCGCTGTACTGTCTGAGCCTCTAGGGTAGTTTCCTAAAGGCCCCCTGTACCTTCTGAGCCTCTAGGGTAGTATCCTACAAGTCTCTGTACTGTCTGAGCCTCTAGGGTAGTATCCTACAGGTCCCTGTACTGTCTGAGCCTCTAGGGTAGTATCCTACAGGTCCCTGTACTGTCTGAGCCTCTAGGGTAGTATCCTACAGGTCCCTGTATTGTCTGAGCCTCTAGGGTAATGTCCTACAGGCCCCCTGTACTGGCTGAACCCCTAGGGTAATGTGCTAAAGGCCCCTGTACTATCTGAGCCGCTAGGTTAGTGTCCTACAGGCCGCTGTACTGTCTGAGCCTCTAGGGTAGTGTCCTAAAGGTCCGTTTACTGACTGAGCCTCTAGGGTAGTGTCCTACAGGCCTCCTGTACTCTCTGAGCCTCTAGGGTATAGTGTCCCACCGGCCCATGTACTGACTGAGCCTCTAGGGTAGTATCCTACAGGTCCCTGTACTGTCTGAGTCTCTAGGGTAGTGTCCTAAAGCCCCCTGTTCTGTCTGAGTCTCTAGGGTAATGTCCTAAAGCCCCCTGTACTGTCAGAGCCTCAAGGGGAGTATCCTACAGGCCCCTGTACTGTCAGAGACTCTAGGGTAGTGGCCTACAGGTCCCTGTACTGTTGGAGCCTCTAGGGTAGTGTCTTATAAGACCCCTGTTCTGCCTGAGCCTCTAGGGAAGTGTCCTGCATGTCCCTGTACTGTCTGAGCCTCTAGGGTAATGTCCTATAGCGATGACTCGGTTTTCTATGAATGTGCGGCCATGTTAGTTCTGAGCTCGCAATCTATCGTGAGACTTAGGCAGTGACCAGACACTCACACACCATAGCTTCCGGGTAACAGGCTGCAATACGAGAGCAGAACCAAGGTCTCACGAGATTGCTGGTGTCAGTGTACACAGAGTGGCTGCGGGAACAAGTCCGATCCTGGTAGAGGCCTATAGGCCCCCCCTGTACTGTCCGAGCCTCGGGGTAGTATCCTACTGGCCCCTGTACTGTCTGAGCCTCTAGATTAGTATCCTACAGGCCCCTGTGCTGTCTGAGCTTCTAGGATAGAGTCCTACAGGCCCCCTGTACTCTCTGAGCCTCGAGGGTAGCATCCTACAAGTCTCTGTACTCTCTGAGTCTCTAGGCTAGTGCCCTACAGGCCCCTGTACTGTCTCTAGGGTAGTGTCCTACAGGCCCCTGTACTGGCTGAACCCCTAGGGTAATGTCCTAAAGGCCCCTGTACTGTCTGAGCCTCTAGGGTAGTATCCTAAAGGCTCCCTGTACTGGCTGAGCCTCTAGGGTAATGTCCTAAAGCCCCCTGTACTGTCTGAGCCTCTAGGGTAGTATCCTACATGTCCTCCTCAATGTCTGAGCCTCTAGGGTAGTGTCCTAGCGTCCCTGTACTGTCTGAGCCCCTAGGATAGTCTCCTACAGGCCCCCTCCCTGTGCTGACTGTAGGGAAGTCTCCTATTTGTATTTACAGTAGGCCTGAGACCAGTAGTACAGTAGAGGCTTGTGAAAGTGAGGCCTCCTGTCTGGACCTCTGGAGGAGGTCGGTGAGGTAGTACCCTATGAGGACAGTGTCAGGAGTCAGTATAGTAGATGTGATATCCACTGGAGGAGGTGTGTGAGGTAGTATGCTATGAGGACAGTGTCAGGAGCTAGTATGGTGCATGTGACATCCCCAGGTGGGTGACTGCAGGTACTCCTGTTTGCCGTGTGAGAGAGCTGCTGTAGTTGACTGTAAGATGGTGAGAGGTGGCTGAGAACTGCTCTGTGAGTGAGCTGCTCACTGGCAGGAGGAGCAGCTCAGCTCCCTCCACCCACTCAACAGCTGTTCTCCTACTCTGCTACTGTCAGGTGTTATTCACTCTGCCACTGCATGTTGTTACTCTGTCTTTGTCTGGTGTCACTCACTCTGCCACTGTCTGGTGTCACTCTGCCACTGGCTGGTATTATATCACTCTGCCCTGGTGTTACTACTTACTCATGTTTTGCTCTGTACATGGCCTGTAGGTGCAGCAACACACATGGCAGCACACACAGCAGCACACACAGCAGCACACACAGCAGCACACACAGCAGCACACACAGCAGCACACGCAGCAGCACACACAGCAGGACACACAGCAGCACACACAGCAGCACACACAGCAGGACACACGGCAGCACACACGGCAGCACACACAGCAGCACACACAGCAGCACACACAGCAGCACACACAGCAGCACACACAGCAGCACACACAGCAGCACACACAGCAGCACACACAGCAGCACACACAGCAGCACACACAGCAGCACACACAGCAGCACACACAGCAGCTCACACAGCACACACAGCAGCAGCTCACACAGTAGCTCACACAATAGTTCAGACACAGCAGTACACACCGCAGCACACAGCAGCTAACACAGCAGCACACACAGCAGACACAGCAACACACACAGCAGCACACACAGCAGCACACACAGCAGCACACACAGCACACACACAGCAGCAGCACACACAGCAGCACACACACAGCAGCACACACACAGCAGACAGCAGCAGCACACACAGCAGCACACACAGCAGCACACACAGCAGCACACACAGCAACACACACAGCAACACACACACAGCAGCACACAGCAGCACATACAGCAGCACACACAGCAGCTCACACAGTAGCACACACACAGCAGCTCACACAGCAGCACACACAGCAGCACACACAGCAACACACACACAGCAGCACACACAGTAGCACACACACAGCAGCACACACAGCAGCACACAAAGCAGCACACAAAGCAGCACACACTGCAGCACACACAGCAGCACATACATCAGCACACACAGTAGCAGCACACAGCAGCTCATACAGCCACACACACAGCAGCACACACAGCTGCACGTACAACAGCTCACACACAGCAGCACACACACAGCAGCACACAGCAGCACAAACAGCAGCACATACACAGCAGCACACAGCAGCACACACAGCAGCACATACATGAGCACACACAGTATCAGCACACAGCAGCTCATACAGCCACACACACAGCAGCACACACAGCTGCACGTACAACAGCTCACACACAGCAGCACACACACAGCAGCACACAGCAGCACAAACAGCAGCACATACCGCAGCACACACAGCAGCACACACAGCACACACACAGCAACTCACACAGTAGCACACACACAGCAGCACACACAGCAACACACACAGCAGCACAAACAGCAGCACACACACACAGCAGCACACACAGCAGCACACACACAGCAGCACACACAGCAGCACACAAAGCAGAACACAAAGCAGCACACACTGCAGCACACACAGCAGCACACACAGCAGCACACACAGCAGCACACATAGCATCACACGGAGCAGCACACATAGCAGTACACACAGCAGCACACACAGCAGCACACACACAACAGCACACACAGCAACAGCACACACAGCAACATACACATCTGTTGTCAACAGACAGTTGAGTTGAGTTTGATACTCATTTATTTATACTGTATCATGAATGGGGTCAGGCCCCGTCTTGCTATGCTCAGGTTGGGGCCAGAACCACTATTCTAGTACGCCCTAAATGATCTGTACGTGTACTCACCATTTAGGGCGTCCTAGTATAATGGTCTACCCAGTAGCACCAGTGTATATAAGCATATACATAAGATTTCTCTTATAGTCCTAATATATTATATACCATGTATGGTATCATTGGAAAGAGGACATCTCAATCTATATATTACCTGATTTACAAACTCTAACCATTTATCTTCATTCAGATACCATGCATTGAAAATGCCACATATATAATATACTTGTATAGAGACCCAGCAAAATCCATTTCCGAATTTTTTGTTAGATTTGCTGATAAAAATAAACATACAGAGGGGTAGCCTAGACACTCATCTATGACTCTGCGTTTTGGTTTTATCTGCTAATAGAATGGTAAGGTCAGAAATAGGAAAAATCATGAGAAAATGTGGGATTTTCTCCCCTCCTAATGCTCCCAATGTTGGTTTAGATGATAGCCATTGTTATATGGTTACAGATAAGGCACTGAGGGGGCTGTAGACATAGCCATGGGCTAATGGTCATGGTCTAATGATCACACCAACTGTACCAATTAAATGGTATGGCCCAGGAGCATGCACAGTACCAGAATACTGGTATGGTCTAGTTGACTGGACTGTACCACAATAGTGGTACGTACCAATAAGGTACTCCTGTCCCCTACCTGATGCTACAGTCCAGTTGGCAAATTCTGCAAGTTGTTAATCTTAATATAGTAAAAGGAAGTACATATAGCTGTTATGCAGCATGTATGCGATTGTTTGCCCATGGTTTTCAATGAAAGAACCGATTTAGTAAACTAGATGTAAGTTAACAGTATGAGTTATCTCAAGTAGGTATTCATATGATATTGGCTTAGAGCCGAATTAAAATGATTGGTCCTGTATATGGACCAACTGTTAGTAGTAATGTTAATTAAAGGTTTGATGTTATTGAACCCAGGGATGTGATGTTATTCATCCCGGACATGATGTTGTTTGTTCTTGACACAGTGTTGTTGAGTCATTTACTCTGATGTTATGAGATGTATATTAGTTTTACAATTAGGAATGGAATAGGCTGGAGGGATAGTTTAATAGTTACAATAGTTGCCATGTGCTTGTTACTAATAGTGAATACCCTTCACTTGCGGTGATGAATGACTATGACAACTTGCATGTATAATATCATTCTAATATATTATATAATATATTACAGTTTGTTACGTACTGTTGTATATGTTGAGTTTGATACTTGCTTCGATTGATTATTGTACATTATAACAAACTGTAACAAATTGCTAGATACTTGAAGTGTTATGTACATATATAGATATACATGAACGTACGAATGTGTTCATGTTCACCGCCATCCAGTCATACCGTCATGATTGGATGTTGACAAATATGCTAAGTATGACCTGACTGATCACTCTCAGCTGTGCCGATGATGCTTATATCACTATGCTTGTTTTTGAAAAGTTGATCCAGGGCAAGCACACCATGCGACCTATCACCCAGTAAACAAAAAACGTTATACAGCATTCTATAACGTTATATAACATTATATAACGTTTCTCTAAGGCTCCTTACTATGGCATAACGTTATATAAAGTTTTGAAACATTATTTTGATGTAAAATTACGTTTTTCTGTTAGCTAGGCAGTTCCAATGCAATGTGGTTTGTACTGAATAACATAACCTCAAATGAGAATGTCACAATCTAGTTGGAACTGATCCTGCTGTTTGCAGCTAGCTGTTGAAGACCACATCCGGAGGTTTTGAATAATATGAGAAAACCAGAATATACCACTGCAGACATACCGTTTTGAATGATCCTTTAGTATATGTGACATAAATATGTGAATAGAGTGGTGTTTTTAGCAAAAATAGTAAATCCCTCCAAATACTGAATTGGTCAATGTGTGCTTTCCTCACTTTGCACAAGGGGGCACTGCTGTACATGGTCTGCTGTGAGAGGCCGTTGCTAAGTTCATGTGTGAGAGAGAGAGAGTGTGTGTGTGTGTGGGGGGGGGGGTGTAGTTGTACCCACATACCCTCCCCCCCCCCCCCCACCTGCTTGCAGGGAAACTAACAACTGTTAACTACCCTATGGATTGCCCGTTGTTACACTCTGTATTGAAGTATGGTGAGTGATCAGGGCCAGTGGTCAGTGATTAGGTGGGGGAGGGAGGGACGCCCAGGTTTGAGGCATTATCACTGTGTGGATGTTGATGCTCTGTCCACAACTCCATCACTCATGTTGAATGGTGAGTTAAATAGTGGCATGTTTTGGTTAATTTTGAGGGTCTTCTGAAGGTTGACCATAATAGGTTTACAGTATTGGGCGCCATGGCATTGTACATGACATCGTACATGACATCGTACATGACATCGTACAGTCAGGTCTTGATAGTCTGTCCCTTGATAGTCTGACATACACAGGATCAGGCATGCTTTTGCTGGTACATCTCTAATACATTACTATACAAATATGACTTGATAGTCCACCTGCTTTGATATCCGTGTGGTTGTATAATTTTGTAATCTTATAACTAAATGTATGTATTATACACAAAAGAGAACCATGGTATGAGCATCACAAAAATGTGTTACGGGACATCACAACAACAATCGAGCAATGTGGTCAGGACTTCACTCATTCTGTTTATGGTGCCCAATACTGTATGTCTAGGCCCCTGTCATTTTTCCCTCAATATCCACTGGGTCTGAATAGATATTGTAGCTATCTATTGTGAAGTGTACATTCTAAATAGCCCAGGAACACCCTGTTATCAGGAGAACTAGCCTCCATTCAACTGACCATCCGCCATGTTTGATGTCCTGACCACGTGGTGGGAACATCACTGTTGTCACAGTGCACTGGGAGGTAAGTGCTTCAGGCAGACTGACCACTGCAGGGGCACAGGGGGGCCACTCCCTCAGTTTTGGCTAGCATGTGTGACCATGATTCCAAGGGAAAGGGTACTTTCTGGGGCTCTTTATAGATAGGGATTAGGAGGGGTTTCTCATCAAATTAGTGCTAGTTTGTTGATTTACCTCTTGGAATAAGAATACCAGGTTTGAAGGGATATTTGCACATGTCTGTAGTTTCTATAGAAAATATATGGGATCACATTGGGTATTTGGGCTGTAGTTCATGTGCTTCTCACTGGGGACAGCACAATCACTGATATTTAGGATATGAGGTCTTATGGATTGGCCCCCAACTAAACCAAGTAATAAATGAATAAATATAGCTCTACAGGAGTTACCTTTAGATAGGAAGTCAGTTAACATACCTAGGTACCTGATTACAATAGCGAAATTGCCAATTAAAAACCTCCGGATGTGGTCTTCAAGTACTATAAGAGACTTAGGGAGTAATGATACACTGTCGCCAACATACACAAGGAATAAATCCAGGCCCACATAACAATATGAAAAGGACAGATAGAAGCTACGTGAGAATATCAATAGCCATTTACACCTCAAGCATCAAAAGGGGCATTCAGCCTCACTGTTCAACATTGTCACAGAAATATTGGCCCAAAGGTGCCAAGATGAAGTTTAACTGGCAAGGTTTTCTATGCAAGATTACATGAGAAAGCTTTCAGATGGTATCATTGACACCGGTCAAGGAACTGCCATGGCTGTGAACTGGAAAAGGTCAAACATAAGAGAGGCAGATTCAGTTGACAGAGAAGTGTCAATGGATCAATTGGAATCAATCAGACTCTATTGATCTTGATTCTCAAGAACTGAGAAATTCAAAGACTCCTCTTTGATCAGGAGAATACAGCTACATGATCGCGCATCACAATGAACAAGCCAATGCAATCATGACCAATCAAGTTATGACATCTGTGTAGTAAAATCAAGGAATACATGTCATGTCATCTCTTATGACACCAGTGTCTTTATTCTGCTAACCTGAGGGGGTGCTATGTCTTCAGAACTTCCAGAACAAGACCCTCTGCTATTTGACTGGGCTTTGCATTCAGCAATGAAGTGTGTTATCCCCACACCATTGCCAAATGTGACTCATATTCCTCCATCAACTATCCTCAAAATGCTTTGCTGTAACTTTTCTTCCTCAGACCCTTCCCAGCTAACAAAAAAACATTATTTTACGTCAAAATAACGTTTTAAAATTTCATATAACGTTATGCCATAGTAAGGCGCCTGGAAGAAACATTATTTAACGTTATATAACGTTATAAAATGTTGTATAACGTTTTTTGTTTACTGGGATGCTGTTCATGGAGATGTTAGTTGCTGATGATCATGCTTGATTGAACTGCACAGATATGTAGAAATGTCAGATCATTGATTCACATACTTAGCCCCATCCAAATGAGGCTATAGTAGACAATCTGGAGGAGGGAACCATTGTAGATGACCACATTGATTGTAGTATACAGTGAGATAGTGACTGAAGCCATTATTGTGTGCTACTAAGCTAACAATCAAGCAAATAGTTACAAACTGTTATAGCGTTATACATTTTGTATCTGTATAAGGTATGTCAGCAGACTGGAATTATTACACAGTAATGATACACATCCGCATGTTCATATGTGTGTGTATTGCTGATATTGAACAGCTATACTGCATCATTCTCTAGCTGGCCAGGCCGACAAAGGGGCGGACCAGGCCAACAAAGGGGCAGCCAGGACGACAAAGGGGTTGGCTAATAATAAGTGCACTATAGGAGGACTGGCAGGGTATGAGCTACTTTAATGACTGTTGTAAACATCATAGATTTATGGGAGCTCTGAGGATGCATCTTATAGACACCACTTATATGACTTGTGATCACCTCATGGTCAGGAGGCTTGCCAGCAGGTCCCAGATTCAGTATGTACAGCAGAAAATTATTTTTAGTTACCATAGTAGCAGCAGCAATTAATAACATGTTAAAAGATGTGAGTTTTCAAGATCTATGATAAAAAGTGCACATTTGGTAAAAATAATAACATGAAATCAAAACTTTCTGCATAGATCTATAAGCATATTGGTTGCTATGGAATTGACCCATCTCCATAGATAACCACTCAGGTGACATCGAGCAGAGAATCAGTATCTGGTGGCCATGTTGGTTGTTCTGTCATGTATTTGCAGCTATCAGTAAGGCCAAAAAAAAAAGTTTGTTTCAGGTAACATGGGCAGAAAATGTAGGGTCGGTAGGTCAGATTTTTCTTTTTTTTTCCTTTTTTTTTTAAACATGAAAATACCAGCCGGCCGATCCGAAGACCCAAAAATTGACCAAAAATGGGTAAAAATATGGAAATTTCTTCAAAATTGCATGAAAAAACGTAGGGTCGTCCCTGTTTTGATAGGGTCGGTCGGGTAACCTGAAACAAACCTTTTTTTTCCCTTTTTTGCCTAAGGATGATAATGTTTTGGCATCAATCATTAGGCATTATTGTAGTTGATTTCTGGTTGCCATTGTTACCTAGGACCTGTGATAACTATGTTAAAATTATGTATCTCAATGAGACCTTTAATTTGAGATATTACATGAGTATAGGTGTTGAGAAATGACAAATTTCTTATAACAATATATATTTTGTATTAGAATCGGCATGCTGGTTGCTATGGAAACACGCTATCACCATGGATCCCTACTCAAATGACTTTTTGACTCTTTTAATCAATCAGACATGCTCAAAAACCCCAATTTAGAGGTATTACACATGCAAATCACATAAGAATTGACTGATTTATGACTTTAAACATTTTCGTCAGCCATCTTGGACGCCATCTTGAATTTCGGAAAACGCTCAATGATGCCAGCCGGGCATCGTCAATATTCTGAAAGTATATGACTTCCTGTACTCAAATCAGTCACAACCTCTTCGGGGGGTTTTTCTGCAAGGTTTTCAAGCTGGCAACTGGACTTTTTCACCAATTGCCAAAAGACATAACTGATCCTCTTACTTATTACCGGTTGTATATTGTACTGTTCATGATCAATGATATATCAGCTTGTAATTTCATCAACCTGTTCCGTTGGTCATTCTTGGCATAAGTTTGAAAGATGTTACGTGCAAATGTAATTTTTGCCAAAATAAAAATGTTTAAACTAGGAACTAATTAAACTCTGCCTGACGCTGGGGAGTCACTGCCATAAGGCCACTCAAAAAAATAAAATGGTTTCTCATCACGGCGCGCATCATAAAAATCAGGTTTTGGGAAAAACTCTTTTTTTTTTTTGCCAAATTTTAATGAAAAAACTCATCAAAATGAATAAAATTGGTCATATTTGGTATCAAATTAAAGCTAATAATGCCAGCAATGCAGTAGTATAGAAATAACTTACATTTTCCACACTGTTAAAGATTAATTAATTCTTAACCAATAAAATGTGTTTTTGGCCAAAGAAACCCGTAAATTGTTGGCCTGCGAAAAAAAAAAAAAGAAGAAAAAAGCCTCCCTAGTCAGATTTCTCAGACCTTGGTGGTGAGAAACCACTTTTTTTTTTGAGTGGCAGGAAACAGCAATATGAGGCAATCCCTTCCTTAGTCTAATGAAATGGCCCTTTTCCGCTCATCCTCACAACATTTTGCTGTTGCCTCTACGGGATTAATCTTCTGCACCCTGACATTTTTGGTAAAATGGATTAGAAATTCAAATTATCAAAATGGATATTGGAAATAGAAATTGAGGTGATGATACCATAGCATGGTTTTATATCTTCCACTCGAGTAGTATAGTATGTATCGGAACGGGACTATAGTTAAGTACTGTTTATTACTCAATCGACATGCAGCCAATCAGAGGCCTCCATTTGGTCACGTGACCCCCTCATTTGCATAATTACGTAATAGGCCACGCCCCCTCATTTGCATAATTACGTAATAGGCCACGCCCCCTTGATCACCAGCCAATCAGGGCCGCCATTTGGTCACGTGACTCTCACGTGACCCCCTCATTTGCATAATAGACCACGCCCCCTTGATCACGTGACCCCCTCATTTGCATAGTAGACTACGCCCCTTTGATCACCAGCCAATCAGTGGCTTCCATTTGGTCAGGTGACTCCCTCATTTGCATAATCATGGATCACGTGACCCCCTCATTTGCATAATAGGACCACACCCTCTTGGTCACGTGACCGGAAGCGCTCTTTATTTAGAGAATAGGCCACACCCCCTTGGTCACGTGACTTGACCCCCTCCCTCATTTGCATAATATAGACAATAGACAGACTACGCTTCCCTTTTGGTCACATGACTTGGACTAGCTAATGGGAGGCTTCTATAAGGGGCGAGGGGAGGGGAGGGGGGGAGGGGGGCACTTTAAGATGCATGGGGAGGGGAGGGGGGGGAGGGGGGCACTATTTATGGGGTGGGCGGGCACTTGGGGGGGAGGGGGGGCCTTTGGGGTCTGCTCGGGAGAAAAAAAAATAATTATCTGATCTCTAGGGAATCGCTTCCTCTCTACCCCCCTTTAGGGGGGTAGGGAGGAGGCGAGTCGGAGGTGACTGTAGAGGAGTTTTTCGGTGACTTGATGTCTTTCAAACGACTGTGCTGATAGTTGATGAATTTGACTTTTTGACTTGAATATTTCATGCGCCTTTGTGACTTGTAAGCGAAAGCGAAAGCGACTTTGCGACCCGTAACCCTTTAAATAAAGAGGTGACTTTGTAACCTCAGGGGGGAGATCCTTCTACACCCCCACGGAGTAGAAAGGATCTCGGTTGATTGACTGTACTTTGACTTGTTGTTGTAAACAAAAAAAAAAAAGAAAAAAAAAAAAAAAAAAAAAAAAATCAATGAATAGAACGACCCCCTCATTGCTAACAAAGGAACGACTTTTGAATTACACAAATGACCCTCTTTTTGTAGGGGTTAGCGGTAACTCGACTTGAATTAGAGTATTAGGGAGAGCAAAACGCGACCACACACCGTCTTAGACTGTCGTCTTACGGCCCGGATAACAATAACCCTAGTTACCTCGGTTACTGTTGCTCAAGAGACGGCGATGGATCTGGTCACGTGGATACTGAAAGAAGGTCTACCTATAACCACCACGCTAGTTTGAACGCGGCGGGTATGAGTCATCATGGGGCCCTTGACGGGTGGGTCCTCCCCATGCAGCCGTATGTTGAATTTAAGA
This sequence comes from Harmothoe impar, assembly GCA_947462335.1. Taxonomy (NCBI): domain Eukaryota; kingdom Metazoa; phylum Annelida; class Polychaeta; order Phyllodocida; family Polynoidae; genus Harmothoe; species Harmothoe impar. The sequence continues at coordinate 76,646,718 of OX381706.1, read as the reverse complement.
AATGCCCATGTCACACGTCACTAAGGGAGAAAACGTTTTTTGAAAATATTTAGAACCCGAATTTGAGCATTCTGGTACATTTTTAAGGACCCAGACACTGCAAAGCCGAGTACCATCCAAGAGAAAAAAAAATTTGGCGAAATGTTTAGGCTTGAAATGGCACTTTTCTGATGCACTCTTTGAACATATTTTTTTTTTCCTCATGTCACTATGGTCCATGGCACATGTGGGACTCAAGAAATGCCACATGTCCCATGTCACTTAGATGTCCGTGCCCGTGTCGTCGTATCGAATTTTAAGAAAATGCCCATGTCACCATATCGAATTTAGGGGTCTAGTGACATCAGCATGTCCGGCTATCCTCCACAAATTTAGCTCTAAAATGTTTACTTTTTTTTTTGGGCTGATTTTTCATCATTTTAAAAAAAAACAATAGGTTGTTTGAAATGTTTGCTGTTGTAAATAGAAACAAAAACAAAACAAAAGCGCATGGTAAGATTATGTCACATTGCAAGTGGCGGGTCCGCTCGAGGCTTATTCAGCCTCTTCGTGGATCCGCGACTGCCAATGTGATCATATACTAATCACCGGTGTTTACGGTATTATATACTAAGGTATGAGACGGGTCTTACAGAAAAGGTGTCTAAAGAGCCCTGTGACCTGATTGAAATGACGTCAGCGCCGTCTGCTCGTCAGTGCCCGGCTGTAGCCCGTAGGACATGTTATTCTGCTTTTCTGGATGTTTTGAAATATTTTGATTTAACTGTTAATACCTGATAACAAGCCTCTGAAGCAGATTTTTGGTCGAGCACCTGTTCTCTACTCTTCCATCGATTAGCTGCTTCAGCAAAAAAAAAAATCGCGCGCGCAGTCTAGTCTATATGACGGAGTCGCTAAAGCTCTGTTTAGAGAGTGGAACTTGACCTTGAGTATAGACTCAGTACTAACTGAACGCCCCGCGGGGTCACCCCTCACGTGGGAATATGTACAAGCTCTGGTTCTTCACTTTACAGCTTGACTAAAACTGAGACGCGTCCATGATAAACTCTAGCCTTTTTTTTCCTTTACTAGGATCGAGAGAGAGATTTTAAATGGGGCGTTTATCTAAATAGCGTGGAACTAAAATCAGGCTGCGGCAGATAGTATCTCTGCGCACCTCAAGACTCAACGTAACTTTCACTCTCCAGCAGAAGTTTAGTTGTGACTAATGATGGGCGGCGACCGTCGTGCACCGGCGGACATTGGAGAGTGTTGGAGAGCTGAACCTTACAGACATATAAATCAATCGCTTTGGTGGAAATATCTCGCCATAGATTGGAACCAAATACTTATCTAATGGAATCGTTATCAGTTTTCAGTTTTCTTGCCGTACAAAATTTATTTCCCACTCTTCACGTGGTGATAGCTGAAGGTCGCTCGTCGTAGGTACGTGTGACCGGAACACCCTTTTTGTTTTTGGCGCGGGTTGACATCAGATTTGTACCGTACTGTCGCGATTAAGGGCTCTGAGGGAGTGCTTTTCAATTCGGTGAAGTTCTTACTCAGGAGCTATATACAAGCCAGGCGCTGGCGCTTATTCAAAGTCGCGATTTTAGTGCTTGAGAAAAAACATTTGGAGGCTCTTATACTCCGGCGCTTATAAAAGACCGGCACGCTTTTCAACACTAGTTGCTTTATCGCGACCGTACGGTATGACTTCGGTGTCAAAAGATCCCAAACTCCAAATAAGGAAGTGAAACGACGTCGTCTGTCTACCTCGCGCGCGTCATAGCGTCGTCGAAAATAGTGTGACGTCAGCATCTCTCAGGTGGCTAGGAAGTCAGTTCGACAAAATGGCTCACGGAGTGAACTTCGTGGCCGTTTCTCGATCTATGATCGATGCGGCCGTGGAGAAGGAATTCGTAGCCGTGCAACAGAGAGAGGAGGCGGAGAGACAGAACTTCGTGGCCGTTTCTCGATCTATGATCGATGCGGCCGTGGAGAAGCAGTTCGTAGCCTCGCTACAGAGAGAGGAGAGACAGCGGACTGCTGCTGAAGCAGAGGGTGTGGTGGATGAGCTGATCGAGAACGTCGCTGATCAACTCATCCGCCGGTGCGTGGAGCAGGTCAAGCAGCAAGTCTGCATGGAGGAAGGCTTACCGCCCGCCGTGCTGGAGGAGCTGCTGAAGGACTGCCACGCGTTATGACCACGCCCTCCGCTTCAGCAGCAAAGTCCCTGCGACCCTCTCTCTACCAAACGGTCCTTTTAAGGACCAACCACTGATCACAAAAGTTGAAAATCAATCTCAATATAATATATGCATCAGAAAAACCCTAATACGCTATACACTGAAACCCTGTTGAGTAGGTAGATCGAGTTGGGCATTTTTTTTTTTAGGAAGAGCAATCAGGTCATCGTGTGGAGATCATCAGGTGTCCTGTGTGTGTGTGTGTGTGTGTGTGTGTGTGTGTGTGTGTGTGTGTGTGTGTGTGTGTGTGTGTGTGTGTGTGTGTGTGTGTGTGTGTGTGTGTGTGTGTGTGAATTTTATACAAATACAATTATTCATTCCTTTCAGCAAGAAAATTAGCTCAATGTAATCATATGATTTTAACTGCCCTACTTATCAGAGCCTTGACGACATCTGACCGCCCCCCTTTTCAAGATCTAAATGGAAATTCACCGCCACCGCTTTTCAGAGTACTGCAGCGCCATTACCTAATTCTTTTTGTATGTGAAAAAAAACAGCACTGATAAGGGGTTTAATTAGACAGATATTGGTTTCTACACTATCAAAAAAATAAAACCCTCAGCGCTTTAATGCTAAAGGTGGCAATAGTGCTTTAATGCGCTACGCCCTTTGTCGATATGCCAGTGTATGCATGCATGCAGCCCTGGTGAGGAACTCTGAGTGCCGCATTCATGACTTATGACGACAACGGGCACTGCATATTAAAGCGCTATGCGACTATTAAAGGGTTAGATCCAGTCTTGCTACAGGCATCCAGAATGCTATACCCAGAGTTGGTGGTCTGGTCCAGACTGCTGTACACAGATTGTAGACGGGATGGCGGGTTGCTGCCAGACTATCCCTCTGGTACGATATGCGGCTGGCGCGGCCGAGCCTGTCTTATATGATGCTGAGTCTAACTATGTATTAGATACCCTACGAGTAACTGAGAGTATGTCAAAATAATCACGGCAAACTGACTGGCGTCTTCATAGGATCATAGGGTGGTTATTATTACATAACTCAGTAACCTTTGGTTATGTGTTAGATAGAGTACACTTGGACACGGTTATTCCATATACCCACTGCCCCACAGGGTCAAGACGAGGTGATTTAAATAATAAGACCCAGACGGGTAAAATAGCCAAAGTCAACAATGACCTGTTGTTTTTTTTTTGGTTTTTTTTTTTTAGCCAATATGGACAAAGAGACACGGGGTGCTGTACACAGGTTGTGGACGGGCTGGTGGGTCACTGCCAGACTATCTCCCTGGTCCGATATGCAGCCGGCGTGGCCGAGCCTGTCTTATATGATGCTGAGTCTAACTATGTATTAGATACCCTACGAGTAACTGAGAGTATGTCAAAATAATCACGGCAAACTGACTGGCGCCTTCATAGGATCATAGGGTGGTTATTATTACATAACTCAGTAACCTTTGGTTATGTGTTAGATAGAGTACACTTGGACACGGTTATTCCATATACCCACTGCCCCACAGGGTCAAGACGAGGTGATTTAAATAATAAGACCCAGACGGGTAAAATAGCCAAAGTCAACAATGACCTGTTTTTTTTTGTTTTTTTTAGCCAATATGGACAAAGAGACACGGGGTGCTGTACACAGGTTGTGGCCGGGCTGGTGGGTCACTGCCAGACTATCTCCCTGGTCCGATATGCAGCCTGCGTGGCCGAGACTGTCTTATATGAGGCTGAGTCTAATTATGTATTAGATGTGCTACGAGTAACTGAGAGTGTGTCAAAATAATCACGGCAAACTGACTGGCGACCTCATAGGTCAGTTATTATTACATAACTATTATTACATAACTCAGTAACCTTCGGTTATGTGTTAGATAGCGTGCACTTGGACACGTTTATTCCATGTACCTGCTGCCCCACAGGGTCAACACGAGGTGTTTAAATAATAAGACCCAGACGGGTAAAATAGCCAAGTCAACAATGTCCTGTTTTTTTTTAGCCAATATGGACAAAGAGAAACGGGGTGCTGTACACAGCTTGTGAACGGGGTGGCGGGTCGCTGCCAGACTATCCCCTGGTCCGATATGCAGTAAATTTTCTGCACCGTGTGACAACGACCGATCAGCTACCAACCTATTTTTGGTTATTTTTCTATTCAGTTTTTGATCAGCGCACTTTATTATCGTGGTTTTTTTTTTTAAATTTTTTAATCATAAATAATATGTAGACTTGGAAAAAAAAAAGAGAGCTGACATGTCGCTGTTTTGTCACTAAACCCAAAGACCCACCCACCCCGTAGGAAGGGTGGACGTTTGTGAACGTTCCCTTAGGTCTCTATTCTTTATTTATTGTGTGGCCCCTAAAGAGGGGCCAACCAACTGACACTGTCAGTTGGTTAGTAGATGCTACTCAACATGGGCGTAATTAATTACACCTAGTGTTGAGAAACAACATGACTGAGCTCAAAAGGCCCCCGTTGAGTGGGGGCCCTTGTGGCACAACGAGTTGGTTCGTTTTTCAGATTACCCACTCGGCGAGAGTTTCTGCCTATGTATCTTTTATAAAGCCTTAGATATGGTGTGGTATTTTTCATCTCGCTATAGTTTAGTTGGTATTCAAAGAAACTGCCTCATTTCTATCAGAAATACACAATATTGAATTGTTTTTATATTTTAATATATTCAGAAGCACACTTTGTTGCCTATATAGCTCATTATGCGTTGAAATGTTCGCGAGCATCGTAGGAATGTACAAATCCCCTATTGTGGCGCCATCTGACGAAAGAGCAAGGAACTATACGTGACCTGAACCCCGCCCTCAGCGCGTTCGTTATTCGCATCTTTGACAGCGACTAAGAGACGCTCAAACTGTCTCTTATTTAGTTTGAACTTATCACAAATTTGTCTTTGATAGGTCGTAGATCGACTTCTGACTTTTTAGTTAGAATAAAAAACAAGTGACGCCGCCACAGACCCGCGCATTAACGCGCTCCGCCGTCTTCAGAGGGCCGAGTCTATAGTACAGTAGATTCTACTGTGTACTTACACTAACAGTGCTACATATACATACCTGAGTCATAAGTGGGTTTTTTTTTTTTGTTTTTTAGGGGAAAAAAAGTGATCTACTCACCCAAACCGCTATTAGTAGGTAACCTGTATGACCCATGCCGCAAACATCTGCCTCGTGACTGATAGTGTACCGGTGGTGAAGTGCTGTTGCAAGAACAATTGAGGCTCTTTATATAGCTGAGAGAGCGAATGGACTAATCTTGTTTTCACCTTGAGCCCCACCCTATTCCAGAGAGGGTATCAAAAATCGCATGTACACGTATATGGGCTTATAGCTGGTGAATAGATAAGGCGGGGCACCTGTGTATACTAAGACTCCAGGGGGCGTTTTAACGACAGGTGTGACGCGCCAGCCCGTGGAGGGAGCTTTTTTGTTTTTCACCTAGAGAGCGTATACAAAGCCTACAGGGGGTGATTAACGCCAGGTGTGACGCGCCAGCCGGTGGCCGGATCACCTCATCTTCTAAGCTTTTGTTTTCACCTAGAGAGGGGATCGAGAGTGTATACAAAAAACTACAGGGATGTTTAACGCGGCCAGCTGCCTACATGCTATAGTCTAAGCCTGTTTTCAGCTAGAGAGGGATCTACATCACCTAAGCCCTTTCCACCCTTAAATCGATCTGATAATTACCATAAAGAAGAGTAATGCGCGTTACATGTATATGGGCTTATAGCTGAGTAAGAGCTTAAGATGCTAGTCAACTGTGTATGCAAAAAAAAAAAAACTACAGGGGGTGTCTAAAGTCGATTGTCATGCGCCAGCGGGCAGACAGAAGTCTGCCACTCTAGCTGTGACTACAAGCGCGTGCGTGTGGTAGACAGCTTAAATCAAACACGAGTTAAGCTCCTTATAGCTTCCTACTGTCTGCGGATTCGAGTCTTTTGTTTTTTTCATGTATTTCCTCGGAGGGTCGAACAGGATTAAAAGATGTAACGAACCCGCGCCTACACAGGTAGACAGCCGGTCGCCTTCCTAGTGAGAGTTTTCCTCCTGAGTTAAGAAGCTTATCTCGGAGCCTAGTACATAAGCGAGAGTGAAACATGAGTCCCACACACTTCTTCAACCACCTTCAGCATGGCGTCATCAGGAATCACTCTACGTTCTACCGAATGTGAGCAATCCCAACACTACTACAGAGCCGCGACAACACCACATGAGGAGACGTCCATGTTTACTGATGAGTCAACAAGTAGCAAGGTGGAGGTTGGTTTTTATCAAGATTCGTACGGGTGGCTGGAAAGTGTGAGGGCTACTTCTGCAGCTAATGCTGCTGCTCGTGCAAAACGTGAAGCTCGTAAGGTGGAAGTTGGTTTTTATCAAGATTCGTACGGGTGGCTGGAAAGTGTGAGGGCTACTTCTGCAGCTAATGCTGCTGCTCGTGCAAAACGTGAAGCTCGTATCGCTGTTCGTGCTACACATGTAGCATACGAAGTTGCCAATGCTGCTAACAACGTTGCTGTTACTCTCGCCGCTGCTGCTCGTGCTGCTAATCTTTTTGCTACTGTTTCCGCTCTTGCTACCGATGCTGCTGCTACTGATGCTGCAACGTCTGCTAAAAGTGTCGCTGTTGCGGCTGCTGCTAGGGCTAATGCTATTAATGCTTGTACAGCTGCTAAAGAAATAGCCTGTTTTGCTTATGCTAGTCGCAGTGTCGCTGTTACGGCTATGACTGATGCCCATGATGCTAAGTTACGGGCTTATGCTTTTGCTGAAGATGCTGTTGATGCTCAAGATGTTGCTGCTGCTGCTGCTACTGCTGCTGATGAGGCTGCTGCTGCCGCTGCTGCTGCTGCTGAAGATGCTGCTGCTGCTGCGGCTGATGCTCTAGACACCTATGACGCTGCTGCTCTAGACACCTATGACGCTGCTGCTGCTGAAGATACTGCTGCCGCTGCTGCTACTGCTGCTGCTGAAGATGCTGCTGCCGCTGCTCTAGACACCTATGACGCGGCTGCTGCTGCTTTTGCTGAAGCTACTGTTGATGCTGCTGCTGCTACTGCTGCTGCCGCTGCTGCTACTGCTGCTGCCACTGCTCTAGACACCTATGACGCTCCTGCTACTCCTGCTCTAGACACCTATGATGCTGCTGCTGCTGCTGCTGCCACTGCTCTAGACACCTATGACGCTCCTGCTACTCCTGCTCTAGACACCTATGATGCTGCTGCTGCTGCTGCTGCCACTGCTCTAGACACCTATGACACTCCTGCTACTCCTGCTCTAGACACCTATGATGCTGCTGCTGCTGCTGCTGCTGAAGATGCTGCTGCTGCTGCTGCACTAGTCATCTATGACGTGGCTACTGCTCTAGACACTTATGACGCAGCTGCTGCTGCTGCTGCTGCTGAAGATGCTGCTGCTGCTGCTGCTCTAGACACCTATGACTGAAAACATAGTAGGCGTTATTTACAAACACTGCTGTTACCTATGCCTAAACTTAGTAGGTCTTATTTACAAACAAGAGAGCCACGTGGTGTTGTTTACAAACAAAGAGAGCCACGTGGTGTTGTTTACAAACAAAGATAGTCACGTGATGTTGTTGTGGTCTATCATGTCAATGAAGGGGTCACGTGATCAAGGGGGCGCGGTCTATTATGCAAATGAGGGGGTCGCGTGACTAAATGGCGACCTCTGATTGGCTGGTGATCAAGAGGGCGTGGCTTATTATGCAAATGAAAGGGTCACGTGATCAAGGGGGCGTGGCCTATTATGCAAATGAGGGGGTCACGTGACCAAATGGAAGCCTCTGATTGGCTGGTGATCAAGGGGGCGTGGCCTATTACGTAATTATGCAAATGAGGGGGCGTGGCCTATTACGTAATTATGCAAATGAGGGGGTCATGTGACCAAATGGAGGCCTCTGATTGGCTGCATGTCGATTGAGTAATAAACAGTACTTAACTATAGTCCCGTTCCGATACATACTATACTACTCACTCGATGTGGTGTTTGAATCAAATATCAAGACATCAAAAATTAGAACAAATATTTCTTGAGTGGCCTAAGGAAGCCCCACATCTGGTGTAATATGCAATCAATGCTCTGCTACATTTGAACAAATTGTTAAATGCAAACTGTAACCAGTTTCTTACTGATAAAACCCCAATTTTGGACCAAGGAGTGCCGATAGATACATGGCTGTGTCTCACGACCTTGGGCCAATGTTTTTGTCTCTGACCGGGTGCCGTCTCTGACCAGGTGCCGTCTCTGACCAGGTGCCGTCTCTAACCAGGTGCTATCTCTGATCGGGTGCCGTCTCTGACCGGCTTGGTTTGATAAGGTCAAAATACCAACAGCAGGAGGCTAATTATAGTTATAATAGTCACGGCCTTAATAGTCAAGGCAATGTTTTTCTGCAAAAGTCCAATTTGACTTTAAGTCGGGTAGACTTATAAGCGAGGTTTTGTGGTCCATTGTTCTAACCAGCAATTTTGAACACTTGTGATGTGCTACAGGATGGGATGCGACGGTTTTGGCCATATGGCAAACCTGGAAATCGGACACGTCTCAATCAAATTGTTTGCTCCAATCTTCCAGATTGGGAGAAAGTAGCTGAAGTGGCACTGAACAAGTCTGTTCATGACAAACTGTATCCTTGTGGCCCGCTTACCAACTACCCGCGTGCTACCCAGGGTCTTACCATTTGTTCAGGAGGGTTATTGTAGTTCTCAGATGTAACCAAGGGCTGTCTGAGAGTTATGGAGAGAAGGGTCACTTTTGTATAGCAGAGGTAAGAGTTTCCTCTGCTACTACGTCACAGGGTCCTGGGTGAAAACACAGCCCTACACATGGTTAGGTAGCTGCACCATGATAGTACCATTAGCCTGAACGACAATTTGTTTAAAGAATATGGATTGCAGTAGAGTGTATTTCAGTAGAACACATACTTATTTCACATTTAAGAGAATACTACTGGTAATCAATTCAGGAACACATACGAGACCTTATTTCAATTCACAATGCATTTATGATTTATGTCTACGATATGGCTCATGTACCCTATAAAGTTTCACCCACGTGGCTTTTGTTTGCCCCCCCCCCCCACTGTTCTATTATTGGGTGCAACTCTAACCTCTGCTATCGGTTTTCCTTATGTCAAGCAATCGTGTAGATTTCTACACCCAATAAAGACATGCCATGAGTACTTGTTTATGCCCCTTAGGGCCTTAATTGGATGAGCTGAAATGTGCAACTAGGTAACTATAGCTATGTCTAGACTAATCAACAGTTGGCTTCAAAGGGCTAAAGATCCTTTGTTCCCTTACAGACTACCTCCATCAAAGCGGTTCAGTGTAAGGAAATAGAACACAATTCATGATTCAATTAATGAATCAATTATTACAAACATTTATAAGATGTTTACTCATTAATTTATGAGTCTGTATGTTCCATATTAAACCCAGGGGAATGCGAGGCAAAGTAGCCTCGCAAACAGTACCGATTTCCAAAGGTTTTCTGACACTTGCATCCCATACCCACAACGCTAGTGTCCGTGGGTATTGCCGGCTATACTAGGTTATTGATGAGAAACCCCTTATGATGCTGAGAAACAACCCTATATTCTCTGTGTCTATGGCTGTAATTACATTTACAGTTTTTGTATTTGGTCTATTTAGTAAGCGTATTTTCCTACTGTCTTCATTATGAAATTATGTATGGAAATGATACTGTAGGGGCACCAATATCACAGTATTTGTCAGTACTAAATCTTGGTGTAAGGCAGGTTGGTTTGCATGTGGGAAAGCTGCACACTGAAAAAGTAAACTCGTCCCCAATAACGTCTAAGTGACTGTCATAAAATAAACGAGTCAAAAGTTGTCTAACATATCAGGTTACCATCCCACAAATAGAATCTGGAGCTGGCAAATGTCAGGTTTTGGGCTGGCACATACCAAGTGGGTCTTCTATCTCCAGCTAGAAGACCCGCTTCCTTGTCACTTAGACAAGTTTTTGACTCATTTATTTTATGACCGTCACTTTGAAGAGTCTGGAGACAAGTTTATTTTTTGAGTGCAGTATCCGCAGGTGCTAACAGATGGAGGCACTTGTGCTTCCGCGGCAACACCATTATCCGGGCTAGGTTCGCTCGAGTTACAACAGGGGGCAGCACCTGAAGTGCCACGTCGACACCGACACCGGGCTTCCGGTGGTGTGGTCCGCAACCCCAGTATAACGGCTACCTAAGGGAGTTCATCCCAGGACTAGCTCAGACCTGGTACGCACCACTTCGTTCAAACCTTCGTAACCCAAGGGGCCTCTACAGCCCCTGCCACAGACTCCGCAGCAGCCTATGTTGGGAGAGAGCTATTCTCTCCGAGTTAGCCTCAAAGTTAACTAGTCATATCTTTGGAGCCTTGAAAGGCTGTGATCATATATATAACACATGTGATGATTCATGTACCTGATTTGAATAACTACCTGAATAAAACCTGTTGCATTCAAACCGAATTGGAACCTGTGTTTGTTTCATGCTTCCATGACCGCCATGCTTCCATGACCGTAGTGTTAATAGATTTAACCTGATTCAAGGTTGTAGCACACATGTCTGTGTGGATAAATGCATCTGTATTTTAGAAAGGAAGTACATTGTAAATGGGGGCTCTGGATGGGGGGGGGGGTCCCATGTCCCCTGTCGATTATAAGAAATGCCCATGTCCCATGTCACTAAGCAAAAACCTGTGTCACTTATGTCACTAACCCAATTCAATTGTTGGGTATTTTATAGAGATAGAGACACCTAAACCCACTTAAATTTTAGTTATCCTACTTTTTGATGAAGTAAAAATGAGCAAGTTATAAATGTGAATATGAATCATAATGCACACTGTAACAATCCCAGATTTCAGTTGAAATTATTTCCTTGTCACTAAGCTTGATGTCATGTCACTAGGCTTCATGTCACATGTCAATTATAAGGTTTGGCCATGTCATATGTCGCTTAGGTTGCCATGTCAAATGTCGATTTTAAGAAACAGCCATGTCAAATGTCGATTTTAAGAAATACCCATTTCGCCATGTCGAATTTGGTGGTCCCCACCCATTAAATGGGGTTATTGATCAGGTCTTCAGACAAGAAATGTGATAAACTTGCAATGACTTGTCTGAATCCTATATTTCAGGAAACATACTGATTTTAATTGCAATTCTTTCCAGAAAGGAATGAGAACTGCCACCAACATGTTGCTGGCTGCAGCTGACATTCAGAACAGTCTGCACAGTCCTTTATCAGGTGAGCCTAGAATTCTGATGTGTAAGCCTAACTCGCCTATATAACAGCATAGGAGGTGACAGGTAAGTTAGGGAGTGATCATTTTTTAACAACAGGGGGGGGGGGTGGTGGCTCTCCGCACTGAATTTTTTACACCCCTCCTGGTCGAGGGGTCAAAATTTCCCCCCCCCCCCCTTATGGCCGAAAATCGGCTTGCGCGCGGGCCCTTTGAGGCATAGTAAAGCGCTGGCTTTTTGGCTCAAAACTGGTTAAATTATTTGGACCCCCCCCAAGAGGGGTCCAAATTTTTTTGCCCCCCCCCGGTCAAGGGGTCCAATTTTTTTGCCCCCCCCCCCAAACCCACAACCCCCCTGTTGTTAAAAAATGATTACTCCCTTAAATCACTCCAGAACGCCATAGAGTCCGGACCCAATATCAGGGAAGTTGGCAAATGCAATCGGTTTGCCTCGGAGGGAGCTTATGAAGCCAACTTGTGGCTTCTGTGGCGAGTAGTATTGTGTGTACACACTATACTACTGTGGCATAAAACCACCCGTATACAACCGTCGTGCCGTTTTGGGTTATTATTCAACACATGAATCCATTAAAGTGTATGTAAACTGCTATATATCTACCACTGTCCTGTGTCTAACCCCGTCTATGTCTAACACAGGTTGTCTACATGCTGATCCCGAGGAGGTGTCTCAGCTACAACCATACCGGGAGGTGTGGTCATACACCCTCAGAAAAGTGAGAGTCATTGTCGCTAAAACTACCCTCACCTGAGAGTGACGGTAGTTTTAGCGACAATGACTCTCACTTTTCTGTGTGTGTAATTTGGAGTGATATGGGTCCCTTTTCAGCCCATGAGGAGTGAAGTGGTGTACACCTATATGGGTATGTTTTTTTCAGGGTAACCTCCATAATTCCTTTATGGGTATGGTATTTAGGGCTGACTTACAAGGGGATTAGCTTAGCCCCTAGCCCCCCAGACAAACAGTATACGGTTTGACTGCTTAAATCTTCGCTTTTCCCCTCTGAACTACAGAATATGATATCATATTTTAATTAGAAAATATCATAGTGTATACTTAGCCCTTTATAGTGCCATTAGGATATGGTGTCAGAACCCATGCATAGAAGGCAGCCATGCACCAATATGGGTATGCTCTTTGCAAAATTTACACAGGAATGGGTAATATATGATACATTATCACCTTCCTGCCTTAAAGCTGGGCCGTCAGGGAATAAGTTCAGCATTTTCTGTACATGGACTAAAATAACAGTTCCATCAGAGGGCAGCAGTGTTTGGACAGGGGACCATGAGCATTGTCCAGCTACAACATATTCACCCTATGAAGTACCTGTAAGAGCTGAGCTGCCAGCCCTTAAGAGCCCTCTTGTGAATGAAAACTGAACTATATCCAAAAGTGCTTTTGGCCTCACTTCAACCATGACAGTCAAGCTTTAAATAACATGGAGGATGCATGGGGAAGTCGCTGTTATTGTTGCTGATTCTCGTTTGAGAAAAAAAGATTGTAACATCAACAGCTGCACCAACGTTGTGGCATACACTGTCATCTCCAGGTGATTAATTAATTCTGAATGTTTTAATCTAATTCAAGGTGTTGGGTTAATTAATTCTGATTCTTTTGGTCTAAATCAACATGCAATATTATGCTATCGTAAATATGAGTAAAGCTCAATGAGCTAGATATTAGTATGTTAATCATACTAACTGACAGCTAATTATGATTAAATCTTAATTAACATAGGCTCCGACTGAGCACATTGGGTAGATGCCTGTATATACCATAGTGTAAGACAAGGGGGGGGATCAAGTGTCGCAGCGCCATCCGCATGGAGTGGCTAGAGTGGAAACTACACACAGTCATTTTTTTACCACATTTTAAGCAGTTATTACACAAAAGATATTCAAGTTTAAATTCTGTTGTATTTCTTTCTGGTAAGATTTAACCTTTTCCAAGTTATATTTCAATGTAGCATTATAAAGCTTCTGTTGTTGTCTCAATATGAGGTTTTCATTCATGCTCTCTCAATGCAATACAAATGTACTGTGGGTGGGCTATATGACCATGGCCCTCCTATTGCACAGTGGTGCCACCTCACACCAATCATGTATACTAAAGACCTTGTCCCCACACTGGACTGTACAGTGTGACCTCCTCCCTGCCCTGTTTGAGACTGGCACATACAGGCTGGTGCAGCTGCATATATGCTCTGTGGTATAGAGGGCGCCACAGCACTTGACTCCCCCCCTGGTGTAAGACATAGGACGACCACCTTTAACCCTAGATAGCCCTACTATACCATGTGTTTTAACATAGGCAGTAGCACGGTCTAGGTTGCACTCTACAAAGTAGAAGAAAATTGCAATGAATCATTGGCAAAAAAATAAAAAACATAATCAAAAATGTACATGTATAAATAACCTGGTGACACTCTCCTTTCCAAGACAATTCCGGACAGCGTTTAAGGAGCTTCTGTGTAGCTACTGCAGGAAACCATCCGGTGGTAAGGCCGTTTTATTCTGATAACTTGGGTTACGGATCCGCCGATGGGAATTTTGGCATTTTGTAAAAAAAAAATTAAAAAAATTATATTTTTTTACCCCCCTTCGCTGGGATTTTTGGAGAATTTTAGCAAAAAAAAAAAGGAAAAAAAGAACATACTGACTTGCAGACACCCAGCATTAGGCTTTCAAAATTGGGAATATTTCTCAATATACCTTCATTTAATAGCCAAAACAAGACCTTTTGCATGCTTTTTTTTGTTCCTCCCGCCCCTGGAAAATTTTAGTACTGAAGGGCAGCTTTTTTTTCCCCTCCCGCCCCCCAAAATATTTGCTCTGAGTGCCCGTAATCCAAGTTATATAAAAAAAGGTGGCCTTACTCTGCAGCAAGTGGTCCTTGTGTCATTGAGGGAACATCAGCTGGGAGAGTGAATAACGAGAACATAAACAATGCTGGAAGAGTGGTCATCCAAATGTCAGACTCCAGTGAGAGAAGGGTCAAACCGGTCAGAACCTCAGCTAAAAGAGTGGCACACCAAAACAAAGGTTCAGCTGGGAGAATGATAGCGCAAGAATAAACCTCAGCTGGGAGAGTGGTGAAAGACGTTTAAGCCTCTGCTGGGAGAGGGATGATTCAAGTTTGCTACTGTGAGGAAAGCAGATGTAGCGTGCGAATTTTTTTCACCCCCCCTCTAGAGGAGTCGAAATTTTTTACCCCCCCCGGCAGGCCGAAAATCGCGCGCGTTCGACCCCTTTGTAGCATAGTAACACGTGGGCTTTTCCCCTCAAAACAGGTTGAATTTTTTTGCCCCACCCAAAGAGGGGTCTGAATTTTTTACCCCCCCCCCGGTCAAGGGGTTCAAATTTTTTACCCCCCCCCCGAATCCACCACCCCCCCTGTTGTTAAAAAATGAGCACTCCCTTATGAAGATTGTTCAGAACTGAGAAAATGGTAAAAGTGAATGCAATACTAAAATATTATGATAGATGAGTTAGGCCAAATGAAAAAAAAGTTTTGTTTCAGGTGTAGGGGCATGATATTACATATTAATCTCATACACGGTATTTCCGGGTAACGTCTGTTTACTCGGCTTCTCCACCTGGAGCTAGTGCACACAGTTCCCGGGAGAGGGCGCAGGTCCTCTTCAGGTGACCGTGTGCCGCTCTCAGGTGGGCGGCCGACCCACCCACCTGGCCACGTGACCTAAGAGCCGGTGTTATATAAGACCCATGTGTTTACCTGGAACGGCAGTCAGTGCAGGCCCGACTGACGAGAGACTTCACATGTCCAACCGTGCGGACAGAGTTGTATGCTAAGAGTTGTATACTGACCGTTTCCTCTATTTATAGAGAAACCTGATTTACCTGTGTGTATTCATTCTACACTGATCGTTCCCTAGTAAAGGAACTAGAGTTATTATTCTTGTGAATAAAGATAGATATATTCTCGCACCTGGAAACTGCCGTGATCGTTGTTCTTTAACCTAGAGTTAATTACGAACCACCACACTGGTGCCGTGACCAGTAGCAGCAAAGGTAGCAGAACAAGCTAGTTGTTCGAGAATATGTTCGGGTTATACTGAACAGGAAGTCCTTGATTGGACAGACAGTCCTTCAGTGGACGGACAATGGCTACCGGTGGTAGCCTGGGCGGCTCTGGCCCAGAGCTGAGTGAAGGGGAGTTGGAATCAACTCGCCTGGAGGTGCCAGGGATGGACCCTGGAGAGGGCTTGAAGCCAGGACAGAAGAAGAGGAAGTTGCAGGATCTTTCCTGGGTAGAACCCTATGTAGGGGATGAGAAATTCCAGAGGGAATATGACGAGCGTTTGGCTCGGGAAGAGGATGACCTCTACTGGGAAAATGTCCGATTGGACAAGCAGTCAATGGAAGATCAGTATGCTGCATTGACTGATGAATTGACTTCCCTGGTAAAAGAAAGGGACGAGATCCTCTCTGAGAATCAGAGGGTAAAAGGAACTCTGATAGAAGAGAGAGAACGGTTGATAGAGGATAACCGGTATATGAAAAAGAAGGTTGCTCAGGAATCGCATGAATACCAAAAGATTCAGGCAAAGATTGCTGAGAACCAGAAGGAGAATGAACATTCCGAATCTCTTAAGGAGAGGTATGAGAGGGAGTTGAAAAAATACTCTAGAGAATGGTATGCCTTGAAAAAGGGGACAGAAGAGCTCGAGAAGGGCAGAGACCAGTTGGTCAAGGATAACGAATCCACCAGGATGCAAATCCTGGAAGAAACGGAAGAGTTAGAGAGGAAACGGAAAGCTGAGGTGGAAGCTGTCTGTTCCCTTGAAGCTAGGAAAACTCTCCTGCGGGGTGAATTGTTGAAGGCAATGGAACAGCAGGGGGAGGAACAACTTCCAGCTGGCAGGCCGGAAACTGTTCCGGATAGTACTCCTACTACTGGTAAGGAGGAAGCATTACCTCAATTCGATCCATTTATTAATGATAATGGATTGAGGAATGTGGAAGACTCTGTGTATAAGAACAGAGAGAAAGATTCAAGGAGAGTGAATGTTACCGGGCGCTCTCTTGGATGGGAACCAGTTAATCATGCCAGAATTGGTCCGGTTAACAGGGAAATGTCTCCAGAGGAGGAAGTGTCTCGACATTATAAAAATAAATTTCGAGATGAAGTGGTGAATCATAGTTATGGCTCATTGAACCCCTTCGCGGGAGATGACCCGGCTCTATATGGGAATCCGGGAGGTTATGATAGCAAGGGTAATTATAGGTATTGCCCAGATGCAACTTATTCGTACCCACCTCCGGCCACGGAAACACACTCGGGAGTCAATAAAGATCCTGAGATTAGGCCGAGGGATAGGACGAATAAGGGGAGCCAACCGGGAACAAAGGGAAGGTCAAACCCGGTGCATAAAAACACTAAGGGATTGTCAGGCTATCAAGGCCCACGCTTTGATGAGGGTTCAGAATCTGAATCAGATAAATCATCTGAAGATGTACCCAAGAGAAAGGTTCCTTTGAACCGGCGAGTCACAATGACCCCGGCGGAGCACCGATTACATAATCGAGACCCCGCCATAGGTAATTTGGGACTAGATTGCTCTAGCCGAGGTCAAGACGGTACAGACCTACTGGCTTGGAGTAGACGCATGTCGGGTCAATTAGTGCATTCTAATTATGCCGCTAAAAGAACTGCACGTGTGACTAAGCCTTACAGGGGTGTACGACCCTGGAAGGAAGAATATCAATCACTTCTAGATGATTGTAAGTACAATTGCTGGAACAAGGAGGAATCCTTGGGAGCTTTTGTGATATGGTTGAGTGACGGCCCGGGTAAGATAGTGGTTGAAGAATGGAGGGACACTTACGGGCCCGAAGCTACATACGACCAGTTGGAAGTATTAGCTTGTTATACTTTTGGGAAAATGGTGACAGTAGATCACTGGACTCTGTTTCAGAGAAGAACGCAGAAACCAAAGGAATCTGCTAAAATTTTTGGGCTAGAATTGCAGCGATTATTGCGGCAGGCTAGGCCAGAATGGAGTAGGGATGCTGAATATTACATAGAATCCCTATTTGTAAGATTTATTAGTGGATTGAGTGATCCTGAACATGCTAAAGTTTGTGGTAGAGCTTGGGAAGCTGGGTCTTCCTTAGCAGATTTGTTCATGGCGATTGATCAACATGACAAAAAGAAGATACTGTTGGCTGGTATGATACCCGCTAATAGGGGGCAGCGCGTCTCTGGAATTGAACATTCCTTAGATGGAGACGATTCTTCTGCGGAAGAATCTGAAGGGGAGGAGAGAGTAGACGCCCTTAAATTCAAGGGTCGACAGAAATCTAACTCAACCCCAGCTTCCGGGAAACTTCCTAGTAACAAAGGTTATTCGGAAACCACCCGGAAACCCGACATTCGGGAGCCTCAGACTGTACCCAGTCAGAAAACCCAGACCCCGGAGACGACCACTCCGGATAAAACAAATGCGTCAGGAAACTCATTAAATACCTTAATGGAGTCCATGATTAAACGCATGAACGAGGTGTTTGATAATCAAACCAGGCGCCGCCCTAGGGTCGATCGTAACACTGTCCAGTGTTACAGATGTCAAGTCAAAGGGCACTTTGCATCTGAATGCAAAGCCGAGAAACCTGTTTTAAGAAGTGAGGTTTCGGGAAATTAGAGGGGGTTACCGGGGATGGCAGGACGGTAACCCCTGAGGAAATATGTCAGATTATCACCGACGTTGGCGGTGAAGATTCATTAGCAGTGAATGCGTCCAGCAAGAAGGGAGATGGGACCGTACATCCCGGAAACCATGAGGCTGGGGAGACTGGTACAACAGGCGCCCAGGGGTGCGCGTATGGGAAACCTAGTGCCAGTTTAGAGGAGTCAATAACCAAAGAGTTGGTTAAGGTTGGAGGAACCAGGCTTCCCCCGGGCCATCCTTGTCTGGAACACCTGAAAGGATGTGGATTCGACCTGGGCACTGATAGTGACCTTCACCGGTTTACTAGGAATCCCTCAGTAACTGATGGGAAGAGGTGGTACGTTTCCTGTTCTGTACAAGGAAAGACTGGGGAGTTTCTTATGGATACTGGAGCTAGCCACTCCATGGTCTCTAAGAGATTCATCAGCTTATTGCCGAATATGTGTGAGAACCTCACAATGAGGGTAAACGCATGTACGGCCGATGGTACCAGAATGAGGACATTTGGACGGACTTTTCTGATAATCTCTGTGGCCGGGAAAGAATTTGTTTGGGCCCCGACCATAGCTGAGATTGAAGATGATGGTATTCTTGGTTTGGATTTTGCGGCGCTTTTCGGTGCGACTTTGAATCCGAAAAGTGGGAAGTTGAAAATTGAATACCCGTATGATATGACCATACTCTGTAAGTTGAGAGTGATAAGTAGTGTCGCTAGTGTGGCACAGACTGTGAAGATTCCCCCGGGAATGACCTGTGACGTGTTAGTCAGTTCAGGGAGGCTAATCCAGAAAGGATTAGCAGTAATCGAGCCGGATATGGCTGTATTATCCCGGAAGGGATTGGAATCTGCGGATACCCTAGTAGGGAATTCCAGATGGACAGTGACACCCATTTCCAACCCCGGAAACTCCACAGTATATCTTGAGAAAGGCACTGAAGTTGGGAAAGTGATACTTGCGGAGGCAGTCACCGGTAGCCACCAAGACCTGAGGTTAGAAGAAGGAGGGGAAGAGGAATTGCATGAAGAGTTAACTAAGTTGTTAACAGGATCGTCCATAACGGACGAGAATGATCAGGAAGCCCTAAAAGCTATGCTGAAGAGATGCAGGCAAGCTTTTGCCGCCCCAGGGGAACCCCTGGGGAGAACCAATAAGGTATTGCATGAAATTAAAACCGGGGATAACCCCGCTTTTAAGATTCCTTATAGGAGATTACCCCTCAAGAAGAAGATTGTAGCTGAGGAAGAGATAGCGAAAATGCTGAAGGATAATGTTATTGTTCCCAGCATGAGCCCTTGGTCCTCCCCTGTGTGTATGGTAACCAAGAAGGACGGTAGCATACGGTTCTGTATTGATTACCGGAAACTGAATGGGTTGACTAAGAAGAACTCCTATCCTCTTCCTAGGATAGATGAGACGATTGATTCCCTGGGAGGGAATGAATGGTTTTGTACCCTGGATTTACAGTCCGGGTATTGGCAAGTAGGCATGAAGCCTGAAGATATGGAGAAAACCGCGTTTTCTAGCCATATTGGGTTGTTTGAATATAAGGTAATGCCGTTCGGGTTATGTAACGCGCCGGCCACCTTTGAAGCCATGATGGAGACGCTGTTAAGTGATTTATTATGGCGGAAATGTCTAGTTTACCTGGATGACGTAATTGTGTTTGGAAAGACCTTTGCGGATTGTTTAAGTAATTTAGAGGAAGTCTTAAACCGAATCATGTCTAACGGTCTCAAATTGAAACCAAAGAAATGCAATCTGTTTAAGAAGGATATTAACTACCTAGGGCGGATTATTTCCACCGAGGGGGTTAAGGCGGATCCGGAAAAGATCAGGAGTGTAACTGAATGGGAAGTCCCCAGGGGTCCTAAAGATGTGCGATCCTTTCTAGGATTCTGCTCATACTATAGGGATTTCCTGCCGGGGTATTCCCGGGTAGCCTATCCGATCCAGTGTTTGTCACACTGGACACCCGGAAGTAGGAAGGAGGAGTTCCCATGGGGGAGGGAACAGGACACAGCTTTCTTAGCAATAAAAAAGTTGTTTGTAGAGACCCCGGTGTTAAAGTATCCTACCCCGGATGGTCACTTTGTATTGGATACCGATGCTAGCAATGAGAGTATTGGGGCCGCCCTCAGTCAAGTCCAAGGCGGAGTGGAGGTTCCCATTGCCTTTGCTAGTAATACTATGAGTAAGACCCAGCGTAATTATTGTACCACTAAAAGGGAATTGCTGGCTGTGATAGTTTATACTAAAAAGTTCAAACATTTCCTTTGGGGGTCCGATTTTACGCTAAGAACAGATCATTCCTCTTTGAGATGGTTATTGAATTTCAAAGATGCGGAAGGAATGATTGGACGTTGGCTAGCACACCTTTCCGAGTTCGGTTTGGAGCAAAGTCAGATCCAGCATAGAGCTGGGGTAAAGCATGTAAATGCTGATGCACTTTCCCGACGTCCTATCAGGAAGTGCGAAAACACCAACTGTGATGACTGTGGTCAGCATGAAGCTGTCATAGCCGGAGCAAGGATTCCCTTTGAGATCAAGGGAACTGGGGTTCTGGAGTGGTCCATGGGAACTATCCGGAAATTCCAGGAAAAGGATCCTAACCTTAGCCGGTTGTTGGTATTGTTACCTAGGAAGATACGGCCCCCGCGGCCTGAGATTTCCCTGGAGAATCGGGAAATGAGACGACTAATAGCTCAATGGGCAGAGCTAGAGGTCCAGAGCGGAATCATCTACCGGTGGAAGATTAATTCATCCGGTAGGAGAATCCGGCAAGTGGTAATACCTTCCGGTATGAGGAGGGATGTTATGTATTATTGCCATGGACACCTGACCAGTGGGCATTTCGGAAAAAAACGTTCCCTGGAACGTCTGAAAAGGAGATATTACTGGCCAGGGATGAGTAGTGATCTATTAAGATGGGTTGCTACTTGCCCGGATTGTTGTAAAAACAAACCTGGGCCTGGGATGGGTAAAATGCCTTTGTCCCAGGAGTTGTTTGGTGTAAGATTTGCGAGAGTCGCCATAGATATTATCAGTGGGTTTAAAACTACCCCTGATGGTAATACTTGTATGATGGTCGTCACTGACTATTATACTAAGTATACGAGAGTGTTTCCATTAGCGGATCACAAAGCAGCAACCTGTGCAAAAGCTTTTGTTACAGGTTGGGTATTGCATCTTGGGGTTCCCCTAATGATGCATAGTGACCAAGGTCGGGAATTTGAATCTGATCTTTGGCAGGAAATGTGTCACCGACTGGCGATTTGTAAGACGAGAACAAATCCCTATCGACCACAAAGTGATGGAATGGTTGAGAGATTCAATCGTACATTGATTCAGGTTTTGAAATCCCTGGTGAATGATAGAATGGATGACTGGGATGAGCAGTGTGATTATGTATGCCATGCATATAATAGCACTGTCCATTCTAGTACTTCCTGTTCCCCGAATCTATTAGTTTTCGGGGAAGATTTGATAATGCCCGCGGATCTGGTATTCGGGGTGGTCGGAATGAATCCGGAAACCCCCTGCCATGTGATGTTTGTGGAGTCATTAAGAGATCAATTCAAATATGCTTATGAATTGGTGAGAACTGAATTGCAGAAGAATGCTACCTGGCAGAAGACCGGCTATGATCTAGGCCTTAAGCCGCGACGATTCAAAGTTGGTGATCAGGTAGTAAGATTACATGAGCCGTTATCGACTCTGAAACTTGCTAGTAATTGGGACGGGCCCTTTGTGGTTACCCGCATAGTAAGTGACAGTACTGTAGTGATACGTTCATTACAAGGAAAGATGTATAAATCTAATGTAGCTCGACTAAGAGAGTGGAAGGGGAGAGATTTGTCCCTGGACTCGTATGAGTTGGAAGTTGATACTTTGATAGAGGAAAGTGAACAGCGGAAATTAGTGAAGGAACCTCCCCGGAAACGCGGAAGGCCGCGGAAGGAGGTCTCCCGGAAACTAATGGTGCAGAAGCCCGTCGTCCCAAAAAGATCCGGGAAGAAGGCGGCTAATAAAGTCTCGCTGGCTGAAGGGAAAAGGACCCGGAAGAGTGTGGTTAGGGCTAAATCCACTCTGGAAAAGGCGTGTCCTAGAACCAGGTCTAATGTTATGCCTAAAAACATAAGACGCAGTCCCCGGTTACTAGCCAGGGACGGTATAACCTAAGCCGGTACACAACGAGTGTGGTGTCCTGTAATCTTGTTAAATATTTAAATGTTGTAATCAGTTATGTGTGGAAGTAAGTACGGTCGGAATGATCGTGATAGTCCCCCTGTCAAGGATCCCATGGGTGATGGACGGATAATCCGGTGAATGTGCTTTATTATGCCATTCATATATATTTCATTGATACTCTCGACGAGTTGACAGAGCGTAAGGATTAACACGTGGAATAAGGGTACCTGTTTACAATTAAAACGCGCGGTGACCTGGTTCCAAGGAACTGGGTCACGGGACGCGCGGGGTTGCGCATGCGCGGTGGCGCGCCTTATATAAGGCCCGCGGAGCGGCGGGAATCGCCAGTTGGGGTTGAGAGGCGGTCCAGAGCAGACGTGAGAGCTCGGACACGACCACTGTCGCTGTGGGGAGGTGGATCCCCTATAAATCCATCAACAAACACTTTTCTTGAGTGTGACACAACAACATGTCTTCCGAGACAGACCACCAACAGGTGGACCCTCTTCAAGAGGGCGACTCCGCTAGCGGAGGAAATGTGGTTGTTAATCAACCTGACCTCGTGGACCAGGAATCTCTGGATTTCCTGGAACAAGGGGAGATAATGGACGTCGACGTTGACTCTCAGTCACCGCTTCGCCCTGCTAATGTCGCCGCCAATTACTTGGAAGGTCTAGACATTGAGGCCATCAGCCCTGCTGACGGTCGCGCTGATACCGGTGAAGCTGAGTATCAGGATCAGGGTCTATTGTACCATGGGAAACCGCCGACGGACGTTGAAAAACCCCGCCCGGCCGTACCAACCCTGGGAGGCTTCATGTCCAATTACGACGGACGTGAAGTAGAACTGCACGAGGACGTGCTAAGGCTCACGGCGGAGGGAGCTCCCCGCCGGATTGACTCACTCACGAGCCAGGCCATATTGCTCTTCCTGTTAGTGGAGGAGCAGGAGGAGATGCCCCCGGACTGGTTTGTGTACTGGGAGGCACTCCAGAAAGGACTACGCGTATGCTACTGCTTACGACGAGCTGTCTTCGATTTACACATCGCGGACATAGACCGCTTAATGCCCGCACTCCCAATTCTGTCTTTGGACCCGAATTGTGGAGTTGCCGGGATGTTGTTGACTGGTGTCAACAGATACCGGGCGCGAATCGGGAAACTCCGAGAGCCTAAAACCCGGAAGGAGTACGAGATTGCTGCCGCTAATACGCAGGGGGTAGTTTCGTATGTCCTGGATGTAGCCACTATTGAAGACTACATGGATTCTCACCACGTCAAACGAGATATTGCCATATCTTGTTTGGTTGATGAGGCGGTTCGGACAGTACGAACCAGATCTTCCAGTGCGGAGGAGAAGGCGCGAGTAAAAGCGCTGAAAGCCACACCTAGGGGGCGCGGCAGTAAAGGTGAGAGGGGGGCCTCAAACCGGTCAAGCTCGGCCGACAGCAACCAGTCGGACGAGTTTGTCCAGGAGAGAGGACGTCAGGCTCGCCGGAACGAGAAGGCAAGATTAGCTAACTTGCCGGACTCTGTATTAGCAGAGGGATTACCGGAACAACCTTCCGGAGGACAGCCCGTTATTCCCGGGGCTGAGGAGGTAACGGATGAGGCGATGGACATAAACGAAGCCAATACTCCGGAACCCTCCAACACCACCACCACCACCCCGGCCCTTGTGGCAGACATGACCGCCGCCGCGGGAGCAGCGGCCGCCGTGGCGGCTGCGCTGGTATTTAATCCAGCACGTCTCAGCCCTCTCCGTAGTCCGGCTCATTCGGATCCGGAAGAGGGAGAGGTTCCGGCTAACGCTGATGAACCAGGAAATGCCCCAGAGGACCCCATCCCGCCTAATGACGTGATGAGGCGAGTCTGGCAGAACGCGAACAATAAGTTCCGCGTGTTTATTCCCAATTCATGGGAACAGTGTCCGATTGGTCCCACCAATTTCGGATGTCCACCTGCGACCAACTGTAAAGGTCAAAGTGATGATGAGGATTGGATCCGGAATACCCCCCGGGACCGTCCTCCGTCTGCTTTCTATCAGCAGTGGCTAGATCAACTCAGGATCCTGCCAGACACTTACTACAGTAAGGAGCAGAAGGAAAAACTTCTTTTTGCGGTTAACCGCTGGTACAGTCAGCGGGAAAGGAATTGGTGCCCATTCGCTACATGTGTAAACACGATTGGCACAGACAGAACCGTGTTTGTAACAAAGCAACGGTTTCTGCGTCACCTCTGTGAAAATCACATGCACCACTGTGTGGTGTACCACTGTGATATCACAGTAGGTAGGGAATCCCAGCTATGTAACGGGTGTTTAGAACCCCGGAGAGGTGAGCTTATGCGCCACATGAAGGATTGCCATAACATGGGAATCAGTGTAGCTCGCAATCGTGTGAATGCGCTACATGACGCCGTATGTGATCAGTACAAGTCACTCACGGAGGAACAAAAGGCTAAGATCCGGCCGGCAACTCCCTTCTACTGCGAAGTCGCAGATGGGAAGTTCAAAGCCAGGATTGCCAGAGTGGACGGACGACATAAGTTCGCCATGAATGACGAGGAGTATACGGTGTTATGCACTACCCGTACTTCCCGCAGAGGTGGCGGTAGTTTCCGTCAGCCGGAAACCCGGGGTAGTTCCCGGGGGAAGAGCCGGTCCGCCCGCGACCGCTCTCGATCTCCTGCGGTCTCACCTGGACCAAAACGGAGACATGCCGGATCCAATTTGGAGGATCTCGATAATTCCTACTATGGGATTTATCATGCCCCGGAAGGTCGCGACTATTATCGCGAGTATCCAGACCCGCTGTTTACAGACCGGAAAGATCGGAAACGTGATTCCGGTGGTCAAGCGGCGGCGACTAACATGGATTACCGTTCCAGACGTCTGAGCAGTTCAGACAGTGCCACCAGTCAACCTGACTGTGGAGGTGCCCGGCCTAAAGAACCGGCTGCCAGAACAAAGGCTTCCCTGCCTTTGACGTACCATCTGGGGACAACTGCAAAGCTAACCCCCAGGGACGTCCGGTCGCCCACCACCCCAACTCGGGACATGCAGGGCTTGACCGTGAAAACGGAGCCAAAATCACTAATCTCAGTGGTGACGCCTCGGGGCATAACTGTCCCAAAGGCTGCAGCGGTTGCGAAAGCGCCGCAAGCGGATGTTAAACCCGTGATTCCTGTAACCCAGGATCCGGTTGTCATCCAGCCAGTCGCGGGCACCTCCCGCACTGAAACTACCGGTGGCGTAAAGTTAAAATACGTCCCGATAGTCAACTACTTCTCTAGGGAAGAGAAGGCGAGCTGCGAAGTGGGACAAAGGATTGTAACAGAATTCCAGGAGTCCCAACGCGAGCTGGCGGTGGAATATAACACCAAGATGTTAGGCCTGTTCACGCATGGCCTAAAGATTGCCCATCGGGAGGAGAAAGCATTGGTCGCTGTTGGCAATGCTGACTACTTGGCTAAAAAGTCAAGGGAAGCTGCTTCAGGCCAAAAGACCGCTGAAGCCGCCGCAGGGTTCGTTCGGCAAGAGAACGAGAAGTTAACCAAACGGTTACAGGACATGAACGTAAAATTTTACGGGGTGTTCGGCGTGACTATCGATACCTGGGATGGCACAGCTGAGCACGCGCTTGCTTTAATGAGGGCAAGAGATGAACCTTTAGGTTAAAAAGACTAATAGAAGGTTCTGAGTCTATTTCTAATTTTTTTAGGAATGGAGGAGGGAACTATAATAGTTTCCGGATAGATTAATTGTTCTTTCATTTAATCTGACGTCATAAATTGTTTATGACGGGGTTTCCCTTTTTGAGGGGAGGGGCATCTTTTTAGATGCATATGGATCAACGCGGGGGGAACCTTCCGTGGAAGCTCTGGACTTACCTAACTACTCAACTCTCAACTATAGCCTACCGATGGGGAATCAGGACTCCACCGGGAAGCTACCAAACTAACGTCCCTGAAAATAACTTCTGGGATACGTTAACATGATGTGTTCCTGATACTATTATGCTGAGTTATAAACTGTTCCCGTCCAAAGGATTACGTGTCAAACAGACAATGCTCGTGGTTCCAGTTCTACTTATATATTTCATGAACATTCCTGGAGCTAGGATTACGTGTTAAACGGACAGTACTCGTGGTTTCCAGCCGGATTATAGTTATATATGTCATGAACTTTACTGGAGCGAGGACGGGATACTTATCGAGCTGTATACATATGAACTTACCTTCGGGTGATATTTATCCAAGAAACAGTATTAAGAAGAGGAGAGCACCTCACTCATTCGTCTATTAGAAGCGGAGAGCACCTTGACCACAACTAGATCACCAGTAAGCTATATTTAATTGTAAGGGTTTCCGGGTACACTGCCAGGTTACTCATTAAAACGTTTTTAATATATAAAATATATCATTATTATGTGATACATATCACCTCAGGTGTTCCAATAAGGTATTCTCATATTTACCTTATGAATCAGGTTTCATAATATGCTACATATGAAGATTGTATGATCTGATAAGCTAGGAAACGTGGTTACCCGTAGTGTTTATATGAAGTCGTTAAGGCTATGTGTATATACTAAATATACCGCCAGGTATTGTCGTGTGTGTTGACTCTGTTGTATGTTGCGAGAGATATTAATACTCCGGTTATATAATCGGATTACCCGGCTTAAAACAAAGGCTGTGGTTACTGTTATCCATTGTGTGAATGTTTTCATTAAATCACAAATCAATGTAAGACGCTGGTGGTTGTGAGTCCTTATCAGGACTGGTTTTTTAATAACTTTTCTGTTCAACTTAAATATATACACACCCCACGCGCATTTTTTTATAACCGAGTAAGGAAACTTCATAAGGAAGTCATATCGAAATGTGTCAAGCCGTTCGATTGTATGTATGATATTATATTCACTTGTCATAAAACATACCTAAATCATCTATTATGGTTGCTATTACAGTGTAATGCCATATTTATATTGAGTTTTATGATCTCGCTTGTGTAGTGTGTCGTGTTAATATGTTACGCCCCTAGTTACTGTATAGACAATAACTATAAAGTCGTTGTTCTAAAAGGTTTTCTATGTACTAGGAAAACAGTATATATATTCGTTACCACCTAGTTTTGTCTAGGGGGGGTAGTGTAGGGGCATGATATTACATATTAATCTCATACACGGTATTTCCGGGTAACGTCTGTTTACTCGGCTTCTCCACCTGGAGCTAGTGCACACAGTTCCCGGGAGAGGGCGCAGGTCCTCTTCAGGTGACCGTGTGCCGCTCTCAGGTGGGCGGCCGACCCACCCACCTGGCCACGTGACCTAAGAGCCGGTGTTATATAAGACCCATGTGTTTACCTGGAACGGCAGTCAGTGCAGGCCCGACTGACGAGAGACTTCACATGTCCAACCGTGCGGACAGAGTTGTATGCTAAGAGTTGTATACTGACCGTTTCCTCTATTTATAGAGAAACCTGATTTACCTGTGTGTATTCATTCTACACTGATCGTTCCCTAGTAAAGGAACTAGAGTTATTATTCTTGTGAATAAAGATAGATATATTCTCGCACCTGGAAACTGCCGTGATCGTTGTTCTTTAACCTAGAGTTAATTACGAACCACCACACAGGTAACATGGGAAGAAACTTTAGGGTCGGTAGGTCGGATGTTTTTTTTCATTTAAAAAAAATAAATTTAAAAGCTCCTCTAGATACCCTAAAATCGGCTAAAAACTGTAAAATTGGGAATATTTTTTCAAAAATTGTGTAAACCTAAATTAGACCCCAAAAAAGTCTAAAAATATAAAAATTTCTTCAAAATTGCATAAAAAACGTGGGGTCGGCCCTGTTTAGATAGGGTTGGTCGGGTGACCTGAAACAAACCTTCTTCTTTTTTGGCCTTAGGATCAGATACAAACTTGAAGCTGCAAGCTATCATGAAACCGTAAGTAGGACAGGAGGCAGACCTTATACATCCTAGGTCATTCAAAGTTAGTTACATCCGATGTGTGGGAAAAAAAAGATTTCCCTAAAAATGAGTCAGAATGTTAACAATTAATAGATTTGACTTCTTATCTGTTCCATTCGGCCTAATTCCCTCTGATTTTGCTCTAGTTAGATTTTATTTTCCAAAAATTTGTCATTTTGGAATTAAAGCGTGCACGCTTTTATTCCCTCCATTGAAAATACACTAGAAAATCCCATGGTTGGGGGGCATTGGATCCCTTTGTGACCTATAAACACCCATTGATGATATCTAAATGACTTATATTCTCTGTATTATACCTTTACAGTGTTTGGAATATATCTAAGTAAGATTTAGAATAGAGGAAAAATCGGATATACCGAAAATGAATTTCAAAGAGAGCTTAATGAGAAATACTTTTGTGCTGCATTGTTGTTTGTGCCTAATGAACACTGAGACATAATGAAGGTCAGACATGTCCAGCTTCACTCTATACAATAGTAGGGAATCGAATTTGGATTCTCCAAGTTCTAGAAGCATTTCTGAGTAAAGTTTTGCAAGTGTTTTTTTCTAGACCTATTTTTTCAGTACATTCTGAAAAAATAATTTGCGGAGCTGAGAATTGAGTTTTTTTTTTGTTGTTTTTTTTTGGGGGGGGGGGGGAGGCAAGAGCCCCCAAAATGCATTCTTTTGACAAAAACATTATTTTCCCCCTAGAATAAAAATTTCTTCTCAAATTGGTCCTAGAAAAATGGCTTGCGAAACTTTACTCAGAAATGCCTCTAGAAAGTTTTAGGACGACATTTCTCTGATTCAATTCCCTACTACGATGACGATCTGAAATAAACACTTCTGTAAAGAATATATTTTGTTATTGATCTTTCCTTATTTATTTTGATTAATTAACAGGGGAAGCCCTACAAACTAAATTTAGTTAGGATGTAGGCTCTGCAAGTAGATTTAGCATTCAGTAAATACAGTACTGCAGTAGTGGATGGATTCAGACCCTTCAACCTGCCAGTAGACAACCTGTAGTCTCTCAAGAGTACTGGTATACCTTACCTTTGGAATGGATGCAACTGTATAACACCAAGCTTACTTTGATGGCTTTATATTTTGTGAAACGTCTCTGTAGTCAGCCTACTTACCTGTAGTCCGCCTATACTTTGAAAGTGTAAAGCCTTAAACCATGTGAGGATTTCATGTGTGTGGCTGGACCATTGGCCAATCTGTCCACTTTCGCACCAGCGTTTTATTTCATAGACCAAGCCAGGAATCGAACCTGGGTACCACACACATCAATCCTACCTACATGTTATCAACACCCCTACTTACCTGTAGAACATGATAGTGCTACTCACAGAAAGGCCAATGTGATCAGCATACTATTTGTATGACGTCTCCCAAATGCTAACATATTTACCTGCATCACATTATACCACCCCTACTTACCTTTATGACACTGACCCTTACTTACCAACACTACCCCTACTTACCTGTACATCAACCCTACTATCTCAAAAATCTAAACCAACTAAAGGCATTATTGTATGGCTGGCCCATTGGCCCATCTGTCAACCTTTGCACCAGCATACTACATAGTCATATAGACCAAGCCAGGAATCGAACCTGGGTTCCACACGCATTAATCCTACCCTAAATTACACCAAACTTCTTAGCTGTAAGAAATATCTAAGCCTCTTTCCCTAACCCTACATTAATACAGGCTTTCTATCCGAGGACATACCTGCAGGGGACTTAGACCAGCCCCACTTACCTGTACCACACCTACACCCTCCTACTTACCTGTACCACACCTACACCACCCCTACTTACCTGTACCACACCTACACCCTCCTACTTACCTGTACCACACCTACACCACCCCTACTTACCTGTACCACACCTACACCACCCCTACTTACCTGTACCACACCAACACCACCCCCACTTACCTGTACCACACCTACACCACCCCTACTTACCTGTAGGACACCTACACCACACCTACTTACCTGTAGGACACCTACACTACCCCTACTTACCTGTACCACACCTACACCATGCCCCCTACTTACCTGTACCACACCTATACCACCCCTACTTACCTGTGCCACACCTACACCATCCCTACTTACCTGTGCCACACCTACACCACCCCTACTAACCTGTACCACACCTACACCACCCCTACTTACCTGTAGGCGACCTACACCACCCCTACTTACCTGTAGGACACCTACACCACCCTTACTTACCTGTACCACACCTACATCAACCCTACTTACCTGTAGGACATCTACACCACCCCTACTTACCTGTACCACCCCTACTTATCTGTTCCACACCTACAACACCCCTACTTACCTGTACCATACCTATACCATGCACCCCTACTTACCTGTACCACACCTACACCAACCCTACTTACCTGTACCACCCCTACTTACCTGTACCACACCTACACCACCCCTACTTACCTGTACCACCCCTACTTACCTGTACCACCCCTACTTACCTGTACCACACCTACAACACCCCTACTTACCTGTACCACACCAACACCACCCCTACTTACCTGTACCACACCTACACCACCCCTACTTACCTGTACCACATCTACACCACTCCTACTTACCTGAATCACAACTACACCCACCCCTGCATACCTGTACCACACCTACTTACCTGTACCACACTTACACTATCCCTACTTACCTGTACCACACCTACACCACTCCTACTTACCTGTACCACACCTACACCCTCCTACTTACCTGTACCACACCCACACCACCCCTACTTACCTGTACAACACCTACTTACCTACTTACCTGTACCACACCCACACCACCCCTACTTACCTGTACCACACCTACACCACTCCTACTTACCTGTACCACACCTACACCCTCATACTTACCTGTACCACACCTACACCACCCCTACTTACCTGTACCACACCTACACCACACCTACTTACCTGTACCACACCTACACCCTCCTACTTACCTGTACCACACCTACACCATCCCTACTTACCTGTACCACACCTACACCACCCCTACTTACCTGTACCACATCTACACCACCCCTACTTACCTGTACAACACCTACACCACCCCTACTTACCTGTACCACACCTACACCACCCCTACTTACCTGTACCACACCTACACCACCCCTACTTACCTGTACCACACCTACACCACACCTACTTACCTGTACCACACCTACACCACCCCTACTTACCTGTACCACACATACACCACCCCTACTTACCTGTACCACACCTACACCACCCCTACTTACCTGTACCACACCTACACCACCCCTACTTACCTGTACCACTACTACTTACCTTTACCACAGCAACATCACCCTACTTACCTGTACCACACCTACACCACCCCTACTTACCTGTACCACACCTACACCACCCCTACTTACCTGTACCACATCTACACCACCCATACTTACCTGTACAACACCTACACCACCCCTACTTACCTGTACCACACCTACACCACCCCTACTTACCTGTACCACAGCAACATCACCCTACTTACCTGTACCACACCTACACCACCCCTACTTACCTCTACCACACCTACATCACCCTACTTACCTGTACCACACCAACACCATCCCTACTTACCTGTACCACACCTACACCACCCCTACTTACCTGTACCACACCTACACCACCCCTTCTTACCTGTACCACACCTACACCAGCCCTACTTACCTGTACCACACCTACACCACCCCTACTTACCTGTACCACACCTACACCACCCCTATTTACCTGTAGGACACCTACACCACCCCTACTTACCTGTACCACACCTACACTACCCCTACTTACCTGTACCACACCTACACCACCCCTACTAACCTGTACCACACCTACACCACCCCTACTTACCTACTTACCTGTACCACACCTACACTACCCCTACTTACCTGTACCACACCCACACCACCCCTACTTACCTGTACCACACCCACACCACCCCTACTCACCTCTACCACACCTACACCACCCCTACTTACCTGTACCACACCTACACTACCCATACTTACCTGTACCACCCCTACATACCTGTAGGACACCTACACCACCCCTACTTACCTGTACCACACCTACACCACCCTTACTTACCTGCACCACACCTACACTACCCCTACTTACCTGTACCACACCTACACCACCCCTACTTACCTGTACCACACCTACACCACCCCTACTTACCTGTACAACACCTACACCACCCTTACTCACCTGTTGCACACCTACACCACCCTACTTATCTGTACCACACCTACACTACCCCTATTAACCTGTACCACCCCTTCTTACCTGTACCACACCTACACTGCCCCTACTTACCTGTACCACACCTACACCACCGCTACTTACCTGTACGACACCTACACCACCCCTACTTACCTGTACCACACCTACACCACCCTTACTCACCTGTACCACACCTACATCACCCTACTTACCTGTACCACACCTACACCACCCCTACTCACCTCTACCACACCTACACCACCCCTACTTACCTGTACCACACCTACACCACCCCTACTTACCTGTACCACACCTACACCACCCCTACTTACCTGTACCACACCTACACCACCCCTACTTACCTGTACAACACCTACACCCTCCTACTTACCTGTACCACACCTACACCACCCCTACTTACCTGTACCACACCTACACCACCCCTACTTACCTGTACCACACCTACACCACCCCTACTTACCTGTACCACACCTACACCACCCTCACTTACATGTACCACACCTACATCACCCTACTTACCTGTACCACACCTACACTGCCCCTACTTACCTGTACCACACCCACACCACCCCTACTTACCTGTACCACACCCACACCACCCCTACTCACCTCTACCACACCTACACCACCCCTACTTACCTGTACCACACCTACACTACCCATACTTACCTGTACCACCCCTACATACCTGTAGGACACCTACACCACCCTTACTCACCTGTACCACAGCTACACCACCCCTACTCACCTGTACCACACCTACACCACCCCTACTTACCTGTACCACACCTACACCACCCCTACTTACCTGTACCACACCTACACCACCCTCACTTACATGTACCACACCTACATCACCCTACTTACCTGTACCACACCTACACTACCCCTACTTACCTGAACCACACCCACACCACCCCTACTTACCTGTACCACACCCACACCACCCCTACTCACCTCTACCACACCTACACCACCCCTACTTACCTGTACCACACCTACACTACCCATACTTACCTGTACCACCCCTACATACCTGTAGGACACCTACACCACCCTTACTCACCTGTACCACAGCTACACCACCCCTACTTACCTGTACCACACCTACACCACCCCTACTCACCTGTACCACACCCACACCACCCCTACTTACCTGTAGCACACCCACACCACCCCTACTTACCTGTACCACACCCACACCACCCCTACTTCCCTGTACCACACCTACACCACCCCTACTTACCTGTACCACACCTACACCATCCCTACTTACCTGTACCACACCTACACCACCCCTACTTACCTGTACCACACCTACACCACCCCTACTTACCTGTACCACACCTACACCACCCTTACTTACCTGTACCACACCTACACCATCCCTACTTACCTGTACCACCCCTACTTACCTGTACCACACCTACACCATCCCTTCTTACCTGTACCACACCTACACCATCCCTACTTACCTGTACCACACCTACACCACCCCTACTTACCTGTACCACACCTACACCATCCCTTCTTACCTGTACCACACCTACACCATCCCTACTTACCTGTACCACACCTACACCACCCCTACTTACCTGTACCACACCTACACCACCCCTACTTACCTGTACCACACCTACACCACCCCTACTTACCTGTACCACACCTACACCACCCCTACTTACCTGTACCACACCCACACCACCCCTACTTACCTGTACCACACCTACACCATCCCTACTTACCTGTACCACCCCTACTTACCTACTTACCTGTACCACACCTACACCACCCCTACTTATCTGTACCACACCTACACCATCCCTACTTACCTGTACCACCCCTACTTACCTACTTACCTGTACCACACCTACACCACCCCTACTTACCTGTACCACACTGACACCACTCCAATTTCCTTTGAACGCCCCCCCCCCCAAAAAAAAAATATGAAAGAAATCCATCAACCATCCCCTGTTGTTGATAAGATGACTCGTACTTAAAACACATCTTTTTTGGGCATGAAGTAAGAATGTATTAAAGGTAACACACACGGGGTAACAGGGCTACTGTTCTGGTATAAAACTGCTCATTTTACTAAGACCAAAATTCAAATCCTTAGATATATTTAGGGAGGAAGTCTAATGGCTTTCAGTTTTGCTGTTAGTTATATGTAGTGAAATAGTTTGTATCTGACAATTCATATATCAAGCTTCTGGTTCCATGAAACATGTGGACGGTGTGTTTGTGTACGTCTACCATCTGGGGGGTCTTGTTTTTTTCAGGCAATTTTTGATATTTTGTCGTGACCTTTAAGATCTGATTTATCCGTGTGTGCATGGGGGGGGGGGGGCAGACCCGGGCTATGACTAGCGCTGTAAAGCCTCCCAACACGACTTGGGACCCAATCCAGAATAATTCACTAAATCTGATATTTTGTTCTTTACAAGACCATAATGACGGGACTTTTGATGATATTAACAATACATATTAAAAAGGCATAGCTATGAGAAATTGCCACCCAGATTAAGCCCTGCCCCCTACAAGTCTTTTTGAGAGTGCGTCAAAAGTCAGTCCAAGTTGCCTCCAGAATGATTCTCTTCTTCAGGGGAGCCCAGGCTGCCTTACTCTCGTTCCCAAATCCTTCCGAAGGAAGGCTCTCGGGACAGCCAAATGACCTTGAACTTTGGATTTTGCTGGGTCTGGGCAACCCCTGCTGGTAGGCTGGAACCAGCGAACAGGACCAGGAAATGGAGCCAGAATGTACGATGGTAGTTTTAGGTAGATTTACCATCAGCCTTTCTGGTTCCATACATTGGAATACAAATTTAGCCAAAAGAAGAATTTTCATGAGTATTGATTTTTGCCACCAGGTGGCCTATGTGTAGGAACCCGCATTTCCCTTTAACTCTGTAACCCTTTAAAGGCCACTAAATGCATTAATCATGCCGACCCTACAGGGTTCAGACACTCCCGAAGGCTGCGCATGATGCACCAATGCAACCCCGGGGAGTTACTCGCCGGGGCTGCATTGGTGCATCATGACGACAAAGGTCATCTTTTAGCGACATGCCGTCCTTAAAGGATAAATGAGTTTTCTAAACTTTATTTCATATTGTTTTTTTTAGTTGAGGATAATTGGGCCCAGTCCAATGTGAGTCATTCAGTGCCTCCCCCCCCCCCCCCACCCCCCCCCCCCCCGTGGCGGGAGGGATACTCAGTATAGGAATGGGTACCAGGGGCCCTCACAATTGATATAGAAATAATGAATCCCTTACATGCCATACATGACTTGAGTAAGCTATATAATTCCATCATGGTCTATGAACAGTGGGCTGTCATGTCACTTTTTAGAAAGTAGGGGACTGTACAAATATTACACATTTCCAAGAGGCTGTAGTTGATACACCTGGCTGATACACCGAGTTCAGTAGATGAGAACTCTAGTAGCTGGAATGATAGTGGATCTTTATTCCTACTGAATCACAACTGAAACCTCTGGCAGACTTGCGAACAGGAGCTTGCGTATCATCATCAGTTTTATGATCATCATGCAATTCTTTGAATCATAACGTTACAAGGTGCAAGGGGATGCTGAAGTTTGGCGAGGGACAAGACGTTTACATCTAGGTCCATCTAGTTCTGATATTCGACAAGGGACATTGGCATTTCTTATAGATGTATTCAACATATGACACAGCTAACCTGGAGGGTGCAGAGGGGTCCCCCCCTGAGGTCACAAAGTCGCCTCTTTTAAGGGCTACAGGTCACAAAGTCGCTTTTTTTGCAAAAATATCCAGGTCGCAGGTCACTTTTTTATTATATAACAGTGTGACCATTTGAAAACAGCAGGTCGCAGGTCACAAAAATTAATGGTCAAGGTCGAAAAGTCGCCTTGAAAACGGCCCAGGTCGCCAGGTCGCCGAAAACCCCTCTGGAGCCACAACCTGCCCCCCCCCCCCGCCCGTCTGCAGAGGGGCCTATATTTAGTACTCTTTACTCGTACCAAAATAAAGTAAAAATTGCATATAGAAATGTCTGTAAACGTCACAAAGTCACCTCTTTTTTTTAAAACATGTGGTATCCAAATCTAAGGGATTACCACTACTCCCCCCCCCTACCCCCCCCCCCACCACCCCCGACCCCCACTCCCCACTCCTGCATGAATCAGGAATCTTCTGGAACCAGTGTTTAATTTGTTTACTACCTCAATACCTGTTTGGGAAGCTTCCAGAAGTATGTACTATTGTGTCATATCCAGGTCTATTCTAGAGTGTTCCAGTGTATGACATCAGCATTCTGTAGGTCTATAAAAGGCAGCCAGAGAAATGGAGGAAATAAAAAGTGTGCCCTCGCCCCCCCCCCCCCCCACGTCCCGTTGCCCCTCGGTGCCATGAAGCCCGACCAAAGTCCACACCCGACCCCCGGACCCGATCCCCGACCTGGGGCAAAAAAAGAGAGGTTTGGTTGAGGTAACATGACAGGGGCGGATCCAGGATTTTGAAAAAGGGGGGGGGGGGGCGGGCGTGAAATAGGCAATGTACTGGGGGTATTGGAAATTGCCTAATTAAAATATACAGAAAAATAGGGGGGGCGCAGGCCGGGTCCGCCCCCCCCCCTAAATCCGCCCCTGCGGCATGTCATGGGAGGGAAATGTAGGGTCGGTAGGTCAGATTTGATTATTTTTTTAAACATCCAAGTACTAACTAACTTTTTTGAATAACCCAAAATTGACCAAAAAAGGGTCAAAATGCGAAAAATTCTCTAAAATTGCATAGATAAAACGTAGGGTCGGCCTAGCTTTAATAGGGTCGTTCGGGTGACCTGAAACAAACTTTTTAAAATTTTATTTGGCCCGATCTGAGTTGTTCCCACGCCCGGCCCCAGCCAGTTGAAAAGTACTAAACAACTTTTTTGAACACCCCAAAATTGACCAAGTGGGTATAAATGCGAAAAATTCTCTAAAATTGCATAGAAAAAACGTAGGGTCGGCCTAGCTTTGATAGGGTCGGTCGGGTGACCTGAAACAAACATTTTTTTTATGTTTTCAGGTCTGAGTTGTTCCCACGCCCGGCCCCAGCCAGCTGCAGCTTGGCACCGTGGGAACATCCTGATAGGCCTGAGTAGTATAGTATGTATCGGAACGGGACTATAGTTAAGTACTGTTTATTACTCAATCGACCTGCAGCCAATCAGAGGCCTCCCTTTTGGCGGGAAATTCAAAAGCAGCCAATGAGAGGCCTCCCTTTTGGCGGGAAATTCAAATAGGTCACGTGACCGGAAGTGACCTACTTCCGGTCACGTGACCTTTGGGCGGG
This sequence comes from Harmothoe impar, assembly GCA_947462335.1. Classification (NCBI taxonomy): domain Eukaryota; kingdom Metazoa; phylum Annelida; class Polychaeta; order Phyllodocida; family Polynoidae; genus Harmothoe; species Harmothoe impar. The sequence continues at coordinate 76,608,722 of OX381706.1, read as the reverse complement.
AAATTCAAATAGGTCACGTGACCGGAAGTGACCTACTTAAGAGGGTCACGTGACCACCATGTTGGCGGGAAATTCAAATAGGTCACGTGACGGGAAGTGACCTACTTAAGGGGGTCACGTGACTACTAGGTTGGCTTTCAAAATAAGTCACTTGAGATTTTGATGGATAAAATAAATTTAAAAAAAGCAAAAAAAAAGCAAGCTGAAAAAGCTTGCTAAAAAATAATTTAAAAATGCGGCTCTTTTTTTCTAGGAGGGGGAGAGAGGGGCACTCTGGGGGGCACTCTTTAAGATGCATGGGGGGGGAGGGGGGGGAGGGGGGGGAGGGGAGGGGCAGGGTTTTTTAAGAGTGAGACTCGCTTCTCTGCCCTCTCTAAAAGAGAGGGCAGAGAGGCGAGTCTACTTACCATGAAAGGTATCATGATCGCGTTTATGATGATGTGCATCTCTTGCTGGCTAGACTTTCAAGCAAATTTGCCAAAGTCCAGCCCGTTATTGAATGTCCGGCCTAGCCTGACCCTCAGTAGAACAGTCCTTGACTCATCTATTATAGTCTAGCAGCGCCTGACCCTTGTATGAGAGTAGTATTGGCGACATTGGACATCATGATGTGACTATCTTACAACCCTATGAGAAATAAGCAAGACATGGGCGTACTTACACGGGCTATTTGTAAACTAATGAATGTGACTTCCTCGTTAAAATCGGTATCTACAACTCTTTTAAGCCTAAGGCTTTTTCTTGAGTTTATTCTTTTGTTCAATTTCGGGCCCACCTCAAAAGAGGAATAGGCCCTCTGTAGCACTTGTCGCTTGCTCATCAATCAGAGCCGGGGTGTAGAAGGCCCCTGCCCTGTCGGGTACGAGATAGATTGACCTCTGGTACGTTTTTGGTTAGTTTGGAGCTCTCAGTCGACTGTCTTATCCACCTTAAAAAAACCAGACTTTCGGTGTCTCATGATAAAACTGGTGCCTTATACTAAGTGCTGGATTACTTTCTCATTTTTTTAGGGTTCTATCCGATGCTTATTTAATTTTTGCACTGATAAAAACGGTTAGCTTGTACAAACACGTGGTCTATTTAAGTGTTAAGTGTAGAAAATGAACAGAACAGTGCACAGAAAATAGAGCTACCGACTACATTTCGCCCAGTCACTCAGCGGAGAACAAAAGAACTAATGACATAGTGTACCCGCTATTCCGACAGTTGGCGCCACCGTTATACTTTTCCCGCGTGCGACATGAAGCCTTGGGGTGGGTACTGGCTGTTTTGGTTGTAGGTACCGAAACATAAAAAACTACAGCCAGCCCAATGTCATGGTGAGACAGCTCTCTTATTTTACCTTGAGTAGCGTCCGTAGGGCCTATGACAAAACCTAGTCCCGTACACTGAGCAGCTTGAGGTCTGAAGGCTCATACAGAAAAATGTGTGGGTGTGTGGGTGTGTGGGTGTGTGGGTTGCTTTACGCCTTAGTTAACAGCTATGGTCATTTCAAGAGCGGTGATGGTGATCGAATCTATTGGCCCTTTTACCGAGACAAGGGTTCTTTTACATCCCACACTACATAGCAGAGAGACGTCTAGCAGCCCCTAGAGGCCCCGCAGGGGGCTCGAGAGGTGCCGTGGAGAAGAGCAGATATCCACGAGAGGACACACCAACAACCAAATTATATCTTTATCCCGCGAGGAAAGGAGATAAGGGTCAAGGTTATGAACCATCAAAAGATTTTAGAGTAAATTAAGTTATGAGATATTAATATAATGTACATATCTAGGGCCCGATATAGGGCCTCTGCAGATCCCCCTTCAGGGCCCCGATCCATGAGGCCTTAGAAACGGAGCTGGGTCATGTAACCAAGGGAGATCAGCAGTTGTTGATGTCGGCGCTGCCGATAACGCTGGTTAAATGACCGTTTTACTCATGTTTAGAGTCAGAATAGCTTGAGTATTACTTGAATATCGAAGAGTAGAGGTCAAATTACCCCAGACAAGATGTTTCCATCTAGAAATTCTCGACAGTATTTCCGAAAATTGCAAATATTGGTCCCAGTCCCACGCACGGGGCCCCATACCGAGTCGAGTATTAAAAGTTTGAGATGCAACTTTCATTCATGCTGTTGACCAATCAGGGCGCCCTGTTTTTACGACCTTGACTACATAGTAAAAGGGATTGACAACGTCAGATATCACTTGACGACGTCAAATATCGATCTGATATTTGATCCTTTGATATTTGATTCAAAACCCACATCGAGTGGGATAAAGCCTTTTATCATCTTTTGATTGTGAGGCGTACACTTTTCTTACACACAACAGCTGTCATCTATCAAGGGGCTCTGGATAGGGGGTCCCCATGTCGAATGTCGATCTTAGAAAATGACCATGTCACATGACAATGTCACTTAATAATGTTCATATCCCATGTCGATTTTTAAGAAATGTTCATGTCACCTGTCACTAGGATTTTTTGGGCCTCATGTCACTTGTCATTAGACTACTCATGTCGTTTGTCGATTATAAGAAATGGTCATGTCACCATATCGAATTTAGTGGTCCACACCCATTATCAAGTGTCAGGGCATGTTGGCTGCTTGAACACGTAGTCTGTCATCACCCTTTGTTTCTGTGCCTTATCTAAACAGGCAATTAGTGGCCGCTAGCCGAGAGTACCTCCCTGGTCCCCTCTCCCGAATCTGCTAGACGTCTCACTGATAGGAGTGTGTGGGTCTGTGTGTGTCTGTTCGGTCTGTGTGTGCACGCGTCTTGCACTCTAGTTTTGCGGACCACTGTTAAGCCTGTGGTTGGAGAGCGCGACATAGCCGCCCGCGCCCGCTACACTCTCCAAACAGGGGTCCGCAAGACTAGGCCGGATCGCGCTCTTGCTTAAAGGTGCACCTCAACTCAGTGCGCCTTTAACAGCCGCCCCTAATGGGTGAAGTTCTTGACGCGGCACAGCGCCTCCCACCAGTAGCCAATCAGCGCGCCGAACGCCGGACACACCTCCACCGTGTGAGCCTCTAAGTAGGTCACACGATTCATACTAAGATGCCGAGGTCTCCTGTCGGTTCGTCGCGGTGGCCGTGAGTGATCGCACGGTCGCCAAAATTCACTGCCTAGATTGGCAGAGGGGGGGGCTGATTACCCCCCGTCGGATGAATTGCGGCGAAACCATAATCAATTTTTCGCTGTTTTAGATAAAAGAGATCCAGAGCTATCCGCTCGTCCAAGAATTATTTTTCTATCAGCCCGGGATCACCCTCAAATTAAGGCCTAAAGTCCAAAAACCCAAAATTTTTTCCCTATGGGATTTCAGTGTCTAAGCGTTTTTTGCGGCCCCAAGGAGCAGCTCACGGGTTCGAACCCTGTAAACGCTTTGACGCGCTTTCGTCGCCTTAGGCGACGTGGCTAGACGTCTTGACTAAAACTTAGTGAGGGTTCGAACCCGGAACGTCCGTATTAGACGCCTAATTTCTACTAGCCCCGAAAACGAGAGTATCACATCTATATAGGTCAACCATGTTAGCCTTGGTTTAAGTGCGTGCAGAACCGTGTATTGTGCATTTATGCAGCATACAGATATGGAGACAGGCTGCTACAGTGTCAAATTGATCGGCATTGTATGTAACTGGACATGAAGAAGGATATTTTTACTTAGTTTTCTAAAAAAAAAAAAAGAGGCTAGTTCTCGGTACTACTATAATACTAATAGTGTCACTAAGGGAGAAAATGTAGGAGCACCGTAATTGAGAATTTCTTATTCATGTCGCATGTCCATTTTTAAGAATGCTAGTGTCACATGTCACTTAAATGGTCTAATGACACAGATAGCACTAAACCTATAGACCTACCCCCCGTCCCCTTAGTCTTTCTATACTGAATCCGGGACTTGCCGGCGAGGTCGACAAAGGACTTACCTAAGGCCAAACAAAAAAAAGTTGTGTTCAGGTAACCCGACCGACCCTATCATTTTGCCCCGACCCTAATCTTTTTTTTTAGATTTTTTTTTTTAGATTTTTTTTAGACTTTTCCTGATCTAGGTTATCACCAAAGGGGAAAGGAGTACCTAATGACCTTCAACTAGCCTATTTGTCATCATTTGAAAGATAAGAAGGGAGGAAATCCTTTCTATGACAAAAACAGTGCTGATAATGGCTTAATTAGACAGATATTGGTCCTACATTATCAAATAACAACTCTATACAATTGTGATTCTCCCATACAACTCATCTCAAAACCCTAAAAAAAAAAAATCCTAAAAAAAAATCGACCGACCTACCCTATTTTTTTTTTGGGCTATGTTACTTGAACACGGCTTATTTTTTTGTTTGGCCCAATGAGCTCACAGCTAGACTAGATACCCCATGTTTTGGATTGGAGAAATCAGCAGAGCAATAAAAAGCGCGGTGAGGCTAGTGTGGCCCCTGTGAGTTGTAAAATTGGTGCTAAATGTGGTAACCAGGCGGATGCTGAGTTCATTGATATTGGCCGTTAATGATACTTAAGGTGGGTGTTGTCTAAAGTTTTAATTGATATTACCAATGTGACCAATAATGACTTCACAGTTGGGGCCCTCGCCCGCAGGTCCCAGATTCAGGGTATTCTTTGTTTATTGTGTGGCCCCTAAAGAGGGGCCGACTAACTCTTTAGAGTTAGTTAGATGCTGCCACTGTGCTATGCAACAGCAGCTATTAATTACGCCTCATGTTGGGCGGCATGGATCACTTGATGGGTGATACCTCAAAGCTCAAACACGGCAGAGCCGTGTGTGGCATGCGAGGACCAGTGGGTCAGGGGTGATCCGTTGCAAACAGAATGCTGATCCGTGTGAGGTTCTGACTTTCTATAGTTTTTATAAAAGCCTTAGATATGGTGTGGTATTTTTCATCTCGCTATAGTTTAGTTGGTATTTAAGGAAACCGCCTCATTTCTATCAGAAATACACAATATTTAATTGTTTTTTATATTTTAATATATTAGAAGCGCGCTTTGTTGCCTATGTAGCTCATTATGCGTTGAAATGTTCGCGAGCATCGTAGGGATGTACAAAACCCCTATTGTGGCACCATCTGACGAAAGAGCGGAGAACTATACTAGCGCGTTTCGTTATTCACATCTTTTGACAGGGACTTGGTTGGTGGCTTTACGCCCTAATTAACAGCTGAAGTCATTTCAAGGGGGGTGATAGTGATCGAATCTATGGATACCTGAAGGTGGAAAGCACACACCCTACACTTTTACCGAGGCAATGGTGGTGCTGCTCAAAGGGTGTGGCGAGCTAGACTGGAGGATGTAATAACTAAGCAGCAGAAGGACCAAAAAGACAATCTCGTAGTAGTAGGTCTACTTAGATCTTGAGTAGCCGCCCTTGTGGTTATAATTACCTAGACTAGTTGGCTCTGCCAGCCTGGTCAAGTGAAAATTGGTAAGGAGACTATGAACTAAGCTAACATCTCATAAGTATTAGTTACCACCCCCTCACACCCGTTTAACAACGGATTCAGGGTCTAATTATGGAGACCCTAGAGTAAGATTAACAATATATCCCAATGTCTGTAGTAGACATTTACGACATGCAACCTGCCCCCTAGAAGGGGTAGATCTGACCACAAGTCCGCAATATGGGACTCCCCCTCTGAGAGTATCAAGGTTTGCGTATAGTCTCTTGCAGGTTAATCTGTTATCTACCCCTTTGTCGACTTCGCCAAAATCCTGGGAGATTCACTTTAAACCTAAGGTCTACCCTCTTTATTCTTTGTTTATTGTGTGGCCCCTAAAGAGGGGCCGCGGTGTTGATTAATTACACCACATGTTAAGCAACATGAGATCAAACCTTCCTCAAAAGCGACAAGGCTCAGAGTCCTGTTGGACGGGAACCCTGTGTGGCATTTGAAGACGAATGGTTGAGTGATCTGTTGCAGATGCCGTTCCGTGAGAAGTTCTGACTTTATATAGCTTTTATATCGCTTTAGATATGGTGTAGTATTTTCAATCTCACTATAGTTTAGTTGATATTTCAAAGAATCTGCCTCATTCTATCAGAAATACACAGCGTTGACATGTTTCTTATATTCAATATATTAGAAGTGTGCTTTGTTGCTTATTATAGGTCATTATGCGTTTAAAATGTTCGCGAGTATCGTGGAAATGTACAAAAACCCTATTGTGGCGTCATCTGACGAAAAGAGCGGAGAACTATACTAGAGCATGTAATGGCCAGACCAGCAGGCGGCAGCAGAGTGGTCAAAAGACAATCTCGTAGTAGTAGGTCTACTTGCATGTTGAGTAGCCACCCTTGTGGTTGTAATTACCTAGCCTAGTTGACCCTGCTGGCCTGGTCAAGTGAAATTAGTAAGGAGGCCCCCCCATTAACGCGCTCCACAGCCTTTAGACAGTTAAGACTATAGTCAAGACTGGCGAATTTAGCGAGACGTCCCTCTGGGAGGTCATAATCCTCAATGTTAGGTGTTAGCTCATTAACATCAGATACCATATTAACAAACCATTTAAAATGTTCATTTTAATAGCAACTCACCCTATTCTGACAAAATCCTATTAGCAGGTAACCTCTGTGTAAACCATACTGCAAACATCTGCTACTTCCAGCGTCTGCCTCGTGACTGATAGTGTACAACAAGACGAAGTGGGCAGAGATTAGAAAAAATGAGGCTCTTTATATAGCCGAGAGAGCAGCTAATCTGGATGTTCTAAGCTTGTTTTCACCTAGAGCTCCAACCCTCTTCCAGAGAGAATCAAAGCGTTTTTCACATGAACCCTTCCACCCCTAATCCATCAGCATGAAAAGAGAATTAACGAGTGTAACGTGCGCTACATGTATATGGGATTATAGCTGGTGAAGAGATAAAGCCGAGTCACCTGTGTATACAAAGACTACAGGGGGTGATTAACGCCAGGTGTGACGCGCCAGCCCGTGAACGGATTAAGCCAAAAAAAAGGTATGTTTCAGGTAACATGAGCAGAAAGACTGGGGTCGGTAGGTCGGATTTTATTTTATTTTATTTTATTTTTTTAACATGAAAGTACTAGCCATCCTCCGTGGAAATTCAAAAAATGACCCAAAAGTATAAAAATATGAAATTTTCTTCAAACTTGCTTAAAAAAAAACGTAGGGTCGACCCTGTTTTGCTAGGGTCGGTCAGGTGACCTGAAACAAACCTTTTTTTTTATTTGGCCTTATCTTTCAAGCTGACGCTTAAATTCAACTAGCCACCCGCCGTCCACACCACTCACTGCGACAAGAGGAGGTGCTGTTGTTTTACACTTGAGTCGCTTACCACATGGACTCTACCTCACAGACAGACACGCGCCCCCTGTAGCTTTTTTTTTGTTTTTTTTGTATACACACGCTAATCTCATAACCCCCTTATCCGTTATACAGGTAACCAGTATTCTCTTTTAAAATAGCTGCCAGTCAGCTTAGCTCTAGAAGCAAGAAGGTGTGTATAGGTGCCTTATAAGTCGGCAGGGGGTAAATACTAGTGAAAAAAGGAAGGCAGGTGTGCAGGTAGCTTTTCTAACAGACACGTGCGTGCACTAAGCTGCTTAAGTCTAAACCCTCCCGCAGTAGTCAGGTGGCATGTGAAAACTTACTTAACTGTTCTCTTACATTGAGTAGAGTCTCTGTGCTGAGAGAGCCTTTTCAGCCGTTTAAGAGGATTAACTAGGACAGGGTACATAAGGAGTGAAACGCCGAATAGCGGCTACTCAGTCTCGTGCAGCACAAGCAGCAGCATCTAGCAGCGGCTTCAGCAGCAGCTGCACGTGCAGCACAAGCAGCTGGCAGCGACTTCAGCAGCACAAGCAGCACGAGCAGCACACGTCGTAGCATTTGTCAGCAGCATCCGTGACATCGTCAGCAGCAGCCCCCATGACCTTGTCAGCAGCACAAGCAGCCAGCAGCTGCCAGCAGCTGCCAGCAGCTGCTGGCAGCTGCTGCACGAGCAGTAGCACAAGCAGTAGCATCTGTCAGCAGCAGCAATAGCAGCACAAGCAGCCAGCAGCTGCTGCATGAGCAGCATGAGCAGCACAAGCAGCAGCACCGACAGCAGCAGCAGCAGCAGCAGTGGTGTGGACCACTGAAGCCTAGTGACATTTGACATGAAGCTTGAAAAACACAGTGACAGGTGACATGAGCAATTTCTTAAAATCAACATGAGATATGAGCATAATTAAGCGACATCGACATGCACCATGGCTATTTTTTAAGACAAATATCATATGTCATAGCCGCCTCATCCAAACCTCCACTAGTAGTGCTCTATAAGCGCAAGCTGTAAACCCTCTCCTCCCCCCGTGCACACAGGCGAATTATCAGAGTCAGCCAATGGTGTCAATACCCCTCTCATACAGGGGTCGGGCGCTGCTGGACTATAATAGATGAGTCAAGGACCGTTCTACTGAGGGTCAGGCAGGCTAACTCGGACATTCAATGACAGGTAGGTCTTTGACAACCTTGCTTGAAAGTCTGGACAGCATTGACAGACTGGGGCATAAGGAACTCGCATGGTCAGACTTTCAAGCAAGTTTTGCTAAAGTCGCGTTATTGAATGTCCGACCTAGCCTGACCCACAGTAGAACGGTCCTTGACCCGTCTACTATAGTCCAGCAGTGCCCGACCCTTGGCTGAGAGCAGTTTAAGCGCCATTGGATGTCTCTGATATTTGCCTCTGTGTAAGATGAGAAAAAAAAGTCTGTTGAAAAGCTATATTTCAAGCCAGAAAACTGTAATTAGCTTTCCAAGTTGTTTATTTAACAATATCTTAGCCTAGCAAGCGGCTGTCAGATGTCATCTAAGAAAAAAAATGTGAGCTGCTAATAGATTCAAGAGAAATTAGTTTACAAATAACCCGTGTAAGTACGCCCATGTCTTGCTTATTTCTCATAGGGTTGTAAGATAGTCACATCATGATGCACATCATCATAAACGCGATCATGATACCTTTCATGGTAAGTAGACTCGCCTCTCTGCCCTCTCTTTTAGAGAGGGCAGAGAAGCGAGTCTCACTCTTAAAAAACCCTGCCCCTCCCCTCCCCCCCTCCCCCCCTCCCCCCCCATGCATCTTAAAGAGTGCCCCCCAGAGTGCCCCTCTCTCCCCCTCCTAGAAAAAAAGAGCCGCATTTTTAAATTATTTTTTAGCAAGCTTTTTCAGCTTGCTTTTTTTTTGCTTTTTTTAAATTTATTTTATCCATCAAAATCTCAAGTGACTTATTTTGAAAGCCAACCTAGTAGTCACGTGACCCCCTTAAGTAGGTCACTTCCCGTCACGTGACCTATTTGAATTTCCCGCCAACATGGTGGTCACGTGACCCTCTTAAGTAGGTCACTTCCGGTCACGTGACCTATTTGAATTTCCCGCCCAAAGGTCACGTGACCGGAAGTAGGTCACTTCCGGTCACGTGACCTATTTGAATTTCCCGCCAAAAGGGAGGCCTCTCATTGGCTGCTTTTGAATTTCCCGCCAAAAGGGAGGCCTCTGATTGGCTGCAGGTCGATTGAGTAATAAACAGTACTTAACTATAGTCCCGTTCCGATACATACTATACTACTGGCCTGCTTACTACACTTACAAGCTCAGATTGTAATGCGGCAATCTATTCAGTTGACGCGGTGTTTCTGTATGGGGGTTTAGATGGGGGGTCCCCATGTCGCCTGTCGATTTTAAGAAATGCTCATGTCATCTGTCAGTATCGTTCTATTTCTCTCGTCATTTGTCACTAGACTCCATGTCACCTGTCGATTTTAAGAAAAGACCATTTCCCTTGTCAATATCTTTTAATTTCTCCTGTCATTTGTCACTAAGCCCCATGTCGCCTGTCGATTTTAAGAAAAGGCCATGTCGCCCCGTCGATTTTAGGGGTCCACCCCCATCCTGATAGGCCTGATGACCTGATTGTGCCGTCTGGGCCGGCGTCTGGGATACTAAAGTAGCGTCTGGGACAGCGTCTGAGACAACGCCACTAACCCTTTTAGGACCGCATGATGGTTTTTTGGGAGTGCTCATTTTTTCAACACCATGTAGGGTTTGCTATGGGTATGGATGGCTAAATTCGACACGGCGACATGGCCATTTCTTAAAATCGACATGCGACATGAGGCTTAGTGACATGTGACATGAGGTTTGAAAAATTAGTGACAGGGGACATGATCAATTCTTAAAATCGACATGCGACATGGGGATTATTAAGTGACATCGACATGCGACATGGCTTTTTCTTAAAATCGACATGCGACATGGGGACCCCCCCATCTACACCCCTTTTGTTGGGTGTGTGTGTGGGGGGGGGGGGGTATTTCGACTCCTCTTGGTGGCTCAAGAGGGGTCAAAGGCGATCTGGCGACCTGCTGTGTTTTATTCTTACTCTCCAGGCGATCTGATACCATAATCAAGGCGACTTGTCCACCTGAAGGGGACCCTTCTGCACCCCCCCCCTCTTGGGTCGGGTGGGTAAAAAAATACATATAAGGGGCACGAACACACGATTTCGACCCACCTGTGTGTGGGGTGGGAGGACTCCTTTTTTTGGGGGGGGGCGGGAGTTTGTTTTTTAAAACCAGAGCACTTCCACACACACATAGAAAAGTGAGAGTCATTGTCGCTAAAACTACCCTCACTTGAGGGTCATGCTTGACTCTCAGGTGAGGGTAGTTTTAGCGACAATGACTCTCACTTTTCTGAGGGTGCAGCTATAAATTTGTCGCCATGTTGCGAGTGGCTCAGTGGGTGTGGCGAGTAACTCACCGTGTTCGAGTTACTCACCAGGGCTTCACAACCATCATGCTGACATGAATCCATAAAGGCCGAGTCATAGCGGGGGAGGGGGACGTTCACAAAACTTTCCCAATCATGCCCTCCCCCCCATCCGAGGGCCTTTTTTAAAATCTTATATTATTATCACCCCCCCCCCCCCCATATACATCCACCAAGCCCCCCCATATATATCCACCAAGCCCCCCCCCCCCCAACGCAACCCCCCCACCCCCCCCCCCCTGCTGCTAATAAATGACTTGGCCCTAGCCCTGCTCATAGCCTAACCTAGTTACGGCTGTAACTCTCATATGGGGGCATGGCTGTCTGACACTTACGGATAGAAGGGTCAGTTTTCTATTGATTGTCTTTGTGTCAACCAATCATGTAGATTTCTCCACCCAATCAAGACAGGATAAGACAGGCTTTGAGTGGCTGTTACGCTTCTTGGGGCTTTACTTGGATGAGGTGAAATGTACAAATTAGTTGTAATTATAATTATAACTATGCGGGGGGGGGGGGGGGGGGGGGGGGGCTCCACGTTATTTCATACCATTAGCCCCCCCCCGTGGTCCCCATAGTGACACACTTCATGCTTTGAGTTTTTTTCAATATCATTTTATTGGGGTGATTTTAAAGGCGCACTGAACCCAGGAGCTAACCCCCGGAGCTAACCCTGCCGAGTTTTGTACGCAAATGACGTCGTAGGTTCAGTGCTTGGTGGGGAGATTTCCACCCGGATTTCCATGTCCCCGGTCGATCATAAGAAATGCTCATGTCACCATGTCAATTTTAACAAATGGCCACGTCGCCAGGATGCCTCCCATGTCCTATATAAGGCTACCCATGTCCCAGTCTATTTATTCATCATGTCCCATGTCACTAAGCCCTAAAACAGCCCATGTCGCCGTGTGATATTGGGTGTAGGGCCATATTTGAAATCCATGCCCCCCACCCCTGGGGGTCTGGATGGGGGGTCACCATGTCGATTGTCGATCTTAAAAAATGGCATTGTCGCATGTCAATGTCGCTTATTAATGCCCATGTCCCATGTCGATTTTAAGAACTGCTCATGTCGCCTGTCACTATGTTTTTTGAGCCTCATATCGCATGTCACTAGGCCTCATGTCGATTGTCGAATATAAGAAATAGCCATGTCGCCATGTCGAATTTGGTGGTCCATACCCATACCCCTCTTTTCAAAATGCCGTATCCGTCCCTGCTCTTACTATAAATTGGGCCCCAATATGCCTTGCCGATGAACCCTTTAGTAAGGACGATGCCGGGGGACGATGATTCTCAGATGGTCCCGGGGCCCCAGCGGTATATTAAATAGACCCTAAAAAGTGGACATGGACACATAATTAAAGGGCTTCACTGGAAATGGCAGGAGAAATGAAAAATAAAATGACGTCAGATATAGGCATGCTAGATAAATGTAAGTGACCGTAGTGCCCCCTCCCTCCCACCACGTTCCACAATCCCACCATTGATTTGTCGGAATGAACGAAATGACCTTTGCGGCCCTTAAAGGGTGGGACCGCGTAGTGATATGAACGGACACAGAATAGGTCTATAGTCCGCAATATAGTGCCATACTTTCTCACAAACAAGGAGCCTCCCACGGTAAAAAGCCTCACAGAACCCTCACCTATCCTCCTTACTCGAATCATTTATAATCATATTAAACGTGAATTAAAGCATTATTAGCAGCAACAGGTTAACTACGCAGTTTGAGCGCGGAGGGTTGTGCTGGAGGTGACGCGGTGCTAGTTTCCCGCCGGACGCCGGGTTGGCGTCAGTTGTCGTCTGCTCACGGACCGGGAAGGACGCGCCAAGAGGTGAGTATAGTACAGGGTGGTAAAACGGGTTCTGGGGGTTTCTGCACCGAACTGTCGATGCCAGGAACATGTTCAAATCACAATGGACGCCAGGAGTGTGAAATTGGTCGTTGATTCGGTTTGTTGGTCGGTGGGAGGGCGGCCTCTCGTGATGTGAAAGGATCCTGAAGGAGACGTGATGGTCAGTGGAGGAATCCAGCGGCGGGAAATGCTCGGGGAAATGTCAAGTGTTCTCGGTGTTTCCGCTCGAGTGTTGATTGACAGTTGGTATTTAACTAGCAGGACTTGACAAGCACGCCGTTTACATCGTCTTTAAATCTTATTCTTTATTCTGTCTGGAATGGTGCCCGGGGAATGGTGGTTTTTAACACCGAGGTCCGACACTTAGTGGGCGCTAGGTGCCCCGGGCTGGGTGGAAACGCCATGGAAACGCCGCCACCATTTTGATTTTGGCTTCTTTCTGACGTCACAGACTAGATGGGGCTGTTGCGGGGCTGTTGGGGGACATGCTGCCGGCAAAATCAGGGGCGGCGGAACCGGGGGGGCCACGGCCGCCACGGCCCCCCCAACTTTAAGGTTGGGGGAGCCAGAGTATGTTTTGGCCCCCCCAACATTTTGCTCATTTTCTTCATTTCATCAGGCTATAAACTTGCTTAAAACGTATACATTCAGCTACCTTACCCCATGGAGGGCTATGGTATTATGTATTATAGGGGCCTAAACATTCCACCAACATTCAGATTTGTAATGGCAGAGGGGGTGGGAGGTGTTGTATTGATAGTAGAAAACGCAAGGGTACAAAGCTAATTGTAAATGATACATTCCCTTTAATGTGGCTCGGTCTATCTAATTGTAAATCGAAATAGCCTCCTGGGATGGCCTATATAATTCCTACTAGATTCCTACACAATTGAGGAATTATTGACCCCCACCTTAATTTAAGCAAGCAGTCCCTGCTCCAATAGCATATCTATACCTTGATCAAGTTGATGTAAGATTGGGTCATGGTGGACGGGCCTGAGCCATCCATAGAATGCACCAGAATGGAGAAATTCTCTTCTAGATTTTCAAAAATTTCCGAGGGGACATACGCCCAGACCCCCTCCCCTATTGTTACCATTCATGATTGAGGAATAGGCTAACATTTTCCTTTTACAACTTGCCACTTATTTGACCTCCCCCCCCCCCAATTTTCGCGCATCTAAGAAAGTGCGCGAAATAAGCAAAAATTTAACTATGTATCAAGAATTGAATTTTCCATTGAACCAATTTGTTTTCTCATTTAAGTTTCTCGCCATGAATATGACCTTAGTTGTCGAAATGGCGTTAAACATCCAATACTCACTCACTCACGTATCGTTGAAAAATGTCGGCCTGACAGACTTGCCTGGGTGTTGGTCACAGAACATCTTGTAGAGTGTCTCCCACTGATTCCTTTATGACACTTTGGCCCCAAACACAATTCATGCAACCTCTTCTGTTCTTTACTTCTGGTGTGCCCGGCGGTTGAAGTTTGAATTTTTGTTTATAACGAACATATTTGCAAATATCTGACGATCTCCTGTACATTTCTATAGTAAGAAAACTCCTTTATAACGAAGTACTGCTGCTATAGATTCGTTTATTACGAACTAAAAGCTGACTTTCAGAAGTAGAATTCAAGTGATTGAGAGCATCTGTACTGGGTGTGTGAGGTGGCTTCTACAACTCGCACCTCCGACCACTGTAAGGGTGTGTGAGGTGGCTTCTACAACTCGCACCTCCGACCAATGTAAGGGTGTGTGAGGTGGCTTTTACAACTCGCAGTTCAGTGGAAACAATGTTTTCCTATGCTGAGAAGCAAATTTATTTCTCCTTCTTTTAGACCAGTAAGCTGGGGAAAATGATTTCTGTACCATTAAAGTGTGCGAAAGTAATATTTTGTCCTACTCACCCTGCAATGTTGACCTCCACCTGAAAAGTGGAGACAGAATGCGTGGTTTTGACGGCCACTGGGCCACAGAAATCGCCTCTGTAGACGGCCCCGAAGTTCCCTCTACCCATTTTGGTCCCCGAATGTACTTCGGCACATTGTCTTTCAGGGAAATCCACTCACTCATGTGTGCAACATTATGGCGCCTTTCATCAGCACAACTAATGACATTGTCTCAAAGAAGACTTTGAACGTATCCCCTAGTCTCTCGGGAGCATTGTGAAAAATGGTAGAATGTTAACCAAATTCAATAGGGCAGCTTTCAAGCATTTATATTTGACTGTCAAACTTTGGTGTAGTAGAAGCAAGCCTAAATACCAAATTTATGTGTTCAAGCTTTTGGACTCAGGACACATTAGACGATAAAGCAGTACTGTGGAGTTCATGATGAATTATTCTGTAACAATTACCTACCTTAGTTCCCGTATGGAATTGCAGGGGTTTGCCCCCATTGGAACGGCCCGAGTCCCCATGGTCCCCCTGGGCCCTGCTGACCATTCGCCGGAGGGTGAGTTGGCAAATGTTGCCACGGCATAATACAATGGAACAAATACTGAGCCAGGTTACATCCGTTGTCTACTTTGCATGTTCTGAATTGTACCTGAACACTCCCACATGCAATCATAAGTATCTTGTTTTCATTTACATGTCTGAATTGCATTTTTAAGCTCTACAATCAACAATTGCATTGGAGGTTCTGACATCCCAATTGTCACAACCAATCGGCATTCCTCTCCACCTCTCCACCATCCCCACCATCCCAAGCAAAATATATTTCCCTCTAGAGCTGTTCTCCAGGCTACTGATTCTGCTGGTTTTAACGCTGTTCTCAAGCTGTAGCATACTGTTCCCTGCTTCTACTTCTGCTGCCTGCCCTCGCCATACGGCTACCCGTTCATCTTGTTCCTTCATCATTCTCTTCCTGTCTTATACCAGTAATCTGCACTGTAGACAAGTGGAACATGGTTTAACTTGTGGGGTCGGAGTTAGAATCATGTTAATTAATTGCATTTCCGACAATAGCCCAAAAAGTAACTTGCGTTTAAACAGCCGCTTCTAATGAATACTTGGCTTGCACACAAATATTAAAATATTATCAGCCAAAGGATCATAACATTCTGTTAACTTTTCGGCGGGATAGATACCTTTTCTTTGAAGCCAGGAAATGTAGTATCTAGGGAGCCAACACACATGAAAATAGCCTCATTGCTCTTCATGAACTTTGTAAACACATCCGCTATTGTGTTTATGTTAGCAACTCCTATATCATCACAACAACAGTCCATCCTGCCTTGGAGCTCGACTCGCCGTGAATATGACCCTAGCTGTTGAAATGGCGTTAAACCCTCATTACTCACTACTCTCCATGATTCACCATCAGACTTCCAACACGGTACATGTCCGGATGGTTGAACATGTCATCTGGGCTGGCCAAAGTTGGTAACCTGACAGCTCTCTGGTACCGGATTTTGTGCATGTTCCAATCCAGGCAATAGTCGTCTAGCTCCTTCTTTACTAAAGGCAGGTACACGAAAATGAAGTTGTTTCTGCAAAGGACATGCACAAATCCATATTAATATTTCATTGTACTATTGAAATGAAACCCGGTCCAATACAGCACTTGGTTCCTCACTTTAAACCTGGGCTGTCGGGAATAAGTACAAGAGCATTGTTGATCCCCCACCATCCCACTCAGCCCCTAGCATACATATAGATATGTCAGAACAAGCCAGCTGTGACAATCAGTTACTCACCGGTTGGCTGCATCGTCCAGAGGAAGCCCATCCCACAACATCTTAGTAAACTGTTGGTGTAACCCAGCCAGTGACCCTGCACCCTGCAGTGATTCACTATCGTGATGAGGACACTGGCGCCACCGAACACCACGCGGTTGCTCTGTGCACCGACGACCGGAGGCACGACACTGGTGCCATCTTGGCGTTTCTCCGCTGCCTGGCAGCATTTCTACGGGAGCACCTCCCCAACGTCAAGGTGGTCCATTACGCCTCTGATTCCCCCTCCATTAACTAATGATGCCTATGGAGATGTGAGATCAATCCCTCAGCTGTGTTGTAGCTACGGTGACAACATACAATAAAAAATGCACTAGTTCTCAAAGAAAACTCTTTTTTACAATAACGCCTCCACCCCAAAATATTGGGGGTTCGGCTTGAACTTGCCATCATCCTCTTTAAAAATTAAAAATCGCGTCGACTGAGTTCTGCAGGAGGACCTCTGCTGGCTCAGTGTTAACAGTTTCGGGGTTGACATTGGCGATTGAGTCGACTTCGGCATCAGCTGACTCAGTGTTGGTCTCTGAGACGGTTTCAGGGTTGACAATGGCGGTTGAGTCGACTTTGGCATCGGCTTGCTCAGTGTTGGTCTCTGAGACGGTTTCGGGGTTGACATCGACGGTTGAGTCGACTTCGGCATCGGCGATCTCTGAGTCGGCTTTGGAGGTCTTGCTTTTTGGTTCGCCGGTGTCAGGATAATGTGACTGGCCAGATGATGTGTCTACAGTCTGCGGCACACCACCTGTGTGAGGCAGCACAATAAAGCGGGGCCCGATGCCACGAGCAGTATCTCACGAGCAGTATCTCACTGCTACGAGCCGTGTTCCACTGCTACAAGCAGGCTCACAAACACGCACGCGCACACGCACCCACACACTTATGCGCAACTTTAAGATGAGAAATGAAAGGATCTATTGTCCGATCAAACCTGAGAAGTCCGATAGGGTCTATGTACGCTGGGATGTTAAACAAATCAATCAATCAATCAAATCAATTGCTTTTTAACCTAGAATTGACAGTTTATGTACTAGTCACAGCATTGGCTGGCTCGACAGGTTTCGCGTCGACTTTTCTGTTTTTGCTTTTCGACCTAGTCACGGCATTGGCACAGGTTTCGCGTTGACTGAGGATAAACCCATGGCTCAGATGAACCGATATTATCTGAGCCACAATAACCCATTTTGTTGAATTTCTCTGAGTCTAGACCATATCCTGATGAGGTGTGAGGGTGAACCTATGGTATAATTTCGTTATTTTCTAGGGTAATATTTACAATTAATTCGAGCCATGATGCCTATGGAGATGTGAGATCAATCCCTCAGCTGTGTTGTATCTACGGTGACAACATACAATAAAAAATGCACTAGTTCTCAAAGAAAACTCTTTTTTACATTAACGCCTCCACCCCAAAATATGATGGGTTTGGGCTTGAACTTGCCATCATCCTCTTTAAAAATTAAAAATCTTGTCTAAATAGATTGAATTCTTGTGACACAACTAGTTCCGGAACTTATTTTCACCCGGAACTTATTTCATGGTACACCCGTGCATATGGACACCACCCACACTCAGAGAGGATAGAAAAGCAAGACATAGACCCCTTTTAAAGATGGCCTGGGGCTGGGGAGGCCCGAACTGTTTCAGAAATAACATGACAAAACCATAGTCATAATAGGTCAAAGTCAGTTGAACTTTTAGTTTAACTAGTGGTTAATTAACTAATGATGCCTATGGAGATGTGAGATCAATCCCTCAGCTGTGTTGTAGCTACGGTGACAACATACAATAAAAAATGAACTAGTTCTCAAAGGAAACTCTTTTTTACAATAACGCCTCCACCCCAAAATGTGATGGGGTTTCGGCTTGAACTTGCCATCCTCCTGTTTAAGCTTTGACCTGTTTTCTTCTGTTCTAAAGAGCTTCCTCTTGAGGATGTTCTGCAGGAGGACCTCTGCTGGCTCAGTGTTGACTAGACTAGCCTAACCTCACTGACAATACTAGTGGTTAA
This sequence comes from Harmothoe impar, assembly GCA_947462335.1. Taxonomy (NCBI): domain Eukaryota; kingdom Metazoa; phylum Annelida; class Polychaeta; order Phyllodocida; family Polynoidae; genus Harmothoe; species Harmothoe impar. The sequence continues at coordinate 76,590,346 of OX381706.1, read as the reverse complement.
TTAACTAATGTTTCCTATGGAGATGTGAGATCAATCCCTCAGCTGTGTTGTAGCTACGGTGACAACATACAATAAAAAATGCACTAGTTCTCAAAGAAAACTCTTTTTTACATTAACGCCTCCACCCCAAAATATGATGGGTTTGGGCTTGAACTTGCCATCATCCTCTTTAAAAATTAAAAATCTTGTCTAAATAGATTGAATTCTTGTGACACAACTAGTTCCGGAACTTATTTTCACCCGGAACTTATTTCATGGTACACCCGCGCATATGGACACCACCCACACTCAGAGAGGATAGAAAAGCAAGACATAGACCCCTTTTAAAGATGGCCTGGGGCTGGGGAGGCCCGAACTGTTTCAGAAATAACATGACAAAACCATAGTCATAATAGGTCAAAGTCAGTTGAACTTTGAGTTTAACTAGTGGTTAATTAACTAATGATGCCTATGGAGATGTGAAATCAATCCCTCAGCTGTGTTGTATCTACGGTGACAACATACAATAAAAAATGAACTAGTTCTCAAAGGAAACTCTTTTTTACAATAACGCCTCCACCCCAAAATGTGATGGGGTTTCGGCTTGAACTTGCCATCCTCCTGTTTAAGCTTTGACCTGTTTTCTTCTGTTCTAAAGAGCTTCCTCTTGAGGATGTTCTGCTGGAGGACCTCTGCTGGCTCAGTGTTGACTAGACTAGCCTAACCTCACTGACAGTACTAGTGGTTAATTAACTAATGTTTCCTATGGAGATGTGAGATCAATCCCTCAGCTGTGTTGTAGCTACGGTGACAATATACAATAAAAAATGGCACTAGTTCTCAAAGAAAACTCTTTTTTACATTAACGCCTCCACCCCAAAATATGATGGGTTTCGGCTTGAACTTGCCATCATCCTCTTTAAAAATTAAAAATCTTGTCTAAATAGATTGAACTTTTAGTTTAACTAGTGGCTAGTTTTAGTTTAACTAGTGGTTAATTAACTAATGATGCCTATGGAGATGTGAGATCAATCCCTCAGCTGTGTTGTATCTACGGTGACAACATACAATAAAAAATGAACTAGTTCTCAAAGGAAACTCTTTTTTACAATAACGCCTCCGCCCCAAAATGTGATGGGGTTTCGGCTTGAACTTGCCATCCTCCTGTTTAAGCTTTGACCTGTTTTCTTCTGTTCTAAAGAGCTTCCTCTTGAGGATGTTCTGCAGGAGGACCTCTGCTGGCTCAGTGTTGATGAGTTCAGGGTTGACATTGGCGACTGAGTTGACTTCGGCATCGGCTGACTCAGTGTTGGTCTCTGAGACGGTTTCATGGTTGACATCGACGGTTGAGTTGACTTCGGCATCGGCGATCTCTGAGTCACATGTTCCTTCTGAAGTTAAATCATAAATACATGAAACATCTCACACAACAAGGAACCGTAGTCGATTTTGAAATGATGTTTACCTCGATTTACAGCGAATCTGGAAAGTTTTAAGGCAGGTCTTTTGGGGGTAAAAACGATGTATTATTGACGTGAATTTTCATCAACTTTGACAAAGTCTAACACGTCCTATACCCTTACAAATCACTCTAATCTCACCAATCAAGCCATAACCATTGGAGCAGAATCAAAGCTACCACTCAGGGCAGCTTCCGATCCTGGACCCCTAAGGGAGGGACAAACGCCCCCTTATATACACTGCGTCGAGACACCACATGACGAATCATGTGACACCTCGACTGCAGCGTACTCAGTGGTCAGGTAATTGACGATCAGCGAGGTATCGACGATACTCCCATCAAGAGTATCAACGCTAGTAGTCGCTGACCGCCACAACCCTAAGCTTACTTTTGCTCTTAGCGGCAATGGTGGTCTTGGCGACTTTTTGATTTTTGGAATTTTCATTAAAAAGATATCCCTCGACTTTCCTTATTTGTAACATACTCCTATTTTTCTATAGTAATATCAATCTTTGGTGGTCAAATAGTCTCTTTTAAACACTATATAGAATAAAGGTGTGATTTCAGTATGGCTGGATTCTAGTCCGTTACAGCGCCACCAGCACCGGTGGTCGGTGCAGAGGCTTCCAAATATAAAAACCCCCCCCCATTGGTGAACCCATGGTGAATCGAAAATATCTAGTCTGTTACAGCGCTGGTTTATTTGAGTAGATGACCCTAAACTTACTTCTGCTTCTTTTCCTAGCTGGGTCGCGAGGTTGTTCCACGTCCCCTGTTCTGTATTTCTGTTTCTGTTCTTGATGGGAGTATGCTGAGTGTCTTTACTTCTGTTATCTCTGTATTCTGGTATAGGTGGGGCTGATACTTTATTATTGTCCTGGTTAATGGGAATTATTTCCTCTCTGCTGTCAGTGGAGGATTCTGAAACACTGTGCTATTTGTATGGTGTGTTGTATGTGCCCCTGCTTAAGTCTGCTGCCCTCCATCCTTCGCTTGACATGGTACATGTTATTAATCTTAGGATAATTAGTGGCCATCGTATACAAATATCAAATAGTTCTGTTATCACCATTCCACATGATGAGGGATGTTTCATTCTTGCGGAAGTATCAGTTTTCTTGAAACTTGTTGAACATATCTTATGTCACAGATATTCAATGTCATTGACTGATACTTCAGTGGTTTTGTTTTCGTTGTGCTTTTTCTCTGACACAGTGTGTGTCTTTAAGTGAAAAAATGGTGAAAAAATATGAAATCTTCTTGGACAATATGGGCACCCATGCTTATGAAATGTTTCATGTATAGTGATGTGAGTCATTAACTTGTGGTCGTTAGAGAAACCCTCTAGGCAAGGTACACAATGCAGTGGTCCTTTATTGGTTTTTTCGTTGTCGTTTTCTAAAGATTTAAAATGGTTTCTGAACAATTTGACGAGTTTTCAAAATTTGTTTTATCTTGAAAGTTTTGAAGCATTTCTCGATTTATACATACGGGTTAAGATATTTGAAGCTAGATGTGCTTGGCTGAACCGAGAGTCCAGCTCCATAATTCTGCAATGTGAACCACTTTGCAAGTGCTTTGTGGATAAAATCGATATATGTCTCTGGTGTTTCTCACAAGCATACGTCCAAACATCTGATTTAGGATTCACTCCTTTTACCACTCTGCCAATGTTACAGTAGGACTCTTTGGCTATCACGGAAAAGTAATATAGTAAATCTGCACCATCATTAGGCATCCACATTGCCACAGATGGGACTTTCTTTCATTTGCCAAGTTTCTCATGCTTTTTACAGCTTCCAACCCAGGTCTCTTCCCAGTCTTCATCCAGATCCACCTGGGCTGCCCTCTCCATATGTAGCAGAAGCTGAGGACTCCTCTGAACCTGTGGTATTCACCTGTCCTATGGCAACAGAGACAGGAGTGTGCACTCCATGGTCCATTGTTTTACCTTCAGACAAGACTCTACCTTTGGGAGGAGTGGCCAACTCCATCTTACTACGATAATCAGCGGCTTTCTCTGGAAAGTCCTGAATGTAGTATGGCAATGCCTTTCGATTCAGCCACAACCTTCTCGGGTTATGGTTGAACACCAAGGTGTATGCCAACCCCTGTGGTACCCTCACACACTTTTCCCTGTCCGTGAGTCCTAAAGCCTCCGGACAATTCTCGAGAATATCTAGATTGGACATGGCAGTTTCAGCCTTCATATGGTGTACATCCACTTAGTGTCTTACCATACAACCCTTTCTAGATGTGCTGAAAGGTTCACCATCCTTCATACATTTAACTGAGCGATTAGACTTGGCCCAGCACTGCCATATCATTTTGGAGTGCCCGTGGAACTCCACTAGATGTCGTGCGAACTGGTACAGGTCCAAATACTCAGCCACTGGACTTCTATCCATACACTCGTTGAATGGGCACTGCCCCGAACCTATTCTCCAGCCCCTCCCGGATTTATAGGTAGGCATACCTGGCGGGACAAATGTCATCCAGGCCCATTTCATACGGTTTCTATCCTCGTTGGAGAGGTCGGCAGCCCTGTATGCCCCCATACTTTGCTTTATAACCTCGTCCCAAAACTTGTAGGCTTGATGTGCCCCTGAACTAGTATGTTCTAACCAGAATTCCATATCCCTCTCCGTATCCTCATAGGAGGGTAGCCTAGCTCGGCTCCCTATCTCCCCAGTAATCTCCCCCGTGTAGGGTTTGGACTTAGAATTATTGGAAGGAGTTCTGAATAGCTTGGTACATTTCCTCTCGTTGAACTTATCTAATTCTCGGACATATGCCCCCCTGCATATCTTACTCCCAGGAAATACATCATCAGGATCAAATTTCTGGAATTTCGCTGCCAAATGCATGACTGCCATGGTTGGAATACGCTCCGGGATAGACTGCTTAGGGGCATTCCAATCGGGTACAAATTTACCGTGAACCGGATGTAAACCATCCGCACGGTCATACGACATAGAACCCCAAGGAGCATCCACTGGAGCGTCACTGACCGAGTGCACCGGTATCCCGGGCATGTTCGGGTCAGTTCGGGTTACTCCCGAAGAAGGTGGTGACGCAATATTCCCAACCTGGAACAAGGGAAATCCCCCGGCTTCGAGTCCTTTCAACCCCGGGCCTGACACGAACCCCCTAGCTTGCGCCACTGACAAACCCATATCTACCAGTTTCCTTACATGTGCTCCCCGAGCTAGGAGATACTGTGTGGTTCTAACCTTTTAAGCTTTCCTTATCTCGGAGATATCACTGCCATTCCGGCGTTTTACACCCCTCTTCTTCATCTTACTCGGTGGTTGATACACGAATTTCAGTAAATCCGCTTCACTGAATTGTTTTGGAAGATTACAATCGACCGGAGCTGTAGACTCCAGGTCTCCCAAAGCTAACAATTCCCTCTCGTCCTGGCCTACCATCACTTGTGAAAAAACTTCAACTAATGGCAGTCTGGAATCCAAAATGAAACTTGCCCTCCGGACCTTAAACTACTAAACAAACAACAAACTGGCCGAGTATTTTGGCACAGTGCATCGACTCAGGTGGAACGACCCGTCTTCTCAACTCCCCTCCAGTGAACACAGCAGACGGTGCATTTGTGTTTACAGCCATGGTTAGGAGTTTGCTTTTCACTCGACGCAGGTCTGTGTGCACTTTGCAGATGAATGTGTGAACTACACAGATACTATAATGAATCATATTAACATCATACGTTACGAATTGCTGAACTATTTCCGGGTGGTATAGAACGGTGAGGGTCGTGAAATACTGTTTATAGCAGTATATTCTTTACCACATGAGCAATTGTACACCGAGTTATAGTTCTTTATAAATGCGCACATGCGATGTGTTTCTGTTGATCAAGATATCGACTGGCAAACCTACATTTAACTCCTGTCCTAATTAAAAGTCTTTTATAAAAGCTAATATCTACTATACTAAGGATCGTTTAAATATGCTTCAAAGTCTACCCCTGAAGCTTAAGTACCATTGGGTGAGAGCATCTGGGTGACGCCTACAATAAATAACAATTGGTCAGTATAAGAGTAATATAAAAATATTATCTAAGTATGTCTGTCTAGTCTGTTATCTTATCTTTCCAATCTGATGGCGGTTCCTTGATGAGCTCTGTTGCAGTGAGGAAGATATAGCTGTTGTAGTTAATCATGTTTATAGACTAATCCTGGTGTCTCACTTGCATTTTGCAGTTACTACACCTCTTAATGAGAACAGTGATATTCTTTAACATGTACCCAATGCAAACAAGGGGCACTTTCTCTAAATGGTTTTACTCTTTTTTTCCCCCCTGATCTGTATTGCACCGTTGGCGTTTTGTCTCAGTATGACTATTATCAAGTAGGTATAAAGATCCTAAGACTATTAACTAGAACAGCACAGGTATTAGATACAAGTAGGTATAGAGATCCCAAACGTTAGCTTATGACAATGACTAGCTCTCAGGTACAGGGATACCAGAACTGGTTATTGATTACAGCGTAGTATAATGATACTAAGGCTGTAGAGCACCCTGAGACATGTTTGTCTCCTAGACTAGAGTATGGGGTACTGCCGGCTGCGGCGAGGAGTGCCGCCTTATATGGGAAGATGGTGAGTCAGCCACGTAGTGTACCACTTTAACCAGTTGTGCAAGGGAATCCTGGTACATCAGCAAATATGGAAGGTCTCTTAATCCTGTACATGGCTGAGACTGCCACATGATGGGCCAATTTTCTCACTTGATCAACTTGTCAAATCAGTTCACCCAGCCTGTAAATCATCCTTTGTCACCAGGCAGCATGAACATTATACAGATTAAGAGAGAATGATTGGAAGAACCAACCGATTTGATGTGCTGCAAGATTGGTCGCCTTATGCATGTTATAAACAATTTACTATTCATCTATGCTACAATTTTTAATTAATCTGCCAGCCTTCTTTTTATTAGCCGCGGCTAACTTGGCCTTCTTTGGGGGAGGCACATAAGTTCAGTCTTTGTGGTAATCCATGTAACCCCTCTCTTCAGCTACGGAGTTGTCGGACAACGATTTATCTGAGTCATTTTCGGCATTCTATATAGAAAACAAATAGAGTAAAGCATCAAGATATCCTGCATCCAACCACAATTACATATATATGAGGTTTAAGTCTAGACTAAATAACTGCCTATGACCGTACGGTATATATAGCATTGAGCGGTACCTTAAGATTTAAACCATTTATATCTATTTTGGAATGCGTTGCCCTAAAACACTATATGTAAAACGCTGCCTTCACTTTGAAGGTGGTTGTGAGTGGGCCATATATAGAGTATACCGGTACTTTGATAGTTATTGTGTTGAGCGCTACCGTAACACTTACTACATTCACGTATAACTGGATTGCAGGAACAAACTGTTACCTTAAAAAGACGTAACGCATTAGATTAATTTAAAATATGTTTCATGATGTGGTCAAAAATCTGTCTTTGTTTCAGGTTCAACATGTATGTGTTTTTCTATCAACTGAGATTTGGGCCATTTCGCTTTGATGATTTGAGAAACGGGAACAGACAACTGTGTACTTGAGTGAGTTATATCAGATTTTTTTTCTGTGAAACTTTGAATGAAAGGTTTGAAGAAATCATTTTTATTTACTTCGTCATCTTCCGTCATCTTCGTCTTCACTTTCACTTTCTGTTTTTCTGCCATTTATATTATCCTCTAGCTGAAGCTGTTGTTCTTCTGCACTTGGTGCAACTTCAGATTGTATAGGTTCCATGTACTGAGTCTGAATGTCATGCATTTCACCCACTATAAGAATACCATAAGACGATCTTATTCTCACTAGACGAAGTCTATTGGCTGGAGAAAGGGACATATATGATTTTCATATGATGTGTTATTCCGATCCACTGTCTTTTCAGGATCTTCTGCCCATGGATGAAACAATAGAAGAGAAATTCTGTAATATTCTTCATAATCCTTTTCTATTTTAGGAATGTAATATTTCAGTATCCTCTTGTTTTCTTTTATATTATATGAATATGCATCATCGACATATCTCCAACTTTTTGTTTTTTTCACTTCACCCATTTCTCTCTTGAAACCCGGGATCAATTTCAGTTTTATTTTGTGTTACCATGGTAGAATAATCTGCTAAACAAAACTGTATATAGAAGGACCTTACTATTTCGATCAAAGTAAAGTAAAGTAAAAAATGGCGTTAAACATCCATTACTCTCTCTCTCTCTATGAAAATTTCATTGTCATCTCCACCTAATTCTTGTAATTCTGGATCTTTTTCAATACACCACTTCTTTCTTCTAATCTAGCTGTATGTATACTAATGACATGTTTACTGTTGTAAGTCAACGGTAAACCTAATAGTAAGTATACAGCTTCTTGCATGCAATTTCACTAGATTTCAAGAACACTAGACCCAATTTCTTTACAGTTTCATGTATGTCTTTGCCAGATTCCTTGCATTGATTAATCATCAATTGAAGTGACATACTTAAACCACAATTTTGTTTAATTTATATAATTCACAATATATACGATCACAGCATAGCCATCCAAACAAAACTGACAATCCATGTTGGCTCGCCACACATGAAAAAGATTTCGCATATACATGTTAACACGGGCATCAAATGGTTTTCTCTTCAAGAAAACTTTACTACCTTTCAATTTAGAGCGGATTGCCAAAAGATATTTGGTATGAGTGATTTCAAAGTGATCTAAAATACCTTCCAAACTTGTATTTCACCAAAAAAAGTACCCATCTCACCAAATTCCAACAAAAGTCAGCCAGCCTTGACGGCAACCACTTTCCCTTATACCTTTTCTCCATTGCAGCTATGTCCAGGGGGTCATCCCAGAATCAAGGTATATTACGTCAAACCGGGAGGTACTTTTCGTTATCATCGCTCCCTGCATCTGTAGCAATACTAAAAGTAAGAAGGGCTTGTCATTCTTGATGCCTCTATGTCGCGGAAAATTGGGTTGGCCGCCTGATATAACATAAACGGAAGACAGTAGAGCTGCGGGTGGCACTGGGATCGATCACAGAAACTTTATTTTCCAAAAGATCACTGGAAAAGATGTCATGGCCACACAATCTTCCACCCCTTCACGCACCGAAGCTTCCAACCTGTTCGAAAAGGGAAACGCTCATGTCACACTAATGCAGTACATCTGACTTTCCCAGTTCTCATGCCAGTTTGAAGTGGAGGTTAAAGGCAGTATTGTTGGATCTTTCCCTTCATGACCAGGTTCACCTCTTCACACCAGCATGCTGATGATAGTCTTTATCCTCCCAGCTTCATTGGTTTGGACTATATGGGATACCATATATTTGTCGGCGTATATTGTTGTTTGCCTGCTGTGCAGTTACCTGTAAAGCAAGGAGGCGGTTCTGCTCGTGTAAATAACCCGCCATCATGGTATGGATTTGTTGGTCTGTATCTATCATTCTATCTAGTGACAACTGGATGGGGCGCGCTGGACGCTGCCTGGTAGGAATTCCACTACTTTTTACCTGCCCGCTGGCATTTCATCAGGTGACGTTGAAAGCGGTAGAGCTGAAAATATTGACACATGATGACCCACACAGGAGAGAAACCCTATGTGTGTTCAGACTGGTAAAGGGTTCAGTCAGCTTGGTGCCCTGTAGAGACACATGATGACCCACACAGGAGAGAAACCCCGTGAGTGTTTATTTGGAAAGGATTTGCCTATGCTCAGCACCCCTTGAAAGATGGTGTGTATGAGGGGAACCCTGCCTCCAGCGCTAGTGACCAGCACCTCGAGTCCTTCACAGCTTCCAAGGACCACAGTCACTGCATTCAATACATTCAGCCCGCCTCCAAACCAGTAGTTTACCGTCTTTTTGGACCTTCATCTACTCTTTTCTTGTCTTGATACATTTCTCATATCTGCACCAATGATGTAGCCCACAAGCTGGATGATCTTTAATTGCTAAGTTGTTTGAAGTTACTTCTGCTGACTTTTAGCTACTCGCTCAAAATTCCCACAGCATAGAAAAGGCCTTTACATGGAACATGTAAAGCAATGAAGTGTCCGCCTGCACCACCAGGCCATGAAACAATTAAAATATCTAGAATCACCAAGTAACTGTATACTAAGTGTTGCACTGAGACCGAGTAAAGTGTTTCAGCAAAACCTATTCTCCTACACTATACAAGGGAACATGGATTCCATCTTCACCTGGTATTCGACAATTACTATCGAATCTGTACATTAAAGATGGATGTGCAATCACTATTATATCACAGAAATCTTCTCACCTGACATATAGCCTCATTTGAAAATGGGTTGACATACAGTGAGAGGAACACGACACCCATTAAGAAACCCACTACGATGCAGTGCACATTTGGTGTGTGATGTCATGCGTAGGTTAGGAAGCACACCAAGATTGGAAATTTGGCCTCTGCTACCATGTCTTCCTCGTATCGTTGTTTTGAGTTCTGCAGGAGTGATATGATCAAGTAGGTATAAAGATCCTTAGTTCCTAAGACTATAAACTAGAACATCACAGGTATTAGATACAAGTAGGTATAGAGATACCATACGTTAGCTTATGACAATGACTAGCTCTCAAGTACAGGGATACCAGAACTGGTTATTGATTACAGCTTAGTATAATGATACTTAGGCTGTAGAGCACCCTGAGACACGTTCGTCTCCTAGTCTAGAGTATGGGGTACTGCCGGCCGCGGGGAGCAGTGCCGCCTTATATGGGAAGATGGTGAGTCTGTCACGTAGTGTGCCACTTGAACCCTAGGAACCAGTTTCAAGGACCCATGGGAACCCTGACAAAGGCATGGTTTCCAGTAATCTAATGCCTGTAGGTATATATATTTATAACCACAATATCACTTCAAGTATACAAAACACAATCTAACAATCGTTGTAAACCTTCTAAGCGGCTTCTGGCCATCAACATCAGTTCAGATCAGATCTATTGGTTATCAGAGTTATCCCGTTGCTTATATTGTTTTATTCATCTCCATTTTCTCGAGTCAATCAAGCGCATGCGTTTGAATTAAACTATTATGTTCAAATGGTAGGTTATATGTTCCCTTGCGGATGTCGCACTGCCGAATGATGTGTGGCAACATCTGAGGAACATTCCGTGCTGCTTCTTAGTCATATAATACTTCCTAAGAAGGCCCGGCCAGCTGATATCATTATCGCCAACAGGCTGGAAGCCGCGCCCTTGTCTGTGCTTTCCCTTGCCCCCTGGGAGGGGACTGTTTATTGCTGCCTTTAAAAGGCAAAGTAGGCGAGTTTTGTTTACTTAGCCAGCTGGGCTTTTCTGTCCCCGTTAATTGAGGCACAGTTCCAGTAGAGTACTTTAATGCGCTCCTCCATCACATTTCTTGATTCTACTGGGGGCACCGTAGGGTTCTTCTTGTTTGGGCAAAAAATTAGAAGCTGAGGTCTAGGAGAGCAAACAAACAAGCGGCCAGTGCCATTGTAGGATTATTTTCGTAGATTTCTCCAACAAAAGTGGAAATACGGTATTGCATGCATCAGACGTATATTTATCTGACATATTTCCATAGCTATTTTGATTCAATAATCATACATTTATCATATTTTCATACCAACTCTTTAATTCTAGAAAGGAGTTAATTTACCAGCGTGGATGCAGTCGCACACAGGGTTAAAGTCGAGGCACTGGACTCTTTCTTGCATCCGTGTCGCGCTCTTTAGCCTGAGCCTTGGCCTTTGCTAGTACGCTCTTCTCCCATTCCGCTTTTTTAGCCGCTGCCTTGAGCAGGTGTTTGGCTGTGGCCTCTTGCTGTTCGTTAGTAAGCCTCTTGTTCTGTGCCGGACCAACATTACTTTTCATTGCGGCAGCTCGATAATGATTTATTGGTAAATAATTCCAAGATTCTAATTCATGTTAAAAATAGCAAAAGGTTACATGCAGTAGTCCATATCCAATGAGTAGTGATCAACCTCAAAAACCTTTTTCTTTAAGTGAGTATGCAACGTAGTATATCATTGATTAAACAATTTATTGGATGAAGCATGCCAGTGGTTCTCCCGTCATCTTTGAAACAGCTGACTAAACCAGTGTAAGTGCCTGGTGGCACCAATACAACGACCAAACCTTCAGCCGTGACACCGGGGGCGATATCCAAGGGGAGCTGCGGACAAGGAGGATGGCTAATGGTGACGTGATTATCGTACTCCATGACTACATATTTAAGCTCAATAGCAAATGGTGAGCTACTTTGTTACCTGCAATGAAAATGGAAGCATTGTGACTAAACATATGTAGATATCTACCTGTTGTTTTTGAATGTGCCATTACCATAAGCTGGCCGAGTATTTTAGCGCAATGCATCGACTCAGTGGAGCGACCCGCCTTCCCAATTCCCCTCTTGTGAACACAGCAGTTCCACCAGAACCCATGATGAAAAGCCGCAGTGATGACATGTTTCATGAAATGATCGAAAAGTTTTCTTTGTTTGGCATTCAAAGTATCGATGTCGGCAATGGGCCACATTTTGTCAATCTTGGAAGATACCGGGTCAGATGTTCCAATATCTTGCCTCGTCAGCTATGTTGCTACAAATCAACTCAACGCACTGATTTGTCAGGTTCTTTGAAGTTTTTGTACTGGGAAGCAGCTCCATCACTGAAGTATAACAACTTTTTTAAGTCGGGTCATTCTACATTCAGATGCCCAATGTTTGAGATAGTCACTAACAAAGCAAATACATGTTAGTTCAAGAATTAAGGTTTCTTCAAGTGTTGGAAGGGGATAGCCAAAACGGCAAATTGGGTGTCCCCCTTTGCGGCATGTTTGTTTGTCTGGCCACAGATGAAGTCTTGGTTCGGTTTTCCTAGAGCACCATCACAAGATATGTACCTATCTATGTAAGTGGTTTTTCGGACGAATGAATACAATATCTTTGAAATTTCTGGAATTTGTAATCAAAATAACGTACACATGCTACTGGGTCAGCTTGCATCAATTCACATTTGGCAGTGACATTTTTCAACAATTCATTTATTTGATCCTTGCTTGGTTGTGTTTTATATTGAGAGAAAAACAAAGATTGTCAGCCTGATTTACTGCAGCGAAACAAAAAAGGTAGCTGAACCTAGTCTTGATACAAGTAAAACCCACCGTTCATCATGGAGAGATCAAACCAAGCCTGTGGATCACGTACGTCTCTAGGATGAAGGGCATGTGACATTATATTTGTTTGCCATGCCCGCTGAGTACATAGCACTGACCAGTTTATTAGAATATGTGGGAATCAGATTGTGGTGAGTGCCTTCGTGGCAGGACCAGTCAGGGGCTACCCAGTGCAACGAGCAGTGCAGCCACGTTGTAGTGGCCCCTGCAGATAGCCTTGTCTAGCAGACAGGAGGGGCCATGACATTAACATCTTACTGGCGAATGTTTCTCTTCCTGAGACTTCTCATTTATGTTAGAAATAATTTTGCATGGTAAACTAACCCTATTTTGCATCTCTTTAGCTTCTTCTCTTCTTTCACTGGGCTTGCCTAAGCCATCTGAAAAAGGGCCAGATCTTTTCTTCCTATCCCTCCCCCCCCCCCCCCCCCCCCCTCCCAAACTTGGTGGGTCTGCTCGCCAAAACAGAGGCAAGGTTTCTTTTATTTTGCTAACGGCACAACGTCCCCCTCATAAGGAGTGATGATTTTTTAACGGGGGGCTGCTTTTTTTCGTCAAGAGTGGGAGGAACAGGCACAGATTGATCCGGTAACTTGTACCAGGCCGAGTAAGCATGCTCCAACTACACAACATGCAATGCGAGTTAGAGCTTGGCCAGAGTGGGTGGTGTCCGGTGCTATAAGCTCTAGCTACATCCAGACATGAGGTGTTTTAGTTAAAGCACTCCAATAAATGTTTAAGGTGCCGTCCGCTAAAAACGGAATATACCTATATCAAAGCTAATGTATATAATGTTCAAGGGGCCATCCTGTTAAAAGTTTATCCATCTTCTGTATGACTCCGACCGAAGCTAGCTAAGTGGACGGTGGCCATCTACGACAATACCTAGAGAAAAGACTCGTAAAAAATACTTCGTATACTATTGAAGTCAGGGCAAAGGAATAGTTATGAAAAGAAATTCTATACTGAGGATTGTTTAAAATCTATCTACAGCATTTCATGTGTAAGGTGCCGTCATTCTCGTCCTACTAAAAGTCTATTTACCAATATAAAAGGGTAATTTCAGAAGACCGAGGGTGGTCCGCTACAAAATATTGGATTGCACACTTCAGAATAAAATAATAAAATGCTGTACATGAAATGTAAATGTCCCAACTTGCACATCATGTAGGTCATTGACATGAAAAAACATGTTCGAGGGAACAGTGTAGGCACAAGTAGAGGAAGTGGGTCGGGCGGTGATGTGGTGGAAGGGTGCTGGAGAAGCCTGGAGGGAGGAGGATAACATGCAAAGACTTCCGTGTTCCCGGCCGGGTTCCCGCGTCAATGAGTGTTGCACGGTCAGCGACTACGTGAGAGCTGTGTTTAGTGTGCTGCCCCCTAGTGTTACTTGAGTGAAGTAATAGTTTTAAACATTCCGTGGCGATTTATACATGCTGTAACAATATTTCTTGATTTCTGTCATCGTGTTTGGCCTAATGTTTTTTCGATATAAGAGAAGCCCTTTATATGCCATTTTGGGGCAAAAGGGGCATGTTTTTAGGCTTTGTACTGTCAATTTCAAAATTTTCTTCCTCTCTATACGGTCAGTCTATAGTTTGGCAAACCTCTTTGAATGCTTCATCATGTGCCTGCTTTAGAGCTGCTTGTCTATTTCACTCCTCATCATAAGTCCTCCATTGTTCTGACCTGTACATATTGACTCCGACATGATCCATGGTTTTGTGCCTCACATCCAAACAAGTCCTGTCCTCTAATCCTTGTCAGTAGCTTTTGGTCACATTTTCCTCCTGTTACATCCAACACATGTTGCCATCCATTACCTTCAAACCTGACCAATCATTCTGTGGTCCATGATACACTATCCTTTTGAAACGTAATGACAAAATGTCAAATTTGTTACGAATTAACAACTTCAGGAAGAAAATTAAGCTTGCAATGTTATGAAACTTGTGAAAAACTGAAACTTGAGTAAGTCTCGCCTGCATAGTCAGTGGGACGTTAAACTACAGAAACAAACAAAAAAAAATAAAGATTTTGACGTCCCAGATTTGTGTGATGATTTCACGAGGTTTTTGGCTCAGCTTATAAACGGCTCTGTGAGCCTGCCAAAGCACCTCAATAACATAATGTGTTGGTTAACCTTTCCTTTCATTAGTGAGGTTGGAGGGATCGACAGCCTCCAGAGGGCTCCTGAAGTTTAAATATTTATCGTGGCCACGTTCCACTGGGGCACTTCGGCTGAAGTACGCCATACATCTGCTGTATGACTGCGACCGAAAAGACAATACCTAGACAAAAGACTTGTGACAAAATACTACTGAGGATAGTTCGGATCATCGGATCTCTGGGTAACCACACACAGCTGACTCTCACGGTACTGCTCCACCATGAGAGTAAGTCTGTTGATCCCGTCATCTTTCAGGCTGACAGATTTTTTCTGTGTCAAAGTTGTTTGTCTAGCAGCTACATGAAAAGGCATGTATCACTGAATCTCTTCTCAAACTCAAAGTCAACATGACCTGTTGGACTGAATCCAGATCCAACAGGTAAGTTGAATGATTATACTGGTGTTGCTGGGTTGGCAGGCAGCTGTAGGTGTCATCTAACTTGAGCTGGCAGCAGTCGTGCACCCACTGCCCTGGTGTCCTGCGCAGGCTCCATCAGATCTCCCCTTACATCCACAATCGGTGCTATTACTTTCTTCTTGTCTACTTCACCGAGCTCGCCTGGAGGTTGCAGTACTGCTTGCTTCTCACTTCCTTCAGTTCACTGTTTGCCTGACGTTGACCACTTCTTAACGTTTTTTCACCTAGGTGTTTGGTTAGAGTCAGCAACATAATTCACAAATATACCGCCGTGTTAGGGGTGGTTTAAAACATATAGGAATATTTGCGGATTGCTTTACAACAGCTGTCAGTAGGGGACCCACGTACAATGATATTAACGTTTTAATGTTTAAACTTTTATCATAACGGTATTATATTTATTACACAAGTTGGCTACTTACAGCTGCTTTCCCAATCTTTTTCTTGGGCGTGTGTCTTGGCTGGGCTCACACCGGAGTAACTAGTGATGGATGCTGTCCTTATCAAATGAGTTCTCAGAGTCTAAATCTTTTATCCCGCCACATAATTCTTTCACAGCCTCATATATCCGAAGGCATTGTGAACGATATGCAAGCTGTATATGCCAACATCCATAAGCTGTGGCAAATGTTTATCCGACAGCTCTTTGTTAATTGTGGTTGTGATTGTTTTGTTTACATTTGGTTCATCACATCCCTTCACTTAGTACTTCACGTAATATATCTTGATTCACTCTCCCAGTCCTCTCTCCGGAAAAGCTGTATATTGCTGGAGGGTGCCCTCAAAATCTGCATGGAGTAGAAGAAGCTGTAAAAAATAGGTCGTTTGTTACATGTATGTCATTTGAAGCAAATAATTTTGTACCGCTACTAATATTTTAGGGGCAAAGTTTACTGACCCATCTCAGCTCAACTCACTTTTTTTCAGTATTTCTTTTTTGTGGTAATTTAATATCTTCACCTACCTGTTGCATCTTTAACTCTTCGAACTCCTGCTCCTTTGCTTACTTAAGTTTCTTCTCCATTCTCCAGAATTTACGCATGTCATTTGCCATGTGCTTTACATTATCCCCTACGTCTGTATTGGTGTCCAATATCACTTGAAAAACCAGTTCACTGCACGAGAATATCTATTTAAGTGTACCTTAAATGTCATTTATATTACTTAAATGTCGTATTTAAGTACATTTAAGGTGAAACTTAAATGTCAATTTTTGACATTTAAGTAACTTTTGGTGTACTTAAAAGAACACTTTAAGTCGACATTTAAGTAGAATTTAAGTTGATTTAAGATGATTAAATGACATGGCAAGGTGGTACCTAAAGGTCATTAAATAACATGTCAAGGTCGAGGTCTCCCTCACTAAAAAATGACATTTAAGTACTTATAATGACCTTTAATGGACATTGCCATTTTCTCTACTTTTTACTTAAATGTCATTAAATTTCGTCATTTTATATTGGAATATTTTTATTGAGGGGGTTATTTCATCAGTTTCATCTTTTTATTCAGAGCTGGGGCACCTCTAGGGGGTCTGGGGGACCGGCACCCGCCCCCTGGCACTGGGGCAGCCTCTAGGGAGGCCGGGGCAGCCACCAGGGAGGCCGGGGAGCCTCCAGGGAGGCCGGGGCAGCCTCCAGGGAGGCCGGGGCAGCCTCCAGGGAGGCCGAGGAGCCTCCAGGGAGGCCGGGGCAGCCTCCAGGGAGGCCGGGGGAGCCACCAGGGAGGCCGGGGCAGCCTCCAGGGAGGCCGGGGCAGCCACCAGGGAGGCCGGGGCAGCCACCAGGGAGGCCGGGGCAGCCTCCAGGGAGGCGGGGGGAGCCACCAGGGAGGATGGGGGAGCCACCAGGAAGGCCGGGGGAGCCTCCAGGGAGGCCGGGAGAACCACCAGGGAGGCCGGGAGAGCCACCAGGGAGGCCGGGAGAGCCACCAGGGAGGCCGGGAGAGCCACCAGGGAGGCCGGGGAACCTCCAGTGAGACACTGGGAGAGGTCGATCTGCAAATAAAAGTAAAGGAAATTAATTACATGTTTTTTAGGGGTCGGTTTATACAATACAAATAGAATTCAAATTCATAATTAATGTATAGGTTGTTTGATTGGTCGTCAGTACAGATAGTCTTCACCAAGGGACCAGGTATTGTGGTACATTCATGTACAGTTAGAATCTTAGATACCCTAAATCTATTGTATATTATTATATTATTGTATTAAAAGTATAGCTTATTGCATTAATCTCTGTATGAACAAACTATGAACAAACATGATAAACACACTGAGATCATATACCTACCTATAACAGGATAATACTACATGTAATACATGTATATCATGTAACCATGTGTCCTTGTCCATGTCCAACTGTATAATGGTTCAAACTGCCCACTCACTCCAGCTACTGTGTTTCTATTGGTTGTTTATAATGTATGTAGGTCACATGTGTTGTACATGTATGTGGCCTCAGCTTGGTGTAAGCATGGAGCCATAGGTCTACATATAGAAACCGTTATAACACCTCCCATTGTTTCACCTGTAGCATTGTGGCGGTCTGGTAGGGGTGCTGGTGGGGGGGGGAGGGGGAGGGGGAGGGGGGGGGGCAACAATACCCTCTATTACATTTATAACTGTAAGCTTAGACATGCTTTGCTGTAATATAAAAGATTATACGGGATAAGGGTCTCCTAACTCCCTTGGTTAATATCATGGTTTGTACTCCTTTAGATGCATTCAAAATAATATATAATATCAGGAGAGGGGTCATGACCAACTAGAATTATACATTTCCTTATTATCATGAATTAATTGTCAGGGTCATCATTACCTTATTCTATACATTGTTAGCATTATGGATTTTTTTCCCTGTGACAATAAGAAGCGCTTTTAGTATGTTATGGTACAAAGGCCATTTATACTATAAAGGCAATTCTATGAGTGTCATGGGCTGTGCCCATCCAGAATCCTGCAAAATGATATATAATTACGGGATGAGAGTCCCATAACTTCCCTGATTGGTATCACGGGTTGTACCCCTCCAGAGCCCTTCAAAATGATATATAATTACGGGATGAGAGTCCCATAACTTCCCTGATTGGTATCACGGGTTGTACCCCTCCAGAGCCCTTCAAAATGATATATAATTACGGGATGAGAGTCCCATAACTTCCCTGATTGGTATCACGGGTTGTACCCCTCCAGAGCCCTTCAAAATGATATATAATTACGGGATGAGGGTCCCATAACTCCCCTGATTGGTATCACGGGTTGTACCCCTCCAGAGCCCTTCAAAATGATATATAATTACGGGATGAGAGTCCCATAACTTCCCTGATTGGTATCACGGGTTGTACCCCTCCAGAGCCCTTCAAAATGATATATAATTACGGGATGAGGGTCCCATAACTCCCCTGATTGGTATCACAGGTTTTACCCCTCCAGAGCCCTTCAAAATGATGTATAATTACGGGATGAGGGTCCCATAACTCCCCTGATTAGTACCACGGGTTGTACCCCTCCATAGGCTGCTAAATCAAGTCATGATCACGGGATTTCCTATGTTCAATAATTAATTGATTTCAAGTTTCTTAAATGCAAAATGAGATCTGAGATGAGATCTAAGTTAACCTTAAATGCTGTATGACATTTCCAGTATATCTAAGGTTAACTTAAATATACCGGAAATGTCATATGACATTTCCAGTGAATTTAGGTATACTTAAATGCCATGCAACATTTAAGGGTTACTTAAATGTCATTATATTTCCTGGAAAGCTCCAAACGACCTTTCCATGACTTTTCCCGGATATTTAAGTAAACTTAAATAAGGATTTTCATGCAGTGGTTGTACAAGGGAACCCTGGTACATCAGCAAATATGGAAGGTCTCCTAATCCTGTACATGGCTGAGACTGCCACATGATGGGCTACTTGTCTCTCACCTGGCCCGCTTGGGAGACAAGTTCACCCAGCCTGCAAATTATCCTTTGTCACCAAGCAGAATCAACATTACAGGTTAGCAGAGAATGATTAAAACACTTGATCATGCGACTGGTTTTTGTAACACCCCATTCAGGGTCATTTTAAGGTCCCAGCTCGGGTCGACCAGTAAATGGCGGCCGAAGGGAGCCGAGACATGGATATTGGAGTGGGGTGGGGCAAATCCCCGCACAGCTAAAGAATTTCAATCGTGGTGTATTAGTAAACACTTAAACACCACCGTCTTCCATCCGTGGCTCAACTTCACTCCAATATAGGGATTCCGATGAAGCGTGGAAGTTGAGGATGGCGAGCACTGGCCGCAACAGCGGTACAGCTTTCTTAAAATGTAGAGCAGCAAGATGGTGGCTGCTACGCCCAGGATTGCGTCTAGGGTGATTCATCTCGTGCTTGTTGTGTAGTTAATGACACCTTGTTGTGTAGTTAATGACACGCTCTTGTAGGGCCTCCTTATTCTCGGCAATGCGAGTCTCCCACCAGTCTATGTTACGGTCTTGTAACTGCTCACGCCATCTCTCGAAATCCGTTTTTGTCTATGAATGATTGTGTGGTGGTAAATTATGGTGTCTTTGTCTCCCTCCTATTAGAGTCATGTCTCGGCCTTTAGGGATGATACATAATTTCAGTGATCAGCACGTGCCAACGGGCGAACACATCCTCGACCTTCATCATGGCCAACGCACACATCCAACAAGTCCTCAACGGGCAAAACCGTCACTCCTCATCTCACACTGAAATAAATCCATAAAGGGCCTACTTACTAATGAAATACTCATAACCAGGTTATAAGTTGACCCTAATAAGAAATCACCATCACAACCAAAATCATTAAGTTGACCCTAAAAAGAAATCACCATCACAACCAAAATCATGAAATTGAATGCAGCGTTACGACTCTTAAGGACCTCAGGAGACACTCACCGACTAGCGGGTCCCACTGGGGCAGCAGTAGAGCAGTTGTACTGCACTTGATCTATCACAAGATCTATCCTGATCCATGCAACCAGGCCCCTATGAAATAGAAAGGGGAAAATAAACAATCAGCTAAATCTTCTACGCTAGCTCTTTCATGGTTGCCCCACTGGTGGCGTCTTTAAACTTGCCACGCAGGACCGGCTTCAGATGGTTTGCACCAAGAATGATTTTTGTTGATTTGGATTTGGCCCTGGATGATGGCTTCTTTGCTGTTTTGGCTGTTTTTGCTGTTCAGCTCGCACTCGGTTTTCGAAACCGTGGCGCTGCTTCTAGCCGGCCTATCCCTACTTTTGGCGGGAACTGCTCATTATCGCCTCGGAGCACTCGGCATTATACCGGCTATATTAAACACCCCTTCTCTCGCAATGGCTGACTTTGAGCGCTGGAGGGAACAGCTCCAAGACCATAACAAGAAATGGTGGGAGACGAGATTGGCAGAGAACAAGGAGGCGCTGGAGGATCGCGTTCTGAATGATACCACCAGCACAAGGTGGCTAACCCTCGATGTCCTCATCGGCGCGGCCGCCACCATCATGGCGCTTTGGGTTCTAGTGAAAATCTACCGCTGCTGTGTTCGGTGTTACCCCACCTCCACCGCCTCTCCACACCGCAATCCCTACATCGGCTTGAAACTTAGCAGTGGCTGGAAAACCGTTGTCCTTAAATGCTTACCCGTCCACCACGACAGGAACTCCATTGCCGTCAGGGGTTTCGCCCCACCCCACTCCATCCCCCGGATCTCGGCCCCCTTCAGCCGCCATTTGTTGATCACGTGGAACTGGGACTTAAAAATGACATTAAATGGATTTCTCAACCGTGTCCCCCTGCCAACCCGGATCCTAATTCCCATTATAAAATTACCCCTGGTCCTGTTGGCACTTAAAGTCCAAAGCCCTTCTGTCACCCTGGTAATGGTGTGCCAAAACAAGCACACCGAAATCCCCAGTGACCCCAACAATCATTCCCACTGGGAGGATTTCCCTACCCCCGACACCCATACCGCTGGTCACTCTACATGGTACGAGGCCGGAGAGGAGAGCCCTGCCCACCCCACCCCCACCTCGTCACGGTCTGCAGCCGGCACCCTGGAGGGCTTCCAGCTGCAGCCATCCACGGAAGTAAACTATCCGGCGGAAGCCACCCACTCGCGACTCACAACAGACAGCGACCCAGCACGCAAGGTAACTCTAACCGTTACCGCTGAGAATCCCCCTCCTGTCCCGATCACAGCCATAAACATGGCAGCAGACGCTGTGATTTCTGTTTGTAAAATTCCACCTGTAAGTAACAATGAGTCCGCCCAGTGCGATCGTTTAATTGACCAGGCGGAGCTCATGATAAAAGCAGCCCAGGAGGAGCAGACCAAGAGACAGTTATCCGCCACCTCAGTACCCCATGGTAGGCTTTGTATATTAAAACTTCTAGTTTTAAGACCACCTTGTCTCACGGTTGCTGTCAAGGCAGGAGGATATAGCATATACCTATATATATTGCTTAGAAAATGCCTCGGCAGCACCCGACGACTACCTACCCCCCCCCCATCACTCTGAAGCCACCCAAACTCCTACTAGTGTGGGGATGATTTTATAATTTTAACAAAGTTCCCAAATCTACCCCAAAAATCAATTTTTTTTTCTAAAAACCTTAACACACACGCTTTACACCTTTGTGTGGGGATACACATCAAAATTTTTCTCTCAAGCCGAATTCTTTAAATAAAACAGAACGCCTAAAATTTAGTTTAAACTAGCCTCATAGAGGCCGGGCAGCCGCATGTGTCTTTTATATTTTTTTTAAATCACTTTATGACACACCTCAAGCCTGTGCATTTGGCTATCTGAGCAGATGATCATAAATAGATTAAAATATCACAAACGTTCATTTATCAGCCAACGGGCTTAAATGTCTAATGACTGTATATTGGTCCCACCGTCCATATTGTCACTTTAAATCACAGCGTGGCGCATTGGGCGCGGCAAGTTGCCGATCATATGTAAATCACAAGTAATGTCCAGAGCTTTTCGTCAGGCCGGTGATCGCCGTGGTTGTGGGGGTAGCACGTTGCGCCTCATGTATCAGCCTTCCCTACTGCCCTCCATCCCTTGATGCTGACTGAAAATTGATTCCAAAATAAAAATAGAAAAAATGAGATATTATTAGTTATTATCCCCTACAAAATCGCTCCTTTTCTCAAAATTCCATCAACACCCTAAGACTTACTTATAATTCTTTTCTAAAACGCCTTGCACATAAGCAATTAAATGGCTAATCCCTCATCATTACACCTGTTGAACTCATGAATGCACCCACCTGCTCATTCGTGACACCCGGGCGTGCCCCTCCAGCGCCCTGTCGGCGCCGCGGTGGAGCAATTATATTGCACATAATCTACCACCCACCGATTCTGTTGCCACCACACGAGTCCCCTAATGATTAGAGGAGGAAAAAGAGGTTTTAGGGCATCCTTGATTGACTGTGGCAATAAATGCCCCACCACTTAATACCCCAGCCGAATACCACAACTTTAGACCAGCGCGTTACATCCCTCTCCCAAATTTTATTAAAATTACAAATTGGGCTAAATCTCCACTCATTACATTCCTACTTACCAGGGGAAGGTGATCCTACCATAGCAGGTCGGCATTGTCCCTACAGAAGCGGGCAATAGGTTTGTAACCCTTCTAAGCAGCTTCTCTCAGTATGTGGAGAGGTACGTCGGAGAGCGTGGCGTCTGGAGGAAGGCCCTTCGCCATTCCCGCCAGGGCCCCGTATTCGGCCATCTAAGTCCTAAAAAAACATGATCTAATGACCGCAATCAACTTGTGGTATTTGTTTTTGCTATGTAAGTCTTATAGGCTGTGGAGGACCAGCGGCCATACAAGTTCTGAGCAGCCCTGAGCAAAGGCTGTGGTTGATGATGTCTTCGTTGGTGACTGGTAAGTTCAGGATTACTTGTCTGAAGATGTGCAGTGGGACCGCGGGCTTGGCCCTTGGGATGTATGACTTGTCTCTCCATGGCATCAAGGGCTCACAGGGAAGTGGAGGATCTCAGTCATGTGGCCCCCGGCCATCAATCGAAATTGTCTGATATGTGATATGCACTTTCCATTCTTGTCCCAGTGAAAAAAGAAGCAAGCTCACCTGTTTCTTGCCTTGAACACTTCCATGCTCATCAAAATGTAATGTGAAAACATTCCCTGATATCACAAGGTCCGCACACAATTCCTGAATAAACAGGGGTCCTATTCCATCAGAAATTGTAAACCTTTGGCAGACTAATAGTAAAACCCTTGGATTCCTCAAAGATGGGGTGATTTTTTCCACACCATATTTGCCTGCTTTCTTTGAAGCTGGTGTGGTTTCTGTTCTAGTCACTCCAGCTGTGTAGTCGGCTATAGTCCATTCTTCAAAATAATCTGGACATGAAACGTATTGTGAAAACTTATTGTCTACATATATATATGTCCTTGCCGCTCCCTTTCATCTGAGACAAAACCGAATCATTTTTTAGCACCTGAATTCTTTTCCGCCTTGGAAAAATTCGTCAAGTTGGCCAGTTGGCAATGCTGCAAACTCGCAAGCCTTTATCTCAGAAATTTAAAACATTATAACAGAAGGTGATGATGGGAGATGGTCGTGTGACTAGAAGTCTACAAAGTCTTGTGCCTTACTGCTGTGATCAATCACGTAAGCTGTCTAGCAACCACTGCCCATATGCGCGGGCCCGGGCCAATTTTCGGGTAATACACAGCAATCCAAGAAATCAAAAGAAATCGGACCTAATTTGCCTTGCATGACTTCTTCCTTTACTTCCAGCTCACTTCCGTCTTGTTCAATTGTTTCGTACTCCATCCTGTCCTTCCTCTCTACTTCCAACCTGCATCCCTGTAAACATTAGCCTCATCTTGGGATTTAATGTCGTATTTACCTTGTAATCGCTATCACGTAGGAGAAGATGAAATCTTTTTCATCCGTTTTGTTTTTCAACTTGCAATCTTTAACAGTTAAACGTGCATTAAAGGAGATATTTTACTGTTAACTCAATCCGTTCCTTTTTCAGCAAGCGATATTTAAATTTACCCAAAAAATGACATGAGAATAGGTGTGAAATTATGGCCCAAGGAAAAACGAGGATGGAGAAGGACAACTGTGGTCACATACCAATTGAAAAGGAGGAAAAAGATAGAAGCCTGACATAACGCCACTTCATTCCTCACGATGCTGTGTGGAGGGCCACTACAACATACAGGTCGTGCTGACATAGACGCTGTAAGACTTTCACAGATAGGTCCTTTGTTTTCTCATTTTTAAGTTGGCCATAAGTGTCATCCGTTACAATGAAGGACACTCAAGATTCGTTGAGAACAAAAGAGATCTAGGTGAGTGTGACCACCCTGACAAATGAAATTGTGAAAAGCCAAAAGACTATAATACAGGGTGTGCAGGAATCTGCCCAGAGACATATTAAGGACCTACACCTAATACAACTGAGAGAAACATGCCACAAGTCCTGGATTCAAGATGACCTCAACATGCTCCCCAAGTTCTACAACAGGTGACAAATGATCCGAATTATCTTGAGGGGACAAATGATCCGAATTATCTTGAGGGGACAATAGACAGATATTGATGAGAAGGTGAGAGACACTGGACATGCTGTCTTCAAATTGACAAGTTGGGCACCAAACATCACCATGTCAATGTGTGGGATATCCACTCCCATCCCTATTTTTATTCGTGCCGACCAACATGTGTAGTTCTTAATCAGATTTAGGAAATTCTGATTTCACATTTGTGTCGCTAGAACTGGTAACATGTGCATGACACATGTCAATAATGCGGCATATAACACTTTTGTTGCCGCCAACAAATATAACGTTCTAATATTGGTTTATGTATTCGCTAACAATGATTATGATGACCATATTAGACGTAATAAGCTCACAGGGCATTTAGAAAAAAAAGATTATTGACAAATTTCACTACTTTTTGTCTCCAAACATATACATAGTGGAGACAAGCGTAACTCTTTCTACTAGAACAACTTAATGTATTTCTTGAGTATTATAGATATGTCTTCATCCTTTTTGATATTAACGTCAATCATATCAACCATCAGGATCCAGTTACACAATAATCGAGTATCATCCTTCAATAACAGTCATGATTTCTGGGACTAAGAGGATAAACTCCACACAGCCAGTCAAGCCCTATGAAACAAACTTGACTATATATCATAAAAAATTAAAACCTTTAAGACATACTACTGTATACTAACCATGTCTCATCGAAAACGATTTGTTACAACAGGTATCATATACATACAGATCAATATGAACACTTCTCCTTAAAAGTTACCAATTTTTATACGAGACATATTGGAAACAAAAAAGGTGGCAAGTGTCGGACTTATAGTAAACCTTGACCCAACCCGTCTATTTGAATAAGACTCACTCGCTTAACGTGCCAGAGTAAGGTTTGAAAGATCAATATTTTTGGAATAAATGTACATATAGCGTAGATCCGGTAAATGCAGTTTCAGTCAAATCCAGGACTTTCAAAACCGTATGCAAATCATGGTCACATAGGTGTCCTTCGTGATGTAACTCAAATAATAACACAAGTGACATTTTCCATATAGAAATGCTAAGGCAATCAGATCAAGTGGCATGGTAACATAACTCAACCCTTATGGAGAATTAATCTTCACACTCAAGGTTATAGAAAAAAACAGTAAGCTGAAAAATAGAATGATCCAGCTCCTCACTTGATACCCTCCTTCTGAAAGTAATCAACGAGAACCTACGGATCTCCATAACAACTTACTCAATTTTCATCATCTGTACCTAAACAGATCTCGCGTCTTTCAGGTTCATTGATATTTTATTACCATTGAAACACATATAGTACGAATGCAGTCAAGTAACCCTTCACTTTAGTAGGTATCATCAGGATCCAGTCCTTTATACTTTTACTACTGGACGGTTAATTCAGAGTATCACAATTGGCATACAATAATCATACCTATAGCACATGTCATCAAATCAAACAGAACCCGTTTCACAAATACTGTCTCATGGCAAATAGAACACTCTTTGGTGATAGTTCAGCAGTCTTCATATGTCAACAACTGCAAAACTTAGATGAAAGGTAATATGGTATCATATCAAAGTCTTTTCATGAATAGGTGATAATGATCCACTGTAAGCAGTTGCTGTACTGCAAAAGTTCAACCTTGATGACGACACATGGTAGAGGTTCTATACATGCTGCAAACTGGGAATGTTTTTATGACTCGCCACTCAGCAAAAGTTCTTCATTCTTTGACACTGGCGACATGCACTCACTAGTTCGGTTGTCACTCATCTCAATGGAAATGTCCATCCCAGACCCTAGCTGAAAAGCGTCAGGGTTGAGAAAATGCACTTGCGTACTCATAGGTACACTCGCCATGGATATAGGAATGTCCAAGGTCGATGGACGATGGTTCCCTGACACAGAACCAGTCGTCACAGGTAGGTCCCCTGGAGGATCCACAATCATGGATTGTTCAAGTTCGTTTTCAGGAGCCATAAGCACCTCAGCATCACGGACAGTCAGACGTAGGTCAGCTTCTGCAATTGCATCGGTCAGCTCCATCAATATCTGGACCGCCTCTCTAGTCTCACTTTCCGTTATCTGGTAAGGTGACTGACAAGAGGTGGCGTCGAGTATTGGTGTTGAGACAGGTGCCGAGCTGGGCGACTCTGTCTGCAGTTCATTCACCACCATCCTCGCAAGAGCGGACACCCCGGCGGGAGTATCCATAGTCTCAAGGGAAGACACGGTTGTGTCCACCCCCATTGTAGTATACTGCATCGTCTTAGCAGCAGACGTCACAGAGGTGGACGTCACAGAGACAGACGTCACAGGAACGGACGTCGCAGGAACAGGCGTCACAGCAACCAACTCCGATGACCCAGAGGCCATGGAGGAGGCAGCCACGTAACTGCAGTCGGCCAGGTACATCTCATCCTCTGCAGGTGAAGGAGGAGGACTCCGAGGGATATTACTAACCCTAGAGTCAGCTCTCAACCTTTGTGCGTATGCATCACCGTCAAATCCTAAGGGAAGAGGGGCGGAACCCCGTTCAACCCTGTATACACTCTCGTATCAAATTGACAATGGGATTTCATAGCAATCTTCGAAAAACTCAGCCAACTCCTCATAAAATCATCGTTCTGCTGAGCTTCCTTCCTAAAGCCAGAAAATTTCTCCGTCAGACCACCAATTTTGTGTTCTAATTTCGAAATAACTTTAGTTTTCAGACTAATTTCAGTCCGGGCAGCAGACAGTTTATGTTCAGTGGCACTGACCATATCCTTACTGCGATCCAGCTTGACTTTGAGACCATCAATTAAAAATTGACTTTCCATATGAGATTTTTCAATGTTCAATCTCAAATCGTCTACTATTCTGCTAGAGGTTGCTACCATGTCATCCCGTTGTCCCAACTGTCGTTTGAGGGCTTCATTCCCCTCAGTCATTTTGGACATTTTAGACAGGAGTTCTGCTTTTGCAGTCTCCACTTTCTCTAACTCGGCCAAACGCCTTTCTTTTACCAATTGCTCAGCTTGAGCCCTAGCTCCTTGCAGAGCTAGTTGACAAGCGAGATCCAGTGTGTCAAATGAACTCTTCGAGTCCAGTGACATACTGTTCTTTTAGAAGATTCCTGATACTAACGTTCTCAGGGTGATCAATATCACCAGTCAGCTTAGGCAGAGGGACCGATTCTAAACACATCTCTTCCTCACCCACCCCAGGTGATGGAGAATTCAATGAGAGACCCCCCATACAGGTAGATGGTGATGGAACGGAGGATAGCCTACGACCAATCTCCTGTCCCTTTCCCATATCAACTTTATTCGATTGAGCCCTGCCTGTGGGTGGGGTGAACTTATGATCCACCCAATCGTCTCCCTCAGATTGGAAATCAATCGTTCTATAGATTGTCTTAGTTTTGGAATCCTCTTTCCCACTTACTGACTTTATCATCCCTGTTACATACCCTTGACTATCAGTGGAAGTATCTTCTGTTTTCAATATCTTCCTTGACAATCCCGGGTTCCCACCAGCCTCAGAGAGTGTGGTAGGAGGTACTACCTCCTGTCCCACAAATACACAGTCATCCTCCTCCTCTACAGGAGAAGCTAACAGGTCTTTTACCATTCTCTCCTCCATGGCCTGCCTTGGGCTAACAGCAACCCTCGGTAATGATCCGCCAGAACCCTCCTCATTAGATTCAGTAGTGTTCCTACTAAATCCACAGGAAGACCCTGGAGTACGTCTCTTGGTTGGGGTGGATCGACCATCAGGTGATGAGTCTAACCCAGCAGAAACTGAGGACTCCTCTGAACCTGTGGTTTTCACCTGTCCTATGGCAACAGAGACAGGAGTGTGCACTCCATGGTCCACTGTTTTACCTTCAGACAAGACTCTACCTTTGGGAGGAGTGGCCAACTCCATCTTACTACGATAATCAGCGGCTTTCTCTGGAAAGTCCTGAATGTAGTATGGCCACGCCTTTCGATTCAGCCACAACCTTCTCGGGTTATGGTTGAACACCAAGGTGTATGCCAACCCCTGTGGTACCCTCACACACTTTTCCCTGTCCGTGAGTCCTAAAGCCTCCGGACAATTCTCGAGAATATCTAGATTGCGGCTCCCTATCTCCCCAGTAATCTCCCCCGTGTAGGGTTTGGACTTAGAATTATTGGAAGGAGTTCTGAATAGCTTGGTACATTTCCTCTCGTTGAACTTATCTAATTCTCTGACATATGCCCCCCTGCATATCTTACTCCCAGGAATTACATCATCAGGATCAAATTTCTGGAATTTAGCTGCCAAATGCATGACTGCCATGGTTGGAATACGCTCCGGAATAGACTGCTTAGGGGCATTCCAATCGGGTACAAATTTACCGTGAACCGGATGTAAACCATCCGCACGGTCATACGACATAGAACCCCAAGGAGCACCCACTGGAGCGTCACTGACCGAGTGCACCGGTATCCCGGGCATGTTCGGGTCAGTTCGGGTTACTCCCGAAGAAGGTGGTGACGCAATATTCCCAACCTGGAACAAGGGAAATCCCCCGGCTTCGAGTCCTTTCAACCCCGGGCCTGACACGAACCCCCTAGCTTGCGCCACTGACAAACCCATATCTACCAGTTTCCTTACATGTGCTCCCCGAGCTAGGAGATACTGTGTGGTTCTAACCTGTTCAGCTTTCCTTATCTCGGAGATATCACTGCCATTCCGGCGTTTCACACCCCTATTACTCGGTGGTTGATACAAGAATTTCGGTAAATCCGCTTCACTGAATTGTTTTGGAAGATTACAATCGACCGGAGCTGTAGACTCCAGGTCTCCCAAAGCTAACAATTCCCTCTCGTCCTGGCCTACCATCACTTGTGAAAAAACTTCAACTAATGGCAGTCTGGAATCCAAAATGAAACTTGCCCTCCGGACCGTAAACTACTAAACAAACAACAAACTGGCCGAGTATTTTGGCACAGTGCATCGACTCAGGTGGAACGACCCGTCTTCTCAACTCCCCTCCAGTGAACACAGCAGACGGTGCATTTGTGTTTACAGCCATGGTTAGGAGTTTGCTTTTCACTCGACGCAGGTCTGTGTGCACTTTGCAGATGAATGTGTGAACTACACAGATACTATAATGAATCATATTAACATCATACGTTACGAATTGCTGAACTATTTCCGGGTGGTATAGAACGGTGAGGGTCTTGATCCTATTGTACTCTGATCCACTTTAGCTTGATTCTCCGCTCATTGACTCCCTCCACTGCCGCTTCTAACACTTTTTGGTAGTTTACTCCCGGGATGGCATGCTGCGGGTAAGGCACTTCTAATTTTGCTCCTACAACGGGGCAAAATGACTCATAGTGGGGGCTTTGCGCCACACACTAAGGTCTGCTTTTAGCACTTTACGTGAGAAATCTTTAATGATTGATTCAGCCTTATATTTTCTGGGAAATACATCAAAAGCCGGTAGGCTGACCTCAAGCTCCTTCCATGTGCAGATCTCAGCAAACCCCGCCAATATAACCACAGCATGGCACGGGGACTGTATATATACATTAACTGCCATTTTCGTCATCTCCTCCAGGCTTCATTGTGATTAAGACTTTACCGTATAGTAGTGGTGTGGGTCGTAGGCTGTGTTCAGGCCGATTTAAATGTCTCTCCCTCGCCGAACCTCAGATGCAGCCTGTCTCGTATCCATCGTACTGAAAATGTGTTTCACACAATGCAACGAGATACACGTTAGATGTGGACTGCTCGAGCTCCAATGCCCGACTGACGCCGTGGGTCATGTGGCACGGCAGCGTGGGTGGAGCTGGCACCTGATTGGTCCATCCTATGCACTACTACTTTCCTATTAGCTGGGGCGGTGGGAGGGGCGTCCTTGACCCCAATGTAAGATGTGACACACACTTGCATTGTTCCTTCCTCATGGCTTCCCCTTTTTCCACACTTCTCTAGCATTTTTACACCTTAAGTTCGTCTCCGCTGCGGACAAGGAGGACAGCTAACAGTGACATGGTTATGGCAAACTTTTACAGATACCGCCAAAAATGTCTGCTTTTACAGAATTGATTGATAGGGTTAATACAGTTACCTCTGCCCACAGTAATAGTCGTTTTGACTTCTCCTTCAATTCAGGGTTTTTTCACCTCTGGAGGTAGTCCTCAGCTTCTGACTCCATGCTAGTTTTGTTTTTCTTAAATTCTCTACAAATACTTGTGTGGAACATGCTGTCTTCAAGTTGACTAAATTTGGGCACCAAATATCGCCCCCATGTCAACGTCTGGGATATCCACTCCCATCCCCATTTTTATTCGTGCCGACCAACACGTGTAGTTCTGAATCAGATTTAGGAAATTCTGATTTCACATTTGTGTCGCTAGAACTGGCAGCATGTGCGTGATACATGTAAATTATGCGGTATTTAACACTTTTGTTGCCGCCAACAAATGCTATTCCTGCCGCCTCAAGCTCGTCGAGCATCCACAGGTACAGCTTTGTCTCCTCCTTGATGCTTGTTGCAAAGATTATGGTTTTCTTACCATCCACACCTTTCTCTATGTAGTGATCCAATAACCATTTGAGATTGCGGTAGTTATGTGTGGTGTGCTTGGCAAAAAAGTATGATGTTGGGCCTGCAAGGTGAGAAAAAAGAGTAAAAGTCAAACA
Organism: Harmothoe impar; assembly: GCA_947462335.1. Lineage (NCBI taxonomy): Eukaryota > Metazoa > Annelida > Polychaeta > Phyllodocida > Polynoidae > Harmothoe > Harmothoe impar. The sequence goes on along the minus strand of OX381706.1, from coordinate 76,558,918 downwards.
TGTAACCAAATGGAGTAATACTAAGCACACCAATTAATCATCCATACCTGGAGTAAATACATGCATGCACTGTAAATAATAATGATAATAATAGGGGGGTAAATATGATTATATTACAGGTGCCCCCTGGTTCCGGCTATGCGATCCATACAGTAGGTGTTCCATGACGAACCTGGATAATATTAGTGCCCCTACACCACAAAGGGATAAGTAGTAAGACGGAATGTTGAGAAAATGAAGGCACAATGACGACATGTGTCATTGCTTCTCCATCGATTGTTTGAACACATCCAGCAATTCGCGAAACATTCCCATCTTTTCGTTATGATTCACTTTAACGACTGCCCTTAATTCACCGGCCTCCTTTGCTATCTCTGCCAACGCCGAGAATTTTCGTTTCTTTTCTGTCGTTTCCTGATCCCCCTTCGCAGGTGCTTCGTTCTTCCCAGCCGCGTCCTCTCCTTCATCTGCTTCTGCAGTGGCCTCTGGATCATCCACAGTGGGATGGGAGTCCATTGTAAACTGCGGCTTCGTAGCTGCCCTCTGCCCCATATAATCATTAAATTCAGCCATGTCGTGAAAATCTTGGCGCCCTCGTCCCGTCTTCCCGTTGTTATCCTTAGCCTCCCTATATTTTCCTTTGAGTTCCGTCGATTTACCACTTATTGACGTTATGCTGCATGTGTGTAGCCTTCTCGGGCAGGGCGTCCTGAATCTGCACCCATAACTTACTATGCCTCACTTGGCCAGATACCGCCACAATACTTTACATACACAAGATGAGCAAACATTCAGGATAAGTGACCAATGCCAGGTGCACTGTACACTCCTTCATTTGTTCACATCTTCATGTTCGATCATCATATGGTTCTTGGCTGAGGTTGCAGAATTGAACTTCTCATCGCAGCATATAACACGGAACCCGGGAAGGGGTGGGCGATTTGAGATTTTTCGGAGACTTTGTGTCCGGAGAGATTGGTCGGGGGTGCCGCCCACACCTACGACCACTTCACAGGTAGGTGTGTGAGGTGGCTTCTGCCGCCCACACCTGCGAACACTACACAGGTGTGTGAGGTGGCTTCTATACTAAAGTAAGTAAGTAAGCATAGTCAGTGTGCCGCACCAGGAAGTTGTGTGAGGTGGCTTCTATACTAATGTAAGTAAGTGTCCATGCAGGCAAGGTTCGATTTCATTTCTCGGACGATGTTCAAATTACTTGGATAAAAGAATTTTTTGGGAATAATAGGTTTACTATACACTACGGGAAGGATCGTTTAAGGATTCAATAGTTTAACGTCTTTTCGGACGCCAGAGGGTGCTAGTGAGTATTGTTACTGAGGTAGACTAGTCAGTATCTCTGCCAAAAGGGGGTACAGATGTTGGGGTCCCCATGTCCATTATAAGCACTTCTAAGTGAGCGCACACCTGGAGGTGGGGCAGCAGGGACCACTACTCAACCAAAAGGACATAGCGCCCACACCGGGCAATGACACCGGTGGGCTTCCAAAGTCCAGTGTTCTGTGGGTAAAAATAGGTTTACTGAGCCAAAGAAGCTACTATACACTACAGGAAGGATCGTTTAAAGATGCAATAGTTTAACGTCTTTTCGGACGCCAGAGGGTGCTAGTGAGCACCCACCTGGAGGTGGGGCAGAAGGGACAACGGTTCCCGTACCTGGCCGCCCCTCGGTGGTAACAACAGACATGCGCTCTGTCGAGGACAGAATGGGTTCAAAGATGCTATAAATGCTACAATATTATAAGTCTAATGCCATGAGAGCTGCGGGGTTTAAGCTTTGAATGGAAGCTACTATACAGTACAGGAAGGATCGTTTAAAGATTCAAAAGTTTAACGTCTTTTCGGACGCCAGAGGGTGCTAGTGATCTCATTCTAGGAATTACTTTTCCTTTATTTGGGAGTGTCTGAGTGAGCCATACATGATTTAGTGGTGTACAGAGCTAGTTGGATGTGTTGTTTCTCCCTTTGTTTATAAAAAACAAGAACATAATGCTGACTGTATCGGGAACGTATGAAGCGTCATTGTCAGTATCCAAGTCCGCAAACTTTCGTTCTTTGGTGACATTTCTAACTCAATGCACGTAGTACCTCTAATATCACTTTATCTTTGTCTGCATAATATGTTGAGTTATGACATGAGCTGAAATAACACCTATCGAATCCACAAGAGCTATCATCTTTCTTTTCTTACGTACATATTGATGTATTGATATTGATGACTGACTTAAGATACCTCACAGATATACGCTTTCTATTCTAGTCCCAGAAACGAAGAAGGAAGTCCACCTGTTTCTTCCGCTGGACAGTTCCTGTCTCGTCAAAATGTAGTGTGAAAACTGTCCTGCCTTCACAAGGTGTACACACAACTTTCAACTTACTACGGAGCGAAATATCCCCCAGGGTGGGGAATAACGTAAGCAGGCGCTTATGGAACAACTTGGGGATGGCGCTAACGTCCGGCCCATGGGCAGCGTAGATTTCCGCGTGGCGCTTCCGCCAAGTTCATGCTGCCTAAACGTCATCTCTTGTTCTGTACCAAAAAAAAAGTGAGTACATAGATTTACCAATTGGTAAGCTATTGCCCATTTCACAATTTGGGCTAGCAGAATATTGCCTGCATATTAAAGTAACTGAAGCTGATCCGTCAAAGACCTAACCAGCCCACTTTAGTAATTCCGTATTAGGGTTGCCACTGTAAGGGAAATTTTTGAAATGCAATGTCACCTGTTTTCTTTGCAAAAAAAGAAGCCTGCCTTCCACTAAATTTTAGGGGAGAGAAAATATGCTCTACTCTCATATCAATGTTCTTGAGTTCCCATCTTGCACCTTAGAAATTTTTAGACTGGGTATAAAATGTCAGATATCAGCTGGCCACAATATAACGTTTGTTGCACATCTCTTTAGCTTGTTTGTCCATTAAAAGAATATTGGACAGTGTTGTCTTTCAGACTTCGTTTACACACAGTTAAATAAAGAACCTCAATTTAGGTTTAAATGTATTCCCAGCTCATTGGTCGCTATGTGTATGATGATGACCGGGAACTTCTTGTATGCATCAATCTTGCTATCCATGTGCCGGATCAACTTGTCGATGTTCAGACCTGGCAGCAGCACCCCCTCCAGCCTCTTGTGAGACACACGACCAGTGATGGAGTCACCCACCACTAGCACTGGCTTCACGTTGACCACTTGCTCAGCCATTACTGCAATTCATTGTTCATTGTTGTTAAAATACTTAAATATGTTGGCCTGCTTGTGTGGCAATCAAATAACTCAATGTGCACGTCATAAACAATTTGGATAAAAACTGAACAACGCTTTGTGGCGCCATCTAGTGGAAAACCCTTGTACTAGGGAATCTGAAAACAGGTTGCTTTGATCGCTCAATTTGATGTGTTTTCGCGAGATGTAGTGTTGATTTCTACTTCATTCTAAACATCTATCCATCTTCTACTTATTTCTCGGTTTTAAACATCGGATTTTAGTTTGATATTCCATAATTGTTAAAACAAAGGAATACCTTACCCATTTCACAGAAACCGGAAGACCTTCTCCGCCATCTTGAACTGACTTGCAAGCGTGATTAATACTTTATGAACAATTATTTATTCATTATTCTTAAATATATATTATATCATAATAGCGTGTTTAAATGTATCAAGGAATTGTAGAATCATGTTTAGATAAAAAAGAATGTCTTTAAATAATATTAGATATATCAAATTGGATCCATTAAATCTAAATAAAATGCGAGGTCATTAGGTCGGTCTCTAAAACATGGCGGATCTATCGAGCCATGTGTTTCTGCTCTGTATTTTGCTAGGGAATAACAACGGGACTTGGCATACTTGTAACATCCTATTCGCAACAACTAAAAAACGTGTAACAATTGAATTTCAACAATTCTCCACAATTCCATATCTAGTCACTTACTTACACCCACACGGTACCGCTGTGGCGCCTCTTCCCCCGAAGCCATGAACATATGACTGGGAACTTCTTGTATGCGTCGATCTTGCTATCCATGTGCCGGATCAACCTGTCGATGTTCAGACCTGGCAGCAGCACCCGCTCCAGCCTCTTGTGGGACACAGGACGGACGATGGAGTCACCCACCACTAGCACTGGCTTCACGTTGACCACTTACTCAGCCATTACTGCAATTCATTATTCATTGTTGTTAAATACTTTCATATGCTGGCCATACACGTGAAACTATTATGAGCACTCCATTGACGATGTTGCATGAATTATATTACAGGGATAAGTGAGACGGAATGTTGAACACTTGAAGGCACCATTCGCCTATGTCGACATGTGTCATAACTTGTTCATCGATTGTTTGAACACATCTAGAAATTCACGGAACATTCCCATCTTTTCGTTATGATTATCTTAACGACTGCCCTTAATTCACTTGCCTCCTTTGCTATCTCTGCTAACGCCGCGATTTTTCGCTTTTCTGTCAGTTCCTGATCCCCCTAGGGGAGGTGGACAGCAAGACAAACACAATGAAATGACCACAATGGTGAACAAAACATATTGGTTTGTGCTCTGGCAATATAATATAGGGATAATAAAATTAAGGAAAAGTAATGAGTTCCCAGGTTTTCCTTTGTATAAATATTTCGTGCAGTCCTTGAGACACAAATCGCAAGGTTCATCGTCTATCATTGCACAGGCATTTTATTTCCTGGCCTCCCAATTTTTTCCCTGAATCCATTTATATATCTGCAGTTATAACAGGAAAAGTCAAAGACAAATAATTTAGAAAAGTAGAACAGTGCTTTTTATTGTCAGCAAAATTAACAAAAACACCACTTTATAAAGAGTCTTGAAAACAACATTTGTAAGTGGAGAGGGATGAATGCCCAATGTTTCTAATCACTGTTATTGGACCTGTCTCCGTATTGTAGTAATATGTGTGGAGCTGTGTCGTAAAAATATGCACAAGTGCAATTGGAAATACAGTTTTTAACATAACTTTACTGTATGACATATGCATATCTGAACGCAATGAAAGAGGCTGCATAACAGACATTCTCTCCGACGTACATCTTAAACATGAAATACAACAAGTACAGTATAGGTAAAGATGTACGCAGGTTGTGGAGGTTTGGATGCAAGGCCTATATGCTAATAATATGATATACAGAGCGCGTAATACGTTCTTTTCTATGATGTCTACTTTCATATATCAAATCCTTCTGCTACGGCTTATAACAATTCATTTGACTGTAGTTTGTATCACCTACATGAGATGGCACAATGGAAACAGAACGGCTACAGAAATAAATGTAATAATTGTGCCCCTCTCTGTAATACAAATAGCGAGGGCAGGCAAAGTTTAGCCAATAAATTGGCAACAGTTAATTCTACAGTAAACCGGTAAACAATACTGGCTAGGTAGAATATGTCGCATCACCCAACGCTGCCGCGCATATACCGGTAGCAGGAATACGTTTAAGTCACCCTGGCTTCTGCCTTATGCATGGACCTTCCACATGAAAACTGTGTCCATGTCCTTTCAGTCCTTAATTCTATTTATACACCTACATAACAAAATGAACAACTTGGCCGTGCCCAGAAAGGGACTTGACGGTATACAATATAGCCTACAGCTTGCAGGAACAATTTCAACTCCGTCCGGCCCATGTGGAAAAGATTTTTATATATCATGTGAAGTCGAGCCACGTACTTGGTGGCGCACATACCAATACTGAAACTTTAAAAATTGTCAATCTGTTGGTATGCAATATGCGGTCACTGCTGTATTGGGCAAGCAGCATCTAAATATCTGTCCTACTACTGCAAGGCAGACTACCACTATTTGTGGATGACTCTTTGCCAACTTGAGATGTCCCGTGAGGTACTTGATGTACATCTGGACATTAAACAAATCAATCAATCAATCAATCAATCAATCCCGCTGACGGCCAGACTCCACTTTGACCTAGCTCATCAACCAAAGTTCATAGCTCAATACAATATATTCATTTTGAACTCAACTTATATTAGTTGGTTGAATCAACATTCAACTGTAGATCATTTTATTTTCCATACATATTCCAATAACTAAAATACTAAACGGTAGTACTCGATTGTCAAGATGAAAAATAACAAAGAAATAAGTCAAAATTCTCCTTACTTGATGAACCTTAAACTTTTTTCCTAATAGTAATAAAAAATTAGTAGTAACAGATTGGTGCTCTCTTTTGGCGTAGGCTCCAGTGATTAATCATTGGAAATTTCAGTGGTGTTTGCCCGACTGGCATGATCATTTACTCTTTTCTTGTCTTGATATATTTCTCATATCTGCATCAATGATGTAGCCCACAAGCTGGATGATCTTTATTTGCTAAGTTGTTTGAAGTTACTTCTGCTGACTTTTAGCTACTGGCTCAAAATTCCCACAGTACAGAAAAGGCCTTTACATGGGACATGTAAAACAATGAAGTGTCCGCCTGCACCACCAGGCCATGAAACAATTAAAATATCTAGAATAACCGAAGTAACTGTATACCAAGTGGTGCACTGAGACCGAGTAAAGTGTTTCAGCAAAACCTATTCTCCTACACTATACAAGGGAACATGGATTCATTCTTCACCTTCTATTTGACAATTACTATCGAATCTGTACATTAAAGATGGATGTGCAATCACTATTATATCACAGAAATCTACTCACCTGACATATAGCCTCATTTTAAAATGGGTTGACATACAGTGAGAGGAACACGACACCCATTAAGAAACCCACTACGATGCAGTGCACATTTGGTCTGTGATGTCATGTGTAGGTTAGGAAGCACACCAAGATCGGAAATTTGGCCTCTGCTACCATGTCTTCCTCGTATTATTGTTTTGAGTTCTGCAGGAGTGATCCAATGCACTTTGACAGATGCAGCTTTAGTTTCTGATGGCAACTCTCTATTGCGTTTGTTGTTGTCTGGCCGATGATAGGAAGCTCCCCATCATCCCGCTGTTCAGTCTCCGCCGGACCCTGGGATACAGTAGAGGAGATATATGAAGGGCCGAGAACAGAACAGTATTGGATCGTCCCAGTCGTCAGGCTTCGGGTTTTTTTTTTGGCTTCCTTTAACGTGTTATCTGAAAAAAGAATAGAGGAAGTCTATCAGGAAACGTTAATATCAGCTCCATTATGATGTGTACCTGGTTAGGAAGGGAACATATCCCAAGGAGACCTATCGCGTCGATGGTGTGCTCGGCTAATCTTTATGAATGGCGTCGATGGTGTAGCCTACTCAGCATCTTGTTAGCCTCCGCCCAGATCTCAGCAGGGATTGTCAATGGAAGAGCAGATCTAAAACGAAAGTTAAAACTTTTATTAAGACATTTCTGAATAGTACCTCGGATGGCACACAACTTTGAATACAGCTACTATCAGTCTTTTGTCAGTATATTACGAAGCAGCAAGTAGAAACTAACCGTTTACACATGTAGGGATCCCTATTACGTAGCTTATAGTAGAACATGCATGGCATCTGAAGTCCCATGACGCGTAATTCATCCACACTGGCTGCAGGAGGGCTGTAGTGGCACGTGCAGTGACACAAGGGACAGCGTCCAAGTTACACTGTAACAGTAATCACTTTGTCCTTACAATTGACAAGTCATAAGGGAAAATTTTCATCACAGCTGTAACCAGGTTAGGGTTCAAATAGCACGCCAAAGACATAATTTTTGTGTACTGCACTGTGCGCAACCTGTAGAGCTAAAAGCCATATTTTACAATTATCTTCTTGTCTTTCTCACTTTCTTCACAAGCCTCGTGGCATTCACAGGAAGTCGGCGAAGGCTCTGCTTTTATTGTGAACAGCGAAACACAGCACCTGCTGAGAGTAAACGTTTTAGTTCCATGTACTATACACAGGTATTTTCCTCAAAGTTATGAAATTGGAATGGGATCAGGTTTAGTTATACTGCATGTAACATGATCTGATCACATTGATCAGCATCTTGTTGAGTTTCACGATTCCTTCTTGAGTGCAGGTACCACAGTCCGAGGCAAATTTTGACATGTAAGGAGAGCAAAAAATTGTTTGTCATGTTGCCATGCATGGGTTAGTATGTGGTCAACAATACCATTTTGGACTTAAGTTCCTGTCGGAAGCCATCTGTCCCTCCTCTCTGTCTTTGCTGTACTTCGGCCAACCATTCTCACTGCCTCTTCATTTAGTGATGATATTTCAGTCAGCAGCGGACATCCGAAGGCTCCCTGAATCTTCTTCCTGGCCCTGAGAAACATAACCTCCTAATCGCCATCCTCATCTTTTTCTTGTACCCCTTTCCCAACATAATACTTTTCTGTCCTTTGTTCCAGCAAACTCCACGAGGAAAAATTGTCCTTCTGTTATAGCAGAATTATGATGTGTAGATAGGTCAACACTACTGTTAACAAGTAAATAGTATTTAGGGCTTATGGAACTGTTCTTGCTTTTTTTATGGCAGGGGGGATAGGAACCCGTTCGTATACCGCCTCTCTGTACCCCTCAATGCCTGGATTCAATAGAGCAAAGTGGAGGAGGAGGAATTCCAGGCACCTCCTGGAAGGGGAAAAGTGAACCCCGTCACAGTTTATACATACTGGAGACTGATTTTTCTTTCTGCACACAAGAGTATTGTGGGCGTCCTGATACCAGCTGCACCTCATGGAACTTTTAGGTGACATGAAAATAGTGAACATGGAAGTGAACTAAGACACAGACGACAACAGTGTTACAGGACAAACAAAACTTGAACATTTCATTTTGTTTAAAAAAGGTGCACTACGTACCGGCTGGAGACAAGTGACGCCCCGTGTTTGACTGAAATAGCCTCTAAAATTATATCTTGAGATTTTACATAGGCAATGCTACTGCCTGATATGTATTCTTGACGTGGCGCCCCCTATACTAAACAGGACACACTACGCCACCTATACTATACAGGGCACACTACGCCCACTTTGTATATAGACTATGGTACTGGCCAGAATTGCACGATGGTGCTATGTGGCTACCAAGCTAATATACATTGGATTTTGATTAAAAAAAAACACATAAAAGTACTTTTTAAATAGGCAATCCTTCTAAGCCAAAAAGATTGTTGGTTGGAACGGTATCTTTAAGTACACCTTGCTCCCAGTGGGTCCTGCCTATGAGTAACTTGCCGATGCTTTACTTTGTTGAAATGTAATCTATGAGCAAAAGAACTATTGAACAATGAACTGTATCAAAGAACTTTTCTCTTCAAAATTAACAAATTTATTGATAATTTTAAGCATAAGCAACACTTTACATTACACTTTTCAAAGTTTTAAACATAAGCTGTATAATATGATTGGGAATGATTCAATGTAAATTATTGATTTATACATGATATTTACAGGTACAAAATTTGTCCTAGCCCTCCGCTATCGTTTAAAAGTATGTATATATATCATTCTACCTGGTGTATGCCTACTAAGCACCTTCTACGAGATGTACACAATGTATAATCATTGTGATGTTACATTAAATAAATGCACAGGTAAAAGTGCAACTTACACCAAATTTACGTGATTCGATTCAAATATGAGTCGGTCAGGTGTTTTTTCAAAAAAAGTATTTACAGCAATGATTTTACCCCAAATTGACACAGGTCTAGTATTTTTATCAGGTATTAGACAAACTGATTATTTCACACCATTGTGCAAGCTTTGTCACGTAGATTACATGTCTAGACATGTCTAGACACGTTCGTATCATGATTAGTATAATCAATAACCTCTATCACATGCTCTGTATCGCATGCACTCATCATGATGCTTGGTTTATTTTTGATTATTATGGGATCCCTAAAGAGGGATCCGTTTCCGCAGGTTTGTCAACGAAGTGTCTTAATTATGACAAAGCCGTTGACAGACCCTTTGTTGGTACGGAAGCGGGCTTCCTGTACCAAGCGGTAAGGGGTTCACACTTAGACACAAGAGGTCTAGCGGAGAGAGACAATTTGACCAGCTGTCTGATCTTGTTATGTCCTAAATCTGTAACCAAAGTTTGGGTGTGTCACATGAAACGTATATGATTTAGCCTCTTTATACTAAACCTAGCGTTGCATAGATATAGCTAGAATGTTAAGTCATAAAATGTGTCTATTGAGAGCATTTATAGCGTTAAAACAGTCAGCATGATTTGGATAAAAACTGAACATAGCTTTGTGGCGCCATCAAGCGGAATTCCGTGAACTAGCGCATCTCATGGACCTAGATGTGTTTCGCGAGATGTAGCGTTGATTGCACTTGATTCTAGTGCATCATAGCATGATGCAGACATGATGTGCATCATGGCAAGTTACGAATTATAACGTTAGCTGTATCCACCTACAGCGCGGTGAGTTACCAGTGTTGTTATGACTATTATTCCCATCCTCATTACCCAATACCGTCATGATGCACTCATCATGATGCACATCTTAATTACATCATGATGCACATCTTAATTACATCATGATGCTTGGTCGTGTGGCATAGCTCCTAGCACTCAGTACTCTACTACTGATAGAAGCCTGACATACAGCTTTGAAATATGTTAATGTAGTCGGATAAATTCGTTGTATGAATATGTGCAAACACCACTGAATTCCTGACGATGCTGTGTAGAGGGGCCACTTCAACATACAAGTAGTGCTGACATAGACGCTTTAAGACTTGTACGATTTCACAGATAGGTCCTTTGTTTTCTCATTTTTAAGTTGGCCATAAGTGTCATCCGTTACAATGAAGGACACTCAAGATTTGTTGAGAATCAGAGAGATTTAGGTGAGTTTTAAGTGAGACTGACAGACTCCTGTGTGACCACCCTGACAAATGAAATGACATTGTGAAAAGCCAAAAGACTAATACAGGGTGTGCAGGAATCTGCCCAGAGTGATATAAAGGACCTATACCTAATACAACTGAGAGAAACATGCCACAACCATGTACTTATGTTGGCTCTGTCTACTGACACCACAACTGTTCGGGGGTACGAGCTGTCTTCCATCTGCTGAGACTCATCAATTTCACCCATTGCAGTCGCTGCTTTCCATTTTAGTTCAGGGGGAAGGTTGAGGGCTGGAATGTAGGCTGGTTCTTGACTTGGCCCAAAGTGGCATCTGATTTTACACCTCACTGTTTCTTCAATCACATCTTTGCGTTCGTGGGCCTCTCTTAGCTTCTTGTTCCTTGTGATCTGGATGTTGCCTCATATAGCATATGGTATTGATGCTTCACCCTGCCTGTCAAGTCCAATGGTGTTTCTGACTAGGCCATCAAGTCTAGGGGTGGCTGATCCCTCAATGATGTTGGTATGAACAATATAATCAATCAATTCAAGTATCACCTGAAGTTGACTCTGTTGCCACGCCATGTCAGGGGGTGGGGTGAGACTTTCACTGTTTGCTGATTTTAAATCCACCGGGTATAGTGTTAGTTTACAAAAGGCTAAAATTTCACGATTTTGGAGACAATTCAACCAAAACCAGCATCAAAATAATTTCATAGGAGAACATTACAACGAAGTGGCCTTCCAGGGTAAAGCACCAGTGTGGTAGAGGACATGTTATGTTAGTTTGTGTCTAGTTCAGTTCCTGCCACACAGTGCTAGGAACACTGCTTGTGGTGTTTGGCAGCATATTACCAAGTTGTTTTCTTCCAGGAATTGTTCCGCCTCTAGCCTGAAGTCCATTGGCATCATTCCTTGGTATTCTGTGGCAAAGGAGATGTCGTCCTCCTCCTCCAACCCCTAGGGCTTTCCGCATTGTACACCCTCTGGCAATATGATAAAGGAAGTGGTGATGCAATGCATATTGGTCTCTTCCCGTTTAGCACAGAATTGGTTACACATGTCATCTGGGCTGGCCAAAGTTAGTAACCTGACAGCTCTCTGGTACCGGATTTTGTGCATGTTCCAATCCAGGCAATAGTCGTCTACCTCCTTTACTAAAGGCAGGTACACGAATATGAAGTTGTTTCTGCAAAGGACATGCAGAAATCCATATTAATATTTCATTGTACTATTGAAATGAAACCCGGTCCAATACAGCACTTGGTTCCTCACTTTAAACCTGGGCTGTCGGGAATAAGTACAAGAGCATTGTTGATCCCCCCATCATCCCACTCAGCCCCCAGCATATATATAGATATGTCAGAACAAGCCAGCTGTGACAATCAGTTACTCACCGGTTGGCTGCATTGTCCAGAGGAAGCCCATCCCACAACATCTTAGTAAACTGTTGGTGTAACCCAGCTGTCGTACAGGCCGGACCATAAGCATTCTATCTTCCGTAACGCAAAAAACTAGATGCTCCTCAGTGTTTCTAAAATTAGCTCATACTCATCCTCTGCTTTCAAATCGTATATCCCCAGCGCCACCAGTACTATGTCAACCCTTTACCCATCCCTTATCTTCCTCTGCAGTCAAGGTCAAGGTCACATATATCAACAGGAACACTTTGAGAGATGCAACTTTAGCTTCTGATGGAAACTCTATGGCGTTTGTTGTGGTCTGGCTGATGATAGGAAGCTGAACGGACCTCCGGAGTGGCCGAAGTATACCGGGAACAGGGATAAAGGATACAGTTTATGCTAAGTATGGCAAGGGTACATACATCAGAGAGATACAACACAATCAAAATGATACGGTATACAGCTAAAACAGCTGGGGTGCATGTCATAATAAAGTGATTCACATCAAATGATACGGTATACAGCTCACATTGCTGGGGTGCATATCAAAGGAATGTAAAGAATATTTTTCATATACTCACCAACTAGCTCGCTCCATGCCAGCTTCTTTAGTGCTACCCCGTCGCTGGCATGCTTAAAACGTCCCTTCAACACGGGCTTTAAGTGGTTCGCCCCCTTGATGAGCGCTTCAAGTTCGTCCGGTCTCCAGTGCTCACTTTTGGCCCGACCTGCCTTTGAGGTATTTACACCAGAGCCGGGGTTTCCCTAGCCCATCTTTAAAGGGGTCTTAATCTACTTTTCTGTCCTCTCTTTAGTTCTTCTCTTTGTCTTCACTGGGCTTCCCTAACCCATCTGAAAAGGTTCATTCACATTCTTCAACAATTCTGTCATAGGCTACAGTTTTTTCTAACTGCTGCTGTAGTAGGGATGTGTTCTCCTGTATCAGTCTTACAATTTCACGTTCGCCAAAATGAGGAGCCCCTTACCTTCACTACATCCTTCCGAGTACTCTTCTGCCTAAACTTGTGTGGTGCGACACTCTTCCACCACTTGCACTGCCAACCGATGTACGAGACAGTGCAGCCAAAGGTGAACGAGGCTCCTGCGTCTCCTGCAGCGCCTTGACAGGCACAAGTCTGGCTACATAATGTAATAGAAATTTTAAAAAATCTTAATTCAACAAATGAAATGACACTCTCCACAGACCTAAAAGTGTCTCATGTGATAGGCCAATGTTTTAGTCTTTGACCAGGCAGACCGGATAGAAAGGAAATGTTAAAAGAAGGGGAGAAGCCTATATTAATATTTTTATAGTGCAAATTGCTGTGCTTGGCCTAATATTTGCATGATATATGATAAAATCGATTGCTAATAAACGACATGCTTTCTGCAAGTAAAAAAACAGATTATTATATATACCATTAAGTTCTGATGTTAAAAGCGGTCAAAGCTGACACCTGGTCTCAAAGACGTTCACAATGGCCCAGGTTTTCTTTCAAAAAGGGGGGTGACGTTCGCTCCAGTTATTAATCATTGGAAATTTCAGTGGTGTTTGCCTGACTGGCATACCATGAAATTCATAATCAGAAAGCGGTTGCTGTTGTAATTTAGAAAATTTGATGAGATATAAAATGAATCTTCATCTACTCTTTTCTTGTCTTGATATATTTGTCATATCTGCACCAATGATGTAGCCCACAAGCTGGATGATCTTTATTTGCTAAGTTGTTTGAAGTTACTTCTGATTTTTAGCTACTGGCTCAAAATTCCCACAGCACAGAAAAGGCCTTTACATGGAACATGTAAAACATTGAAGTGTCCGCCTGCACCACCAGGCCATGAAACACTGAGACCGAGTAAAGTGTTTCAGCAAAACCTATTCTCCTACACTATACAAGGGAACATGGATTCCATCTTCACCTGGTATTCGACAATGACTATCGAATCTGTACATTAAAGATTGATGTGCAATCACTATTATATCACAGAAATCTTCTCACCTGACATATAGCCTCATTTTAAAATGGGTTGACATACAGTGAGAGGAACACGACACCCATTAAGAAACCCACTACGATGCAGTGCACATTTGGTGTGTCATGCATAGGTTAGGAAGCACACCAAGATCGGAAATTTGGCCTCTGCTACCATGTCTTCCTCATATCGTTGTTTTGAGTTCTGCAGGAGTGATCCAATGCACTTTGACAGATGCGGCTTTAGTTTCTGATGGCAACTCTCTATTGCGTTTGTTGTTGTCTGGCCGATGATAGGAAGCTCCCCATCATCCCACTGTTCGCAGTCTCCGCCGGACCCTGGGATACAGTAGAGGAGATATATGAAGGGCTGCTTCCTCTGCTACATGTCTCAGCCGACTCCACTGAATCAGTCAACTTGCTTATCTTTGCCTTATCGTTCTGCAAGTACAAAGTATAGGAGGTGTTCATTCTATCTATAGGAGGTGTTCATTCTAAATAGGGGTACATGCGGGTTCTATAGAAACTCCACTGGTAAGTCATCGCCATATTATAAGTTTAATGCCATGAGAGCTGCGGGGCTTAAGTTTTTAATCGAAGCTACTATACAATACAGGAAGGATCGTTTAAAGATGCAATAGTTTAACGTCTTTTCGGACGCCAGTGGGTGCTAGTGAGCACACACCTGGAGGTGGGGCAGAAGGGACAACGGTTCCCGTACCCGGCCGTTTAACGTCCCTGATGCTTCTGCCGCCCACACCTACAACCACTTCACAGGTGTGTGAGGTGGCTTCTGCCGCCCACACCTACGACCACTACACAGGTGTGTGAAGTGGCTTCACACATTAAAGCGCGGATGATTTGGTTTCAATACTTGAATGCCCGGCCACCAGTCCCTACAGCCAACGGACCATGGTGTATTTTTGGAACCAGATTACTATTTTTAGAATGCCCTACTTACCAGGAAAGGTCGGCGCCTCCGCCTGGCGGCCCGGGCAGGGCTCGCGCCATGGGCCGGCAGGAGCCCTGGACGAGACCGATGAGGTACTCCCTAACCGTCACACGCACGAGGCGGCTGCAATACCAAGGATAAATCATGAGTTTAAGCCTACACCGGGCGTTGACAAACAAAAGCGCGGGAAAAGACGGCGTCAAGGCACCGGCGTTTTCCCGAGACGTGTCTGCATTTTTACAACACCAAATCCACTGCCTAAACCTTTGAGAACTGCCACATCATGGCAGAACTCGGGGAAATTATGTCTAAAGTCGTCTGCACAGTAGCAGCTACTTTCCCGTCAAGGTGCATCTCGTGGCGAAGCGTAACGACAAGCGCCGGGCCGCGGACTGCAAGGGTAGCGAAAGTTTGGTGGGTATACTCCATCATTGTGCGTGTGTCTATGAGGAGCTCGGCGTCTAAACCGCTCTTTTTATACCTGCCCTAACTGGACAGGTAGCAGACCTGGTAGAACCCCGACTGCGTTGCTCCTACCTAGAGGATTATGTGTAAAAGTATACTTTATGATGATATATACATTAAAAAACAGATGTGTGAAATGTCATACATTGTATAGACGCCAAACCCAGCGTAGTGTATTATGAAATGGAGAACGCCCAGGCAATATTTCTAGCATTATGTAACCGGTAGCTTAAACATGTAGAACATCTCGATGTTGCCCTCATCAACTCAAGCAAGGACCTCCTCTGACCATTCTCGTACCTGATCCCATTCGATATCTTGAGCATCAGCTTTTATTAGATTGAAGTGGTCCATTATGTATAGCATCCTCGTCCTCTTGTTCGTAAACGACTGCCGGATTCCACCATGGGATTTCGAGTAGAGCTTCTGCCAAAGCAGTGTGAGTCTCTAGGTTGGTGAAGAAGGTAGCAACAATCATGAAGTGTTCATTGGTCGGAACTGCTAGGAAGTAGAGTGCATACTCATAGCGAGATGTCTTGTACGTTGCATCCGTGAGGAAAGTCTTGCCATACCGCTCCATGAGGTAGTGCTGGTGACTCACTTCATACACTGTCCCCGCCCTTCAAGGTGTCAGAAGACAAGTGACTCAGCCGGTCTGGGGTACTGGCGGTGACTGCTGAGATCACCTCATCCTCCGTCTCCTCACTCTCCTCGGTGTCCCAGGTAGGGGCCTCAGCGGGTTTAGACACCCGTTTACGTGTACTTCTGCTGTATGTAAAAAAAGAAGAACAGGAATGTTAAAAGTGCAGCCCATTGGTGTTGGATAAAATATATTTTCATGGCCAAAATAAATTTAAAAGGTGTAATATGAAACTAAAAATCCCGCTGGTAGACAGGACTTGATGCACATGACACTGCCTTCACATATTAAAGCTTGACCGTCATGGTTGAAGTGAGGCAAGGAGCAGTGTCAAATATAGTTCCGTTTTCATTTACAACAGGGCTGTCACAGCCTCTTCAGGTAGAAAGGAATACAGAACACACGACACACAAGTAGAAAAGAATGAAAGGTATATTTTACTGCTTAGTATGTGTTGCCATATTACTACACCAACTCGGCATGCTAAATTAACTTACCGACGAGACATGGAAGAGCATTCATCCTCATCTTCCTCGCAGGAGGTGGTGCTGGACTGGGTTGAGTAGTCTGGGTCTGTGGTGACCGGGGGGGGAAGTCAAGGGTCTGTGGTGACGGGGGGGGGGGGAAGTGGAGGAGCTAGAGCCCTGAGTAGAAACTTATAGGCTGTGTCCCCGCCCTTCAACGTGTTCTCAGAAGAGCATTGACTCAGCCGGTCTGGGGTACTGGCGGTGACTGCTGCGATCACCTCATCGTCCGTCTCCTCACTCTCCTGCTCCCTCTCATTCTCCTCCTCCCTCTCCTGTTCCTTCTCCATCTCAAGCTCCCTCTCCTCCTGCATCTCACTTTTCTGAGTTCATGCAAGCTGTGATATTTTAAAAACGACCACAGGAATACTCTGATACCCGTATAGCATAAGGCCAACATGTCTATTACCACTTTAAACATTAATGAACATCATGCAATAACTCACAGTTGACTAGGAAGACTTCCACTGAACACTGCCATTTCTCGATTTAAAGCACGGAGTAACGCAGCGCGGATCACGATGTACAGAACGCTCTCATCTCAACCAGACACAACAGAACCTTTCCATATCTTCAATGCAAGTGTACACAATACATGTGGGTACTGTCTTAAAAGCACCGAGTAACGCATCGTCTATCATTAAGTAACTGGTGTCTAATATCACATATACAACTTTCCTGAGATGATTATGTAGGGACTTAAAGTGTTCTGTGTAGTGTTAAGTGTTCGTTGTCGGTGGGCAGTCCTTATCAATCAAAGTGTTACCAATTGATGGTTGCTCGCAACAACTGCTCACTGGTGTCCACCAGGGACTCCTCAAGCTCCAAGTTGGCCACTTTTTTAAAGTCTTTTTTTTTGTCTAAGGTTGCAATCTCCACTCAGAGTGAAGAAGCCTCAGGCCGACAAATTATGCTCCTTCTCGGGGCTCTGGACATTATACGCCTGTAGGTGGTTTATGTATGGACGCGTTACAGAAAGCGGCACCAGCAGGTGGTCGACCCTCCTCCGCTTGGTTGGTGGGGTGGCAGTAGCTGTAGCCTCCTCATGGCGTACCCCCTCAGCTGCAGCGACCTCCTCAGCTTGTGGCACCTCCTCAGCGGGGGGGGGGGGGGGATGGCAGCTGCACGACCACGCCAGTCCGTTTAATGAGTGGAGCATTAATATTGAAAGACCACTTGACATGCACATACAGACATGTATAAAAGACATTAGACTGTAGGCCATTATGTTCAGGGATTTAATCCCCTGAGGTAGGGCTTGTGCTGTATCCCAGCATATGGATCACAGCTGGCATGATAGAGGCGGACGCCAGCTTCAGTTGTGAAGTTGTGCGATTGTTGAAAGACCTACCATCTAGGGGCTTTTCCGATGTCTTGAGAGCTACGCAGAAGCAAATTAAAATGACATGTACTAGATTAAATGGCTGAAATTTGATGTGAACACTTCTTTTTTCGGTTTTGATAGGAGCAAGCATTACCTATTCTATATAATCTACCGGTGCTATATAATATACATGTAGTTGAGCTCACCGATATAGTGCTTTTACCCCTTGAAATAAAGCCCTGAACACCCTCTATTGTGACCCAGAAGGGGCATCAAAAGGGAATAATCCTTTGTTTACACACAGTTAAATATAGAACCTAAATTTGGGTTTAAAAGTATTCCAGGCTCATTGGTCGCTATGTGTATGATGCTGACCCGTAACTTCTTGTATGCGTCAATCTTGTTATCAATCAATCAATCCATGTGCCGGATCAACCTGTCGATGTTCAGACCTGGCAGTTCTGTTATCACCATACCACATGATGAGGGTATTAGTGGATGGAGGAATCTTGTGAAAAGTGGATGAATATCATAAATAAAATTAGGTGTTTCGTTCTTGCGGAAGTATCAGCTTTCTTGAAACTTGTTGAACATTTCTTTTGTCACAGATATTCAATGTCATTGACTGATACTTCAGTGGTTTTGTTTTTGTTGTGCTTTTTCTCTGACACGGTGTGTATCTTTAAGTGAATACGGAGAAATATATGAAATCTTCTTGGACAATATGGGCACCCATGCTTATGAAATGTTTCATGTATAGTGATAGAAAACATATGAAATCTTCTTGGACAATATGGGCACCCATGCTTATGAAATGTTTCATGTATAGTGATATGAGTCATTAACTTGTGGTCGTGTACACCTGATGACCTCCACATGATGACCTGATCCTGATGCCCTTCCTAAAAAAAACCAACCCGACCTACCTACTCAAGAGGGTTTCAGTGTAGAGACTATTAGGGGTTTTTCTGATGCGTATATTCTATTGAGATTGATTTTCAACTTTTGTGATCAGTGGGTGGTCCTGAAGAGGACCGTTTAGTAGAGATTGATCGCAGGGACCTTGCTGCTGAGGCAGAGGGTGTGGGCATATCACGTCGTAGTCCTTGAGCATCTCCAGGACGGCGAGCGGTAGGCCTTCCTCCCTGCAGACCTGCTGCTTGACTTCTTCGACGCACTGTCGGATGAGTTGATCAGTGACCTTCGTGATCAGCTCATCGGCCACACCCTCTGCAGCAGCAGCACGCTGTCTCTCTGCCTCCTCTCTCTGTAGTGCGGCTACGAATTCCTTCTCCACGGCCGCATCGATCATAGATCGGGAAACGGCCACGAAGTTCACTCGGTGAGCCATTTTGTCGAACTGACTTCCTAACCGCCTGAGAGCAGCTGACGTCACACTATTTTTCGACGACGCTATGACGCGCACAAGGTAGACAGGCGACGTCGTTTCACTTCCTTATTTGGAGTTTGGGACCTTGTGACACCAAAGTCATAACGTACGGTCGCGATAAAGCAACTAGTGTTGAAAGTGCGCCGGTCTTGGATAAGCGCTGGAGTATAAGAGCCTCCAAATGTTTTTTCTTAAGCACTAAAAATCGCGACTTTGAATAAGATTTTAAATGGGGCGGGGTTGAGTAGATGCACCTGTGTACTCACAGGTACACTTGGCATGGATATAGGAATGTCCAAGGTCGATGGACGATGGTTCCCAGACACAAAACCAGTCGTCACAGGTAAGTCCACTGGAGGATCCACCATCATGGATTGCTCAAGTTTATACTCAGGAAGCGTGGGCAACTGATGGGCACGGCCAGCCAGCCGTAAGTCAGCCTCTTCAATTGCATCATTCAGTTCCATCAGTATCTAACTGCCTCCCTAGTCTCACCTTCAGTGATTTGATAAGGTGACTGACAGGAGGCAGTGTCAAGCACAGGTGTGGAGACAGGTGACCCTGCCTGCAGTTCAGTTACTACCAGTTCAGAAAGGGCAGACACCCCATCTGGAGTGACTATCGTCTCAAGGGAAGACACGGTTGTGTCCACCCCCATTGCAGTAGATTGCACCGTCTTAGCAGTAGACGACACAGCAGTGGACGACGCAGGAATACACGACACAGCAATAGACGACACAGCAGCCGACTCAAATGACACAGAGGCCATGGAGGAGGCAGCCACGTAACTACACTCAGCAGCATTCACATCGTCCTCTGTAGGCGACCGAGAAGGATCCTCGGGGATGTCACCAACCCAGAGTCAGCTCCCTTTCTCGTTGTATATGCATTGCCGTCAAATCCTAAGGGCAGAGGGGTCAAACCCTGTCCAACCCTGTACAAGCTCTCATCATACCATCTTGACAATGGGATTTCATAGCAGTCTTCGAAAAACTCAGCTAATTCCCCATAATAGTCATCATTCTGCTGAGCCTCTTTCTCAAAACTGGCATATTTCTTAGTCAGACCACCAATTTTGTGCTCCAATTTTTCAATCACTTTATTTTTCAGAACCAACTCAGTCTGGGTAGTAGCTAGTTTATGCCCAGCAGTACTGGCCATATCCTTACTACGATCCAGCTTAGTCTTGAGATCATCGATTAAAAATTGACTTTCCATACGAGATTTTTCACCGGTCAAACTCACCTCGTCTATAATTTTGCTAGTAGTTGCTACTACGTCATCCCTTTGTCCCAACTCTTGTTTGAGGGCAACATTGTCTTAAGCTGGTGATTTTCTTCTATAGCAAATGGGAAATTTTAACTTTCTATTTGACACATATATAATCCTTGTTTCTTGCGTGTCCATTACAATACTTATCTGCTAGTGGACGGTGTCGTTATGTGTTATTATGCTTGGAACAAGATACATGTGGTATTGTTCACTCCTTGACGTATTGATCAGTCCTTGACGTATTGATCAGTCCTTGACGTATTGATCAGTCCTTGACGTTGGCCAGTACTTGCTACTCACCCTGGCCCACAGAACATGGACGTCGTGGTCGCACTTGAAAGTTACCCCAATCTTTATGTCCTTCTCTAAACGGCTGCTGAACAACACCGCCCTATGTCGCACCAGACGGAAATTGCAGATAGCTCCATCCAGCTCGCCTATTCTGTTGAAAATAGCTGCCCCATAAGGCAGAGAGAGGGTGTAGGTGGCTAGGGGCGGGAACACTGTTGGCTACACCCGACGGCATAAATATACCTAGTAACCTAACTGCTCTCAGCTAAAATATAGAAAGATACACTCGGTGATCATGCCACTTTGAAAGAATTGTATTTGTATTTTTTTTTCAACAATCACTCACAATAGAGCCAGAAACCTGGCCGCCAGCAAACGATAACGATAATAACACCTCGGGAAATCGCACACCAAACACAGGAAGCGCCCCCCCCCCCCTCCGTGGGTGCACATCCGGGCATGGCAGACAGTGTTGTCTTTCAGACTTTGTTTACACACAATAAAATATAGGTTTAAAAGAATTCCCAGCTCATTGGTCGCTATGTATATGATGATGACCGGGAACTTCTTGTATGCATCAATCTTGCTATCCATGTGCCGGATCAACCTGTCGATGTTCAGACCTGGCAGCAGCACCCGCTCCAGCCTCTTGTGGGACACAGGACGGATGATGGAGTCACCCACCACTAGCACTGGCTTCACGTTGACCACTTGATCAGCCATTACTGCAATTCATTGTTCATTATTGTTAAATACTTTCATATGTTGGCCTGCTTGTGTGCCAATCAAATTACTCAATATGTATGTTATAAACAATTTACAATTCATCTATGCTACAATTTTTTATTGATCTGGATTAGCTAAAATGTTTTGAAGAGTGGTAGTATTTAGCTTCCTTAGATTTGTGTCAATACCACTAACCTATATCTCAATAATCTAGCTGCTTCGGATTATCATTTCTGTTCCATTGTTGAATAGCTCTGTGGTTAACAGTGCCATAGCCCAGACGTCCACCGAGGGTACAAGAGCATTGTTGATCTCCCCACCATCCCACTCAGCCCCTAGCATATATATAGATATGTCAGAACAAGCCAGCTGTGACAATCAGTTACCCACCGGTTGGCTGCATTGTCCAGAGGAAGCCCATCCCACAACATCTTAGTAAACTGTTGGTGTAACCCAGCTGTCACCCGGTCGTACAGGCCGGACCATAAGCATTCTATCTTCCGTAACGCAAAAAACTATATGCTCCTCAGTGTTTCTAAAAATTAGCTCATACTCATCCTCTGCTTTCAAATCGTATATCCCCAGCGCCACCAGTACTATGTCAACCCTTTACCCATCCCTTATCAACAGGAACACTTTGAGAGATGCAACTTTAGCTTCTGATGGAAACTCTCTATGGCGTTTGTTGTGGTCTGGCTGATGATAGGAAGCTGAACGGACCTCCGGAGTGGCCGAAGTATACCGGGAACAGGGATAAAGGATACAGTTTATGCTAAGTATGGCAAGGGTACATACATCAGAGAGATACAACACAATCAAAATCATACGGTATACAGCTAAAACAGCTGGGGTGCATGTCATAATAAAGTGATTCACATCAAATGATACGGTATACAGCTCACATTGCTGGGGTGCATATCAAAGGAATGTAAAGAATATTTTTCATATACTCACCAACTAGCTCGCTCCATGCCAGCTTCTTTAGTGCTACCCCATCGCTGGCATGCTTAAAACGTCCCTTCAACACGGGCTTTAAGTGGTTCGCCCCCTTGATGAGCGCTTCAAGTTCGTCCGGTCTCCAGTGCTCACTTTTGGCCCAACCTGCCTTTGAGGTATTTTACACCAGAGCCGGGGTTTCCCTAGCCCATCTTTAAAGGGGTCTTAATCTACTTTTCTCTTTAGTTCTTCTCTTTGTCTTCACTGGGCTTCCCTAACCCATCTGAAAAGGTTCATTCACATTCTTCAACAATTCTGTCATAGGCTACAGTTTTTTCTAACTGCTGCTGTAGTAGGGATGTGTTCTCCTGTATCAGTCTTACAATTTTACGTTCGCCAAAATGAGGAGCCCCTTACCTTCACTACATCCTTCCGAGTACTCTTCTGCCTAAACTTGTGTGGTGCGACACTCTTCCACCACTTGCACTGCCAACCGATGTACGAGACAGTGCAGCCAAAGGTGATAGGCCAATGTTTTAGTCTTTGACCAGGCGGACCGGATAGAAAGGAAATGTTAAAAGAAGGGGAGAAGCCTATATTAATGTTTTTATAGTGCAAATTGCTGTGCTTGGCCTAATATTTGCATGATATATGATAAAATCGATTGCTAATAAACGACATGCTTTCTGCAAGTAAAAAAACAGATTATTATATATACCATTAAGTTCTGATGTTAAAAGCGGTCAAAGCTGACACCTGGTCTAAAAGACGTTCACAATGGCCCAGGTTTTCTTTCAAAAAGGGGGGTGACGTTCGCTCCAGTTATTAATCATTGGAAATTTCAGTGGTGTTTGCCTGACTGGCATACCATGAAATTCATAATCAGAAAGCGGTTGCTGTTGTAATTTAGAAAATTTGATGAGATATAAATGAATCTTCATCTACTCTTTTCTTGTCTTGATATATTTGTCATATCTGCACCAATGATGTAGCCCACAAGCTGGATGATCTTTATTTGCCAAGTTGTTTGAAGTTACTTCTGATTTTTAGCTACTGGCTCAAAATTCCCACAGCACAGAAAAGGCCTTTACATGGAACATGTAAAACAATGAAGTGTCCGCCTGCACCACCAGGCCATGAAACACTGAGACCGAGGAAAGTGTTTCAGCAAAACCTATTCTCCTACACTATACAAGGGAACATGGATTCCATCTTCACCTGGTATTCGACAATGACTATCGAATCTGTACATTAAAGATTGATGTGCAATCACTATTATATCACAGAAATCTTCTCACCTGACATATAGCCTCATTTTAAAATAGGTTGACATACAGATACAGTAAGAGGAACATGACACCCATTAAGAAACCCACTACGATGCAGTGCACATTTGGTGTGTGATGTCATGCGTAGGTTAGGAAGCACACCAAGATCGGAAATTTGGCCTCTGCTACCATGTCTTCCTCGTATAGTTGTTTTGAGTTCTGCAGGAGTGATCCAATGCACCTTGACAGATGCAGCTTTAGTTTCTGATGGCAACTCTCTATTGCGTTCGTTGTTGTCTGGCCGATGATAGGAAGCTCCCCATCATCCCGCTGTTCGCAGTCTCCGCCGGACCCTGGGATACAGTAGAGGAGATATATGAAGGGCCGAGAACAGTATTGGATCGTCCCAGTCGTCAGGCCTCGTCGGTGTGGTAGTTTCGATGAATGGTACTCTGTTATCATGTAAAGATGTTCTTACTTTTGTACCAGTTTTTTACTCTCTTTTGTATTATGCTCTTGGCACTAAAGGTTTTGTGAATGATCAAGTTTCTCCAGTAGTTATAGCTGAATAGGAACCCTATACTTGACTGTTATATTTGCGTAAATTCCCTGTTGTTCTGTTATGTATGAAATCGACAGTCATTATGTTCACGATAACCCTTGATAGAATTACCTGTTTGTCTTCTTGGGCATGATATTCCTGTCTGGTGGCCAGCCTAGGGGTGTGTGCTTCACATGTTTCGATCCTGCGTCTCACCAATATAGCGCTGAGCCACCACTGAGATCAAAGATTTGGCCTCAGTTTTGACGGTCAGATTCTCCATCCCCCGGGTAGGGGTGGAAGGAGACCGGACATCCCTGACTGGGGGTTTTGTGGTCGCCCCCAAGTGGTACGTCAAAGGCAGTGAAGACTTTGATCTCGTGGCCGGGCTGTCTTTAGGCCGTGCACCACCGTGTCAGATTGACTGTTGGCACTGTCTGAACAGTATGAACAGGATGTGAACATTACAGTTCCGGTAACTGAGCCACGACTCATCCAATAACAGGATACAATAGGGGGCCATCTAACCCCCTGACAAACTACTTAGCGCAATATGATTCTCACAGAGGTGGCGCAAGAACCATGGCTTTGTGACAAAGATGGTTCTCTCGGTGCCTATCGCGTTTACACATACCGCGAAGGGACACCAGTTCCTTTCCCGCTGATTATACCAGCGGGTAGTCGCAAAAAGAATTTTCTCTTTCTGCTCCCTACTGTAGTAGGTTTCCGGCAAGACCCGTAATTAATCTAGCCACTGCTGGTAAAATGCAGACGGAGGACGGTATTTGTCTGTTGTATTTTCCTGTGTGTATGTTTTTTATGTGTATGTTATATGTTTTGTGGTATGTTCTGTCTTGGGTTCGGGGCTGTTGGCCAGTTTCCTATCTGTTATGTGTATATGTATGTGGTCTATTGTCCGGCCTCCATTCTCTGGATCTGCCAGAGGAACGGGAAGGGCTCCTGCTTTGTGTCCTCTCTTTGTTACCTGTCAGGGATCGTGAACTTCTGTTGCTGCCCGTGCTGTGGCTCCTGTGCCTCTTATTCATTGCTTCTCTTTCCCTGATGCTATACATGGTCTCTTCCATATCTTTTTTCGCGTCCTGTATGTTATTCCTCTCTCCCGTGATGTATATGCCTCTCTTCTCGTCGACTTCGAGTCTTACGTGGTATCTCTCTGTTATTTTCTTCAAGTTCTGTCCGTTCCTTCCCACAATGTGCTTCATCATATCTTTCTGTATTTCTTGTAGGACCGTCCTCGGCTCTCTTTGTTTTTCCGGGTTTCTATCTGGGCTTTTGAATCTTTGTTTTTCCGGGTTTCTGTCCGGGCTTTTAAATCTTTGTGTGGGTCTTGTGCTGGTCTTTGTCTCCTCTGTTGGGGTGTCTGGCTGTGGTCCTTGGCTGTGGCCCTTCTCGTTCCTCTTTTGTGCCTTGAGGATGAGGGGTTCGATGGCGCTTTTCATTTATCTA
Organism: Harmothoe impar; assembly: GCA_947462335.1. Classification (NCBI taxonomy): domain Eukaryota; kingdom Metazoa; phylum Annelida; class Polychaeta; order Phyllodocida; family Polynoidae; genus Harmothoe; species Harmothoe impar. Next base: position 76,532,923 of record OX381706.1, on the reverse strand, counting down.
TTGTCATATGTAGTCCGTCTTCAGAGTTTACTGTGTCTGTATGTATGTCTATCTTATGTATTTTATAGTGGAACAACTACTTACCATCAAGAGGCCAGAGCTGATAATCGCTACCATACTGCCGACGGTGGCGAAGTAGTGCACGGCGGGGTACCCCAGTGCGGCAAGAGCCTTGGCTTCAGCACACATGTATTCTTGACGTGGCGCCCCCTATACTCTACAGGGCACACTACGCCCACTTTTTTTTACATATAGACTATGGGAATCTTCTGATTCGCTTCACTTAGACCACTGGTGTTTTGATCTGCAATTCAAATAAATGAATCAGCCAGGTTAGTGTTTGTTCACTGGTATTGTTCAATGGGAAATTTTAAGAGTTGTTGACAAACATGCCTTATTGTACAGGTTTCCCTTTGAACTTGCATGTCACAACACTTTAACGGTTACCAAGTCATAACACCACTTCCCCATCATGCTTCTCGTCCTCTTCCTCCTTGTCATCCATTTTTTCCAATTTCTTCCCGTCAATCTTTTTGTCATCTTTCTCAACCTGATCTTTCTTCCCCACTTTGTTTGCCTCATCCTTTTCCTCGTCTAGTTCATCCTTCATCTCGTTGTCCACGTGACTCTCGCCCTGCTCATTTTCATCCATCTTGTCCTGTGGAAAATGTTCCGTTTGAGAAGGAGTCAGGACACATTGAAAATTTGAATCAACTCAAAGAACTCCCCTGCTGGAGCCCTGTGTGGAGGAGGAGGAGCGCCGGCCGGTCCCCGACTCCACACTGGTGCTTGGTACAGCCTCCCTGTGTCTTGATGCATGCGAGGTGGAGGATGGTCTCCACAGTGTTGGGTCAATGGGGTTAATATAATAATAATAAAACCTCTTTTTCAAAAAATAAAAAATTATCAAACGTCCCAATGGTAGGAAACTGAAAACCTTAATACTACTAGTTCCTGTATTGCCTAATGAGACCTACCCCTCTATACCCTGGTTGACATGCTTGCTGAGGACTCCCCGTTGCTGCTGGGTTCCTCCTTGGTGTCCCCCAGCTCCAGTGTCTCTAGTATGGGCTCTATCTGGGTTACCTCAGAGGGTACAGTGGGGCCTTCTCTCCCTCAGGGTATCCGCACGCCCCGATAATTGTAAATCCTCTCCCTCAATGGAGTTTGTCATCTGTAATAGTACACAGCGGTGACGGTGACTATGCATTCCGACAACAGTTTTTCAATTTTCTACTATCCAGCGTATTTTCCTGACGTCAGATTGTATTATATATTATATTTTTTATCAAGCCAAATGTTGGTTATTAGGATCGGACAAATGACAGTGGTCACCACAGGACTTAATTCTCCGCAGCACAGGGATACCACTGCAAGGCGGGTCCCACGTCACTGTTCAGCACAGGGGCTACCGGGCACGTGCCCAGAACACATCGGACCCGCCATGCAGACCACTTGGACATCCACAGATTTGAAATTGCCCCGCCTCCTAAGCAGTAGTTTACCATCTATGAAAATAATCACTGGTATATAAGGATGAATACCTGGTAGTATTTTGTGACTTGATAGTGTGGCTACTGATTAACAGTGTTTCATATGATTGGTCATGCTCCCAGTAACCAATAACATTCGTGCCACCATCCTACCTCTTCAACTTCTAGGATTATAATGATAGGATTATTTTGCTATGGTAATGGCTAGAAAAGTATTTACAAACCTCAATCACATACGCTGGCTTCTGTAGAAAAGCTTTAAGTGCAAGCTCAGCTAGTGTGGCAGGCCAGTTGTCTTTCCTCGTTACTTTTTGAACCTCGTCACACGCAGCAATTTGTTCCAACTTCTGAAAGTTAAAAGTCACCCATTAAGTATAATCAATTACCAATTCACTAGTAATAAGAAACATTGTACACTTGTAATACAATATATAAATAGATGAAATGAAGCTTGGATCTATGAAGGTTTTTACACTAAGGTAACGTGTACACAGAATTTACAACTTACTTCTCAGTGAAATGTCCCCCAGGGTGAGGAACACTTGAAGCAGCCGCTTGTGGAAGATTTTCGGGATTGCGGTCACATCAGGCCCATGGGCTAGGAAAATGGCAGCGTAGCGCTTCCGCCACGCTGAGTGTTGCTTGAAGGTCATCTCCTGTTCTGTACCAAAAAAAACGTTTTAAAAAACCTGATCACCTAGTCTAAACTTGACTTGTCAACTACAGCTGGCCGCTCAGCCGCCACGTTTGTTCCATGCCTTTTTATAAAGAGCTGCACAGACATGGTTCCCTTTCTTTTGATGAGGAGCACAGCTGCATGGCACGAGCAGCACATCTTGAAAGCACTGACATGTGAGGAAGTTCTGCACGAGGGTTGGTTCGGTGTTCTGTGAATCAACCACTGCAAGATCCTTAACTTGCATGTCCAGAACATGAGATTTCTACAAAAGTATGGCATATCTGCAATGTGTATTGATGCCAACTGTGGATTTTTTGTACCAAAGGCTACTCAATTTCCACCCCTTTGCCTTTGGGGTTTGAAAGAAGGAAGGGTTAAGACGAGATTAATACAATTATCGAGTTGAGGGGGCAATTCTGTTTGCCTGTAGCATACATACGCTTATCGTGTTCATCATCAGATTGAGACGTGCCCTCAACTTTCATGTCATTAGCTGGTTTCTCCTTACAAGTCTGGTCGGCGTTGAAATGATATAGGACCTCAGGCCATGAGCCGGATGCGTTTGTCTGTAATGTTTAGACACAATAAAGTTTTCCCATATTCAGTCCTCTTCACATGCAATCCGTATCTCAACACAGATCCAATAGGTAAGTCGAATGATTACTGGTGTTGCTGGGTTGGCAGGCAGCTATAGGTGTCGCCTGACCTCTGCTGGCAGCAGTCGTGCACCCACCGCCCTGGTGTCCCGTACAAACAATCATTACTCGATCACTCACCCACTATTTGTTGATGACTCCTTGCCAACTTGAGATGTCCCGTGAGGTACTTGATGTACCAAAAAACACACTCCACTGGTAAGTCATCAATGTGCGTGCTTTGATACTCCCGTCCTGCTAAAAGTCTTTTATAAAAGCTAATATCTACTATACTAAGGATCGTTTGAATATGCTTCAAAGTCTACCCCTGAAGCTTAAGTACCATTGGGTGAGAGCATCTGGGTGACGCCTACAATAAATAACAATTGGATCAGTATAAGAGTAATAAAAAAATATTATCTAAGTATGTCTAGTCTGTTATCTTATTTTTCCAATCCGATGGCGGTTCCTTGATGAGCTCTGTTGCAGTGAGGAAGATATAGTTGTTGTAGTTAATCATGTTTGTAGACTATTCCTAGTTTTCGTACTAGTCTTTCTCGTCAGAAGCGAAAGATTGTTCTGAAACATAATGTATCAAAGCACTATTCGCCCTTAAATGGGTTAAATTTGCCATCCTCCGCTTTAACTCTTCTTCTACCAAAAAAGCCTGAATAAATACATGCTGAGATATTATACAAATATTTACATCGAGTGAAATCAAGGATGTTCTGTAGGAGGCTATATCCCCTATACATTCTCTTTTGACCTGCAAGACTGCTCGCCAGCACTTCATTGGTGCATCATGTCGACCCACCGGGAGCATATTGGCCCTGTAAGGTCGGCATGATGCATGAATGTAGCCCTGGCATGATGCATGAATGTAGCCCTTCTGCTTCTTGTCATAGTCGTGGCAATGGCTGGGTCGACAGTTTTCGTACTAGTCCCGGCAATGGCTGGGTTGACAGGTTTTGTACTATTTCGTATTTATTGACAATATCACCTAGGCCACACATTATGTCCTGGTGTCAAAGTGAAGGCTAACTGATTTTTCTTTCAATAACATTTTTTAAAACAGCCCATCTTCCATCTTCTCATCCGTCTCACACACATTACTTCTCCTTTAACTGTTACAAATCTCTCAAACCAACTTTTCCTACATTGAAAAAAAGATTAGTCTCAATGTTTGTCAATCAACTATATCATACTTCTATCTTACATACTGGTCGCGACAACAAAAGGCTTACTGAGCTTGCATTTTCCTTCTTGGTTAGTCCACTTACATCTTGTTCCTCAACCTATAGCTGGTTCATCAGTCCTTATGCTTTGCTTCCCTTCATGTATCTCTCTGGGACGGGCTCATCGTCCTTGAAGCGGTCATCGTGGTGGTGTGGGTCAGGATACCTCCTGATACAAGATGTTCTGTGCTGATCCGTTCTTTCAATGAAGTGAATCCTCTACAAGCATTACTTCCAGCTGAACAGCCGACACCTCGGAATGGTAGGAAATGGTCTCTCAGGCTCTATCCGAAACCGACTTATAACTGGGGCTAACACTCTGTCGTCGACACAAGCTCATCGACACAGGAGAGAAACTTATTATGTGCTGATTGTCACAATCAAATCAAATATTTTAGTTCCCCAAGTTCCGTGTCATGGAATATATAAACGTAAATTAACAAAATAATACAAACAGTGGTTCAATAGACAATGATTTCACCAAATGTTGGTCACTTGGGCAAATACCCAAATTATTTACAAAACTAGCAGTTTTATAACACTTAAGCAGTTATAACGTGTTACTTATGATGAACAATGTCAATGGCTTTTCACCACCAAAATACACAAAATAAATGGAGTACCCGTTCTGAAATAAGTTTCATGTCAGGAAATTATCTACCGCTGAACAAAATAACCCCACAAAAAAAGGAATTCTCATCACCGAGCCAATGATATAAAAATAGTGATTTCGTGGAACCATTTTTTTGGGTTTATTTGATAATGGGGTGCCTGTTTTTCCAATCTTGTATAAAGTGTTCATACAAGAATTAATTCTCCATATACATGAGTACTCGGGGGTGGCCGAAGTATACTCAAACAAACAATGTACTATTCTGACCTCAACCATCATGTTATTCGCAGGTTTTGAAATGACGTAAGACCTCCGAACATCTTGGTAGTCTTCTTAGAAGGGTTCTACAGACAAGTGGAGTGACTAGCAATTAAAAATGTAACATACCAAATGTGGCCTTCTTCACGGTCTCAATTGGGCCCCTGGCCTTGGACAAGCGACCACCCATGTCTGAAAAGTACCATGTCCAGCTTCATAAAAGGCTTGGATTTCCCCCCCCCCTCAAACTTGATATCACATTTAAAAAGATTATTGAAGGGGGCGTGGCTACTTTGAAAAGCAATGCCGTCTGGAGTTTCAACCATTTTGGCTGCAGCTAGGGCTAGGCCAAATGGGATCTGCTTGAGTTCAGAATGTTTATACTGATGACCAGCAACCACTATGGCAGTACCCCTCACAGAGGCTTCGATGTTTTTAGAGATGGCTAGGGCCTGAATCGCCCTGAGATCCCTTTGCCTTTATTTTGTCGTCTGGAAGCATGTCCTCCCATAGGTGAATACCTTTCCACTGGTCCAGATCCCTAAGTTCTTTGATATAATTAAAAATCATAGACTTATAGAGTGGAGAATTGAAGACCATTACTACCTGTCGAGGTCTTGTTTTAAAGGTAGCTCTCCTAGCGTTGGCCCTAGCACCTCCACCACCTGCAGGGGTGGGTTTGTCTGCTTTTTACCTCTACGGTATATAGACTCAACTACACCGTGTTGGCATCACAACATATGTACCTATCTATGTACTCTGTCAGTTCTATGGTTTCTTTTCCTGTCTGGTACTTTGGGGCGTCACTGCCCCACAGCAGCATGTGTCACCAAAACCCTACAAAAAGATCTCAATTGCTCCTTGTATGTAGATGACTTCGTCATCTGCTACAGATCCAGAAATATGACCACAATAGAGCGAAAGCTACAACAGGCCATAAATCATCTAGAGACCTGGACCACTGAGAACGGCTTCAAATTCTCCCAACAGAAAACCACCTGCGTTCACTTCTGCCGAAAAAGAGGATGCACGGATGAACCTGCACTCCGACTCCAGAACACAGAAATAGCAGTGGCAGATGAGGCCAAGTTTCTGGGATTGATATTTGACAGGAAGCTATCTTTTGAAGCACACATTGAGTACCTCCGTAGGAAGTGTCAACCAGGACTAAACCTATTAAAGGTCCTCTCCCACAAGGAATGGGGTGCAGATCAGGAAATCCTCCTGACTCTGTATAAAACATATGTGCTCTCAAGACTTGACTATGGTTGCATAGTGTATGGCTCGGCATCAGCAACATCCCTACGAAGGTTGGACCCAATCCAAAATCAGGGGCTAAGACTATGCCTGGGTGCGTTCCGTACATCACGCATCAAAAGTATCGAGGTAGAGAGCAACGTCCCCCCTCTCAATCTCAGGAGAGAAAATCTTTCCCTTCGCTACGCAGCCAAAGTCAAAGCAAATAGGAGAAACCCGACACATGACACCATTTTCAATTCAAACAGTGAGACCATATACCTGGGAAAAGCAAACACCACCAAACCTTTCTCGGTTCGGGTGAAAACCCTGGTTGGGGAAGTAGGACTCCCACTCAAGAATGTCAGGGAAATCAGACCACCAGATACTCCCCCATGGCTAGTAGGGAAGCCCAGTGTCAACTTGGACCTCACAAAAAACAAAAAGGCAGACACAAACCCTGCTCTTTTCAAAAAGAATCTGAAAACTATTGAGGAAAAATATAAAGATCACATGCCAATCTATACAGATGGGTCAAAAGACAATGAAAGGGTAGGTTATGGAGTTCACACACCATCTCAGAATCTCAGTGGACGCCTACACCCTAAAGCCAGCATTTTCACTGCAGAGGCCAGTGCACTTCTTGAAGCAGTAGAGTGGATGGATGATTGCAAAGAGAACAAATTTATTGTCTTCTCAGACTCCAAGTCATGTCTGCAGGCAATGCTCCAATATATGCCTGTCAATCCACTGATATGCGACATGCGAAAGAGAACCTCTGACCTGAAAAGGAAGAAAAAAGAAGTACTTTTCTGCTGGTTACCAAGTCACATTGGAATCGAAGGAAATGAGGAAGCAGATGAAGCTGCAAAGAGAGCTCTGAGTCTGAGACCTCGCCTAACTCCCATTCCATACACTGACCTGTTACCATCCATAGATAGCCACATGAAAGCAAAATGGCAAGCTGCATGGAACAAAGAAAAGGGCCATAATACCATGTACTCGGTTCAGCCAAAACTGAAAGGAGTGACAATGAGGAAAAAGCTAAAACGAGCAGAACAAGTGAGATTAAACCGTCTAAGGATCGGTCACACTAAACTGACACACGAGTACAGACTGAATGGGGAATATGAACCAAGATGTCAAGACTGCAGTACCCGTCTGACAGTGGAGCATCTTCTACTCCACTGTAGAAGGACTGCAGAAAGTAGAAGAAAACATCTTGCAGACACAACATCTATGTACAGTGTTTTCAACACCACTAATGACGAAAATGTATTAAAATTCTTAAAGGAAACCCAACTGTGGGACAAAATATGAAATGGAAAATTTAAAAAAAAAAAAAAAAATACAAAAATACAAAAAAATACAAAAAATGGAAAAAATGGAAAAAAAAAAATGGGGGAGACTAGTTTGGCGAGTCGGGATGTATCACTCCAGACTGATGGCACACAGTTTGTATCAGCTTGGAGTTTTCATTGCTCCCCGACTATACCTATGGCTGCTCTTTCCCATGCTGTGGTAGACTTACAGCATAACAAAGGCCTGTCCCTCTCACACCATGTCTATGTGGTGTCGGAGGTTAAAGAACCCTTGCTTCGGTAAATGTGTAGGAGCGGGATTTCTATCTTTTGGCTCATCTCATAGATTCGATCATCCTGGATACGATCATCCGAGGTAGGCCTTCGGCCTACCTTCATACTTGTGAAAAACTGAAACTTGAGTAAGTCTCACCTGCATAGTCAGTGGGACGTTAAACTACACAAACAAACAAACAAAAACAAGCAGCATGTGTACACTCCAACCTTGAATAATTATTGGGGTCCGCCGGTATTTCAGTATGTTTGCCATTACAAACCATAATAAGAGTCAGGCACAGATTTTCTTTTCGAGTCGCCAGAAGTACAAGTGGCAACTTTACCAGGGGAATCGGGATCTGTTTGGGTAGGGTGACACGCTGCAGGAACCCGTTCAGGCTCATTTCAAGGTCCCTGCTCCAGTCGAGCATAAGTGGCGGCCGAAAGGAGCTGAGACACGGATGTTGGAGTGGGGTGGGGCAAATCCCCGCACCGCGATCGAATTGCGATCGTCGTGTATTGGCGAGCATTTCAACACCACTGTCTTCCATCCGAAAATGAGCTTGCAGGGGAGAAAATTGAGTTTAAACTCTAATAAAATGGCCACCAAAGCAATACTGTGTCCTGTTCAAGTAACTCATAATATCATGTAATCCTTCTATATTTCTGGCTGTTCTCCGTCCTTCTTTCATCAAAGATAATTTCAACATGTGTTTACATTTATTAATCAACACTTACATGTTGTAGCTGAGGTATGATTCTCCAGGAGAATCGTGATAGTCTTCTCGTCATTGTGTTGTGCTTTCTTTGCCTCGTTTTAGTTTTGTTAACTTCTTTCATGTAATACTTCATTTGGCTGGCCAGAGATACTTGATAGTTTGGTAGACTAAGCTAGACGTATTGTAAAATTTACCATAACTTACCCACCATAAAAGCATTCAAAAGTCATATTTACTATCTTATAGCAGAACTAGGCCTGATATGATTATATCATATGATATGATGCGAGATTCAAAATGTCTATGTCACAATTATTCCGATTCATGTGTGTCAAAGCGCTGTTTGCAACACGGATTACCTTTTGACATGAGCACTGGAATACTACATTATAGTGCTTCATATAATCGCGCATTAATGATGGTGGACGCATGTATACACCAAAATTAAAAGCTCTCATTTTCAAAAGTCACTTGACCATTCATCTGTCTCACTCATAACCTCTCGTTTAACTGTTACAAATCTCTCAAACCAAATTGTCCTACATTGGAAAAAAGAAATGTTTGTCAACTATATGCTTGCTGCAATGATCACCTTTTTAACACAATTAGGCGCCACTGCTCAATTAAGGATATTCGTATTTTTTGTTCTTCCACAAATGATATTCCTTAGCAATTTTACTATCAAGAAACGTGTTTGTGGACAACCTTGATAAAGGCGGCTAGGATTTCAGCAGTATCAATTTTCATGCGAGCCACTCTGCGTTTCCCTCCTCCCAGTTTTCATCTAGACGTTTGGTCTTGAGTCTCTCAGGATGAGCACAGTGTTGGCCATCACTCTTGTTCTGGCCTCTCCACCCCACCGTGCACCAGCATGGAGTTCAAACGGTTCCCGTACCCGGTAAACTGACCACCCAATATCTGCCGCGGTAGACTGCCAACAATCCGGTGAGCTGCGCGACCCATTTGGAAGATCCTGGGACTGCCTACATCTCTGCTGGTATGTTTCGATACAACTGAAAATGATATATTTACCCTACAACGCTTCTTGGGCCTACTAACATATATGGGATATGGGAGTTTTTTGTCAAAAGCTTTCGGTCACCTTTCCCGTTCCCACATCATCAGCTTCAATGTCCAGGCGAGGGCCAACACCTGGCACATCTTGTCAAGGTTGGTTTCTCAGACGGGTGCCTGTTCTTTAACGCATGTTCTTTTGATTTATCTTCCTAAATGCATGTTCTTTTTGATTAATCTTCTATGGTGTGTCCATCATGTTACCTCAGGGTACTTTTTGAAGTTCTTCATTTCGGAAGTTTGAATGTACACAAAATCAATGAGATCTTCATCGTCAAGCTTCATTTTGATTAACACGTTTTCCTTGTTGCGCCCTTTCATCTGAGACAAAACAATCATTTTTTAGCACCTGAATTCTTTTCCTTCTGGGATAAGTAGAGATTCCAACCACATCCCGACTGTTGCATGTCCTGGATACAAATTTCTGAACTTTTAATGAAAGCATGGCCTAGTTTCCTGACTCCCTTTGATGTTCAGTTTCTCATCTTTGCAGTCCTGTATCATAGTGCGTAGCGCGATACTTAACCCACGGTTCTGTTTATGTAATTAACAATATATATTACAACGCTGTATGGGTCCAAGCATGGTTGGCAGCTACGTTTGCACGCTATATGAAAAGGATATATTCATCAGAAGATATCTTGGAACTTTTTTAGCAAGGTCTGCACAGTCGATGAAGTAGGAATTTCGTGCTCTGTGTGGTACACTTGTATCGTTTTTGTCGGGTCGTGGAGTGCATTTGCGTCCTGTTCAATCATGTGCATGGATCCTGCAATATACAATATATGTCCAGACGAGGGCCAACACCTGGCACATCTGGTTAAGTCCACCCTCTCGAAGTTTGACCTATAGCGCGGTAGATCTAGAGACGGGGCAGAGTGACAGGAATGGCTCGGTCGACATCAACATCCAACAGTTCAGATCTATTGGTTATCAGAGTCATCCCATTGAATATATTGTTTTATTTATCTTCATTTTCTCGAGTCAATCAAGCGCATGCGTTTGAATTCAACTTTTATGTTTAAATGGTAGGTTATATGCTCCCTTGCGGATGTCACTGCCGAATGATATGTGGCAACATCTGAGGAACATTCCGTGCTGCTTCTTTGTCATGAAGTACCTTCTAAGAAGGCCCGGCCAGCTGAGCTCAGTCGCGTTTTTGCTTACATCGACACACCTCTTGCTTTTCATTTGTCATTGTTTCCCCGATGTCCTGGCCACATCTATGAGTTCTTGCCTCTGGTGAACATCGCGCATTGTGGGACCAAGCGAAACGGAGAGACCCACTTGAGCGCCTTTGAGTTTCTCAGAGGTGGCTAGCTACTACCATCTCACACTCAGGGTGAGGGCACTAAGCAGCCAAGGCTAGCAGTAACCAAAAGGGTCCTGTGACCATCTCACATGTGACCTTTGTAGCCTACGAAGACATCATACATTTTTAATTGAATGGTTGACTAGTATCACAGGGTAATGGACACTTAGCAAACACTCACCCGTCATATCCCGGTAATTCTCCTTTTTTGCTGTGAGGGGAAACCTGCTCCAGTGCTTTTAAGAATGTCAATGTCACGGCCGGCCATATGTAGCATTGTTAATACTTCAGTTTTGGTCCAATCGGGTGCTATAACCTTTTTGGGTATGACAGGCTCCACTTCAACATTCGCAGCCAATTCACGGGCCTTTTCCATAGTGGGTCTTTTTGGCCGCTGACCCGTGCAGGTGTTCCTGCATCATTGCATTCCGAACTTCCTCCACATATGAGTTTGACTTGTCGTTGCCTGATACATCATAATCTGGATCCATATCTCAGTCATCTGGTGAAAAAGAATGAACCTCATATGAACTTCGAACACAGCTACATCAGTCCTCCAGTATCCTCTTCAACATCCGAGGTACTGGTGTCTGACTCTCCTGAGAAAGGGTTCCAGGAGGGCTTAACATCTTTGCCCGAAGCCAGTGAGGAGAAGAACGGCAACAGCAACACCAGGGGAACGGGAGAAGGCTGCGAGCAGGAAGAGGTTCTGTTTGATGCGTTAAAGGAAGGGAAGGCAGTGAATTAGCAGAGCCAGGCTTCTCCTCAGGACAATGGTCAGTCAACGGTTTTGGTAAAAGAAACGGGTTCTCTACTTTGGTTACAGGAGGAAAGTCGGTGGAAGTACATGAATGCCAGAACAATTTTGTGCTTTTGTGGTGTGGCCTGTCAAAACAAAATGCACCGTTTACTGTGGGGATGGAAAATTTCAGTAAATGCACACATTGATTCATTTTTAACACCTAAATAGGCTGAACTCTGCTGATGTGCTACCAACTCGGGTCGCACACTGGTGCATGGCACTCTGTTGTTGTCTTACCCATTCTGCAAACAGTTCCTTCTGCATTTGTGCCATGAAGGTGCTGGAAATCGTACCCTTTAAATTGCAAGGACCTCCTGTATGGTTGAGTTAGTTTAGGCAATTCAATTCTGCTGACTAACAAAATAGGCAAATGTGTATTACAGATGGCCAGCTAATTGGTTGCAATGCTCTTCTTTCGTGGTACAAGACTAGCCTGTGCATTCATCACATTTATCCATTCCTGTTAAATGAATTCATAAAAACGAAAGTAAACTGCAATCTACTACCTGGGATCAATGCCAGCCTCCTTTAGCTTTGTTAATGCTACCTTCAAGGTGTCCTTGGTCTCAGAGCTGGTGATGATGTGCGCTATCGGTACCCCACGTCCAAATTTGTTGGTAACCACTAGGCTCCACAGTGGTGATGATGTGCGCTATCGGTACCCCACGTCCAATTTTGTTGGTAACCACTAGGCTCCACAGTGGGTACCCATATTTGTTCACAGAGTTGGTGGCATCCAAAAACACCATGTTTGCCTGTGAGGATTTCATGTCCTTCTTTATTTGTTCTGTACGGATGGCAAGAATGAGTTCCTGATTGTCTTTGATGTATGTTGATAAAACAGGAAATCATTTGGTCGTTGTATTGTTACCATCTGATGAAGACTAAGTTGGACATTTTCATCCATTCGGACAGCTGGAACAGCACTTTTCCTTATATTCTTTATGTCATCTGGGGTAACAAAGTATCTGGCATCATTTTCGTCTGTGTGTCCTTTAGACAGGGCCCACTCATGAAGGATCATGCTATCAGTTGCCACGCCCATGTCAATCCATTCCATGACTTTGACAAGAAGTTCTAGGCAGACATTGGCCAAGTGCATGTCTTCATTGCTGAATGGGTCATGTCCATTGTGCACATCATATACTCGCTCAAGCACAACATCAGTACCCAGTGTTTGGCACGTGTCTTTCTGAAAATATAAGCAGGATAGTATTAGTCGAGAGACAGCTGTGTGTGAAATGTATGCCTGAGAGATACAAGCAGTGCATTGTATCTCTGAGAGACAAGCAGTGACATTGTGTACCTGAGGGACACAAGCAGTGCGGCTGTGTACCTGAGGGACGCAAGCAAAGAAAGGAGGTGGCAGGGGACCGGGGTTATAGTGGGTAACCAAACTTCCTTCGAGCTCCTGTCCAGACACAGGCGGAGCTCTACCCAGTCCACATGGAGGGCTCTTCCACATGTTTTGGTCAGTCACGCTGGTGCATTTCCTAATACTCTGATCCTATTGCTATCATTGTGTATCTGCAGGGCTTTCAACAGGACTGTCTTCCACGAGGTACATATCTTTAACCCGAAGTAGGGGTTACGGTGAGGGGTGCAGGTGGTATAGGGCAGGCACCGCCTGCAGCATTTGTATAGCTTCCATATAAAGCCTATAGCGAGATGTCTTGTACGTTGCATCCAAGAGGAAAGTTGTCTCACAATGATCCACCAACATCCTCTATAGTTCTGACATTCGTACCTTAACAGTCAAGTGTCCTCCTCAACCTAAATGCCAACGCTTTGGTTATAATCTTATATTAGTATTCAACAAAGTAATGGGCCTCTAGTTAGCAATCTTCAACTTCTCTTTCCCCTTCTTTGGAATTAAACATATCATGCCTCTTCTTTGCTCAAGGCAAAAGCTACTGTATTCAATGTTTAAGGTGCCGTCCTACTAGCAATTGGGGTATGGTGGGTTGTTCAGGTCAATTTCACTGCGCTCTTTCTCATCAGTGTCGTGCTCCATCAATGTTCCCGTCAGATCTCTGTAGCGGACTGCGCTTGTTGTTTCGCAAGTAGTGTTTGCGTTTGCACTATCTGGTTGGTCTGCTTCTTCCACTTCCTCGAATGGCAACTCTAAAGCTGCTAAAATCTCATCCATCTCGTTTTTTTCTGCGCTGATGTTCTAAAACACTGAGGTGAAGTCGACAACTTCTGTGGAATTTAGGGGAGGGGAAAAGTGGTGGATCACAATGTGATTGATGGTATCTCCAGTGATAAAAGTGCGCGCTATCATGGGGCATAATGTTCTCAGATCTTCCGCAGACCACCTATGGTATTCCTCGTCCAGATGAACTAGAACAGCTTTCCGGTCGATGGAGCGTGTCCTGGTTTTCTTTCCATTGTGGATGGTCAACAACAACTGGTTGAAATGTTTCCCTGCATCGATGCCTTGTATTGTAATGTTTTCTTGAATTTGCTTTGGAGGAAACACCTGTGTAAAGTGAAAAAAGCAGAGACATCCTTATTGTAAGATATTTCTTTCATATGTTACAATGAAAAAATATAGTTGAGCATATTGTATTACGGATATAACTTTTGACAGGCGATAAAAGTGGAACTTGGATCAGGTTGCAACTTAACATAATTTTAATTTGAATACACAGTTCGTTTTACTTATTGTGTTTGCATGTGGTCCAGAGTTATAGATTTTCATATGTGCCCGTGTACTAAGAGCAGGTGGTGTGTACGGGCATAGTATCAGCATGTGAGTTGCGGCATGTTGCAGCTTTTTCTTGTAGCTTATCTTAGCACAGGGTGCAGCTTTCTTCTTGTCACCTCTGTGCTTTGCAGTTTCATGCAGGATTGCTGTCTCGGGATAGTGGGAACTACGGCAAGAAGAGCAGAAAAAGAAGAAAGAAAAAAATTCTGTTATGCACTTTGTATTACAACATCACAATGAAATATAATACTTTTAAACATTCTAGACATAGACTGCATTATTCACACTAAAAATCCAACTACAACAGTGATACACATCACTGGGCCACATAGGGTACATCACACAGAGGGACTAATTGACACCATATTGAATATTCAAGCCTTCCTTTTCTCATGCTCTTGCGCGAGCTAGCTCATATGGAAAAACCCACGTCTGACACAACGAGATCTCCTCAGTGCTAGTTTATATTTGCGGATCATCCGTCAGACCTCATGGAAATTCAGGGCAGTTGAAAAAAAGAGGTGGCACAGAACATGACAATGGCCTTAAAATATGTAGTCGGATTATACCGGAGACATGGCTGTGCTTGCTATTGAAAACTTATTGTAAACAAAGCAGGCATGTCATTTCTGCGGGGTGAGGGTGTTCAACTTCCTCTGTACGGGCGGTCTGACGATCTGCAAGGAGAGCCAGGTAGCTGGCGAGTGGCCATGGTTTCTGCTCTCCGTCCCAGATCCGTGGCACTCGATATTTCTGTTCCAAAGAAAAACATAATTTTCAGTATCTCTGTCCGAAAGGTTTCACTCGGTAGTCAAAAACCAGAGAAAGTTTGCATGATGGATCTCCCACACACAACCTATCTCGTGGGCCTTACAGCAAGATGTACACATCAGCCCCTTGGTCCGTGGTTTGACCTTCACACATCACCAGGGTACAGACACCTTTTGGAAAGGGTCTAATTTTTTTTGGGTTATTTCTGTTCCTCTGAAACTCGTATGTGTCGTAATCTGCAGGCTCCAGGAAGAGGACCCATGGCTTCCTCTCCTCTACCCACTGGTGCAACACAGGCTTTGCGCCGGGGCTGGGGGGGGGGACGAGGGGGGTGCGGAAAGGCAGGACGACAAAAGGCCCCCCCTCCACCTTGTCAATGCTGTCATCTACATTTACTTTTAGTAGGTTCCATATTCCAGCCATTACTAATATCTGTTTGGTAGGCAGTCTATGCCTGTGTTCGACGTTTACTAACCAATCACGAATCTGGTGGTCCTTTTTATAGTGATGCGAAGACGAGGGGGCATTTTTCGCGTTACTCTGTGCTTTTAAGTACACGGACATGTGTCTTTCCTCTTAAATATAGCACAGCAACTAATAATTCTATTTACAGCATGGCACAACATACATCTTTAACCTCAATAAAGATTGAAACCTTAAAAAAAATTAATTCTGAGACGTGGGCCCGTGAAATTTGGATTTTTTTGAAAAATTGGAAAATTCAGTCACACTTCCCCACCTTTACTCTTACTTATTTATGGGATCTCTAAAGAGAGCTCCATGTGCCGTGCACTTCAAAAGGAATGGGTTTCCTTTGTTAGTACGGGAAGGGATTCACCATCAAGCCAAAGCAGCCTGGGGGAGGAGCAGATCGTTTAGGAGTGTTCATCTTTTTGTTCAGTTTATTTGATATGAGGTTCGAGAACGCCCGTCGGCTGAAGTTATGTGATATCCTGAAATATGTTGAGTCGGTGTTTGCATTGATGAGTACAAATAGTAAATTAGTGTTGACTGCTCCGCCTCATGTGACATAAATTCACCAGTCAAGGAACAGCTTTTTTTTTTTTTATCTAAAAAGTAAAAAGAGAAAGTCCCGTAGTTAAAGTTCAATTTCATGTAAATTGCCCAAATGTGGAACCCTAAAAAAATGGTGTAGGTAGGAACATTTTAAGTGACAAAAGAAAATTATCCCATTTGCTGAGTGAGGGAGGTGCCCGGTAGACATCACCGGGATCGACATCACTGACAGCCATTATAAATTTCATCAAATATAATCTATACATGAATGCCAGAATAATTTTTTAGAACAACTACACTTGAAACATCTACTTAAATTTCAAAAACGTACATCTAAAACTTCATATACATGCAAAGTTTTTGAACCTTACCTGGAAGCCATGTTGGAAATAGTTCCCTTAACACTGGAGAAGGCCTGGAGAAGAGGGAAAAGCACTCATACTGGAGGGAAGACTGTACAACAGTTCGTTTGTTAAAGAAAGATGTTAAAAATTCATAATTATGACAGGTTTCTTTACGAGTATGATTGTATGAGATGAGGCAGACCCAATGCACAATGAGTGAAGAAAGCGGATTGATTAGAGTGCATCTAGATGTGTATAATTTATTTCATATGTAATTCTTCATTAGTTTTTATTACCGTTAAATCTCACGTATACATAAGCCTCATCATGGAGTGATTGAATGCTTTATTTGGGAATAAAATGATGTAGTGCTTTGTTTGGCCACAAAGTAACAGCAAATTAGTTAATAATTCGAATTACTTACAGCTGCTTTCTTAGAGAATGCCACACGCACCGGAGTGCCACTTGGCACACCATCCGTTTTACCATGGTACTCCTTCCCTGAGTTCTTGCGCTTCCGCATTCGTAAACTCTGTCGTTCTCACGGTCGAAGTAGGGCTGGTGGTACTCCATGCGGAGCTCAACCCATGCAGCGATTTCCTCCCTGGCCGCCTGTAGGGCAGGGCGACCCAAGGGCATCAGGAACGGGAAGAACATCCCATCCTCAGTCTCTGCCTCAGTTTCTTGCTCACTTTTGTTCAGTCGACATATCTTGTTCTACTTGTTTATCAGACATCTGAAACAGAGAAATAAATACTTGAAGGGAACCGGGTTAGAATGGGTTAGAGTAGGTAAGAGAGAGAAGACTACCTCCATTTTTATTATGTTTTTTTTATTCAGTGTTTTCTTTGAGGAGAAACATACATACATACTTGGTTAAGCCATTCCCACATTCTGTAATACTTTCGCCCTCCCCTGAAGCAAAGAATTGTGTTTGTGCCAACTTCCTTCCTTCCATCACGTAATATAATGCATTGCTATTTGATTCTATAATCATACATTTATCATTTTCCTACCAAATCTTTAGCCTTGCGAAGGTGGTGGGACAAGTTGCAATAAAGATCCAGAAGGCAGCAGTTGCAGTAACCGGAGAGTGTGTAATGGGCGAACGGGGTAAGGCTGGTCAAGGTTCAAGGAATCGGAGGCGAAGACGGAGACATATAGTTATTGTGATTGTGAACGTGGGCATTCAGCGTGTACAGCACCGTCTCTTCTAACGGCGAGCTGGTCGCACCAGCTCTCCCGCGGGTTTTCAATAGCGCTACATCATCTTCGTTTTGTTTGCGTTACCGCAATCTACATTCAGCGAAAGCTGTGTCCCCCTCTTATCGAACTAGTTCGGTAAGTTCAAACATGGCAAAGTGCTCTCTCCACAGGTTGGGGTACAGGCTGGCCAGTCCTTTATCAGTGTCCTTGAATATCCATCGGTCCCTAACAGGGCTAACTGATACAAATCTCCAAAGCACACCACATGTATACCCCCAAAGGGTTCGCTTGACCCTTTGATCTCTTGCAGCCGCATGTTGAACATGTTCTTTCCACACATTGAGATTTCGTCCAGAAGTGGTCAGGTAGTTCAATAGCAGACAGCTATAGCCACTCAGGTATTTATTTGCCATAAGATGACTTATAGGATTTGTTGTAATGAAATCAGAACCTTCCTGGCTCAGAATGGGCTTACTCTTTGGGCCCAGTCTCCTTGGCCAGTCTCTTTGGCCCTGACGCCCTCCATGTCCTTCGGCAGCTTTAGAGGGAGGAACACTTCCATCTGAACGGCCTCTGTCAGAAGGATAAACATGTTGTAGCAAAGATACCCTGTTAAAACTGCTGTAAGGAGTGGGTGTTTTCCTTACGAGAGGTGAAAGGAATAACACAGGGATGCCAAGTGTTACGATTTTTTCGTAATTTTACGATTTTTGACCCCAATTACGACCATTACGATTTCTGCTGGCAAATTACGATTTTTAGGAATTTAGGAGTATCCTTCCACATTGGACCATGGGGTAGAAGAGGGGTAGGGGGAAAAAGAGATAAAAAGGGGAAAAACAAAATCACTTCTTTTGAAACTGCTGACCACCGCCCTGCTTACAAACTGGTCACTTTAGTATGAGTATAGACATTCATTTTTACATTATATATGGAGCATAAAGCAGTCGCCTATATGAAAATGCATTCTAAACGATATACTATAGGTACGATATTTTGTTACGATTTCAAGCAAAAATAGTTATGATTTTGGAGCCCTAAAATCGTAACAAATATCATTTTGGGGTGGGGTAACTTGGCATCCCTGAAAAATGCTGTATTGAACATACCGGCTTAGCCCCACTGTCTCAGTCTTCTACCCAACACTATTCCAAATTCCCCACTTAGCACGTAACTACAATGACGATACCCTTATGTACAGGTAACCCTCTGTTCTACCCATAAGTCCTTTATCACCCCCCTTTGGCTATTGTCTGCACTACTCACCGGTGTGGAATTTGCATAAACGGCGACTGCCCAACCAAATCCGCCCTGCGCAGAGGAAGCAGACTTGGCGAAGGCAAGAGGCCTTCCTCCATGGCCATGTACCTGTGAAATAGAATTACACTTGGTTGAAAGAAGATCCCCTCTGGACAGTCCTGATCCTGTCATTTCTTAGTAATAAACCTCCCTTTATATTCCCACTGCTTTATACGAAACAATCATGGCAATTTATTCACGCAATTGCTTTGGGTCGAAGTTCGGATTCCACCTGCGGATTTCAAGTAGAGCTTCTGCCAAAGCAGTGTGAGTTTCTAGATCGGTGAAGAAGGTAGCAACAATCATGAAGCGGCCATTGATCGGAACTGCTAGGATACACCAAGAGCAAATGGTGACTCTTTCCTGGACACGAGCCGACATTGATGAACAGACTGTCATCCTTCCAACCAGAATTGACAACAGTGGTATAGCTGAGATATCTCTAGGTCTGGTTGTCTCCCATTCCGAGGCAAATTCTGATCGGTACGAGAAAATCAGAAACGTCGCATCCAATGAAGCACACAATGCTGATGTAAATAACATGAAGTGCCGCTTATGTCAAAATATATTCCAGATTTCTCCAGTCATAAGAGTTAGCTCATATTCAGGGTAATCCCGGAGCACACTGGCCCCCACCCTCATCCAGCTTTCAACCGGAGTAGCAAGAAGCCTTCTTTCCCTCCTCGTTTGATGAGGTTGACGAACTTTTTCAGGTGCATCATGTCCTGGTTAAGTCCTGTAGGGTTCAAACATTTCCCCTATAATTTATTATGTATTAGACTGTTAAGGCGACATGAAGTTAGCATTTCTGGGTTATCCAAAACACTACATATTTAAGCTCAATAGCAAATGGTGAACTACCTTGTTACCTGCAATGGAAGTGGAAGCATTGTGACTATCTACCTGTTGTTTTTGAATGTGCCACTACCATAAGCTGACCGAGTATTTTGGCGCAGTGCATCGAATCAGGTGGAGCGACCCCCGCCTTGTCAATTCCCCTCCGGTGAACACAGCAGACGGTGCTGTCGTGTTTACAGCCAGGTTGGGAATTTGCTTTTCACTCGACGCAGCTCTTTGAAAAAATGAAAGAGAGTGATAGTGCAGATCCATCACGGTTTTCCTAGCCAGTAACTGTGCCGGGTCACTCAGTTATATAAATTTACAGCTCAAAGATGGATTAGCAGCAGGCCATTATTAATATTAACATGCATTGCAACGAATGACAGATTTTAAAACGTTGTCAGTGGACACCTGACCATTCTTACCAGCCGCTGCTGCAACAGCCTTGAAGCAGGTCTCGTTTACACAGGAGCTGACTTTGTTGTGCAGACATGTCAGACCCTCTGATGTTTGCAAGTTTTCAGATGTTTCAGAATTTCCCCAAATAACAATAAATTTCGCCTTTTCAACTCCCCCCCCCCCCCCCCCCCCCCCACCATCAAAGATCAGCTTTGCTGACCCTCCCACCCTGCCCCTGTCTAGGCCTACACTCTACCCCTGTTTAAACTGGAGGCCGCCCCCCTACTGCACTCCCGATCGTCTCCCGCTCCAGACGCAGAGACTCCCGGCGTACCCCGGCCCCAAGAGCTCCCGGCCCCGGTCTTCGTTGGCCTTGCGTGCACCAAAGGCGGCCACGAGCCGGTCCCAAGCTGGCCCCAGTACCTGTCTAGCACGGACGTATATGGGTGGAGATTGAGTATTGCTGAGAGCAAAAAATTGCAGCAGCGCTGAATTAATACGGGGCAAATATATTACGGAAATTGATGAAAAAAGCATGTTGAAAAGTTTGCTAAAATATCACTGTACAATTGTTGTCTTTGTAATAAATATTACCGAGTTTATGACGATTAATATTCCAATTCAAAGTCATATTGATTTAATTATCAATGCACAGTAGTCCCGCACTGAATCAGTGATGCGTCATCGAAATGGCGGCCAGTCAAATGTGTTGTAGACATGTGTCGTCTGCATGTCAAAGACATGAATGAAATGGGTTGACTGAGGTAGGTAGATATCATATTTTCACTGGAAACTTGCTTAGAAGAGTCGCTAATGGTAGGTAGTTGTTAGACTGGGGTCCGCAATGTGCTGTGTTAGGTCGTTCTTTGATGAACAATGGGCTTTACATTTTGGGCGATAATTGGGGAATTACGCAAGCAGGCTCCAGTACACACCTACGCACAGCCCTACTCACGGCAGCCCTCGCACCTCTTCTTATACAATAGGCCTATACCAGGCTCCCAGTCCCAGTATTATTTTTTGCCATGTCTATATTAATTATTATTAAAGGCGCACTGAACCCACGACGTCATTTGCTTGCAAAACTCGGCAGGGTTAGGTCACTGACTCAGTGCGCACTCAGTGACTGAGCACTGACTGAGTCTGAGGCTGGGGGGGGGGGGGGGGGTCCTAGGGGTCCGGATCCCCCTTTTTGGATTTTAAAAAATCCGGACAATATGACCTAAAAAGAAAAGAAAAAAGAACCATACATATATTTTTTTAAAGGAAAAAAAGTAGGGTGTATTACAGCCTAAATATTTTGGACCATGGTGCATGTTGTCGGAACAATCTATGGTGTGCAAAAATGCACCAGAATGCAGCATTTAAAGTCTTAATATTCAAAATTTTGTTGGGGGGGCATGCCCCCAAACCCCCCTAGTGTTTCCGCTGCGCTTCGCTTGCGGTGCCGCAACGCTGCGCATGCGGTTCTGCAACGCTGCGCATGCAGGTCTAGACCATGATAAAAAAATTCAGATGTTGGACCAATACCCAACTGACATGTCTGGTTGTGAGTATGCCTCCTAGAGGTAGAGGAGTGGCATGCATTTTCCCTGCTTGGTTTGTCCTAAACCCATAGCTCTTTTATAGGTAGCCAGTCTTTCTTGAGTGATATCCTTCTCCTGCACTTGCCTCACTGTGTTAATAACGGGATGATCCCCAACTAGGTCAGAAAAGTTACATAGAGGTCACTAAAAGGTAGAAATGTTGTGTTGTTGATCAAAGCATTTTTGCTGTTTCTTGTATCGTGCATATGCTCTTTCAGCTTCGGACTTGATTTGTGGATCATAATTCAATAGTTGCCAATGATGTTGCACAAGATGAGTAGTTTTCTTGAATATGAGCCCGTCAGTGTGGGCGACCCGGTGAGTGTGGGCAACGAGGTCGCTGTGTGGGTGGTAACCCTGAGTCAATTACTTGTATTATGGTGATCCCCATCTTTGTTGTAGAATTGTCTCAACCCCACCTCCCTTTTCACTTCTATACCCCAGTATTTGCATGCGATAATTTCGGGTGTTATTTTGGAGTGAGTGGAGAAGCCTGCTGAGTATTAAAAAAATACTACACCATTTTTAAACAGTAAATAACTAAGTATGATGAGTACGAACCAGTTTTCGCATCGCACACGGGTGCTCCTTCAGTTTACTCCGTATATCGGGGGTCTCTCGCCTTTTCCCGGTTTCTTCGTATATGTGGTCTGTGTAAAACCAATAGAAAATACAGATTAGGTTACTGTGACATCGACAACATCAGTAAGACAACATCATTTTTACATCTAGCAGACTTGGCGAAGGCAAGAGGCCTTCCTCCATCGCCATGTACCTGTGGAATAGAATTACACTTGGTTGAAAGAAGATCTGCTCTGGACAGTCCTGATCTTGTCATTTCTTAGTAATAAACCTCCCTTTATATTCCGACTGCTTCATACGATACAATCAGGGCATTTATTCACGCAATTGCTTGCATTTCACTCCTCAAAAACCCAACTGGGAATCTCAACTCCCCTTGAGACCCCCATGCCCACATGCTCACTGGAATCACTTCAAACCCCACTGGAATACTACATTATAGTGCTTCATGTAATAGTGTATTTATGGTGATGGACGCATGTATACGACAAAATTAAAACCTTTCATTTTCAAAAGTCATTTTACCCCTCATCTGTCTCACACACATTACTTCTCCATTAACTGTTACAAATCTCTCAAACAAAATTTTCCTACATTGGAAAAAAGATTCGTCTAATGTTTGTCATCAACTATATGCTTGCTGCAATGATCACTTTTATGACACAATCAAGCGCCACTGCTCAATTAAGGATACTCGTAGTTTTTGTTCTTCCACAATGATATTCCTTAGCAATTTTACTATCAGGAAACGTGTTTGTGGACAACCTTGATATAGGCGGCTAGGATTTCAGCAGTATCAATTTTCATGCGGGCCACTCTGACGTTTCCCTCCCCCCAGTTTTCGTCTAGATGTTTGGTCTTGAGTCTCAGGATGAGAACTTTTGTGCAGCTGGGTGTTGATAAGTCAAGTTCTAAGCAACTGAACAATGAAACTCGTGTAAGTCTCACCTGCATAGTCAGTGGGACGTTAAACTACACAAACAAACTAAACAAACAAATTCAAACTTTTCTGCCCGAGCTGACCTCTGGTTAGTTCCAGGAAGGCATGCGTCTCCTGCTGCTGGTGGCTCTCATCGGCAGGTAAGGGTCACAGGTCTCAAACACCCGTTGTTAAAATTTTGACATCTGTGTTGGATTCCTTTCTGGACAGAAAATTAGGCTCCTATTAAGGAACCCTTCTTTTTCATACTCGCCAGTTCCTGATCTGCTGGCCTGATTGGTATGGAGCTGCGACTGGCCCTATCCCTTTCTGCATGCATCCTCCTCAATCGCCCTCCTGCATGGTCCAGATAGCCAATGAGCCATTTTCCCACAGCATTGTAAACTTTACTTTTAAACACTTTTCAGTACTTGGATTCCTCTCAACTACCCCTGCAATCAAAGGAAAAGCATTGTTTAAGATACCGTTACTAACTGTAACTGCTCTGGAATATCTCATTTAAGATTGATTGCAGATTCACCTACATGAACCTTTGCCTTGTCATCACAAAATTAAAGTATGCAGGGATCTTGCTCCAACTCTTGTTCCTGCTTTATTTAGCATTACAGCGTACTATTTCATGTACTTACTGACACCTATGCTGTAGCGATGTGGGGCTTTTCCGCCAAAGCCATGAACAGACATCCTAAATAGCAAAAAAAAAAACACAGTGGAATGATTGAAGGAACCGCTGAAACCACAATATGTGCATGCACACACGGACTATGTAGTGGTGGGTGACATACAAGGGAATAGGCACACAAGCAGACTTGGTAATGAACCTGAAAAATTCAAGGATTAAATATCTGTGCTCTTCATTGAAGACATTGTCATGGCAAAGGAAAAAGAGGTCTTTGTGGGGGAAGTTTGCCAAAAATATGAATTGTTATCTTTACCTTTGATCTGAACAACCTTTTCTTAATTGTGCGTAGCCTGTCCCTGCATTTTGGAAAGGGCAACATAAAAAAAGATAGGGTACTTTAAAAAAAAACACATTTATTGTTAATTGTTTTTGTTACATAGTTACACTTACTGCCGAGTTTTCCTTGAATTTCTTTTGCGCTTCCGGACTTTCTTTTGTACCAGTTGCTTTGGTTTTTTCTGTTCCTCTGATCCTGGTATATTTGATAATCTT
This sequence comes from Harmothoe impar, assembly GCA_947462335.1. NCBI lineage: Eukaryota > Metazoa > Annelida > Polychaeta > Phyllodocida > Polynoidae > Harmothoe > Harmothoe impar. The sequence goes on along the minus strand of OX381706.1, from coordinate 76,508,422 downwards.
CAGGCTCCAGGAAGGGGACCCATGACTTCCTCTCCTCCACCCACTGGTGCAAGACAGGCTTTGTGCAGGGGCTTTGGGGGGGGGGGGGAAGAGGGGGGTGGGGAAAGGCAGGACGACAAAAGGCCTCCCCTCCACCTTGTCAAACACCCGTCGGTCCCTCGGGGCGAGTTGGTCACGGTATGCCCGCCTTTCGTCGATCCACTTCTTAATCACCGAGTTTGGTACTCTTGGCTTAGGGGGCTTAAAAGGGAGGGGGAAGGGCAAATTTGGAGTAGCCATCTGGAACAGGAGGAACAAGATTACGTGACCACATCATCTATGCAACTGCAACGATCCACGGATTTCGACCTGCCCTTTATGGGTCACACCGGGGACTAAGTGCAGTCACCAAGCGAGCTGCAACCAATTTAATTCCCAAGAACGTCAGCACATATGCTACGCTTTTGTTAAAAATACCACTTAATGTTGTATTGACTTTTCTACGAGAGGAGCAAGAACAAGAAGATGTAGAAGGATAATATGACGAACGATGAGAGTTAATACAACTTAAATGTTGATATCTGTATGTCCTGAAATGATATAGCTACACGGCAATGGTAATAAACAGAGGTGTATTTAGTATATGTCATGAAAAGTAGATACTCCGATTACCTGCGAACGTAGTCACATTTTTGTACAGCAGGGCCCTCATCTCGATTTGCAACGGGGGGAATGGTGGATTCAACCCGTATTCAAAGTAGTTCTTCAATAGGTAGATATTCTAATAACAAGCAAGGACAGGAGATTGAGACATTAACTATCTGGATCGTTTCTGTATGAGGGGAATGTGTAACAATTTGGATAAGTATCAAATTGTTTAGAAAGGGATTCTAGTGTTAAAGCATTGGCCGCATATGAATTAGCAGTATGAATTTTAAATTCGTAGGAAAATCGTTCCCATTAACTTACCTACACCATGTACACACATATCCCTTTTTATACATTAGAAACATGCCGGTTGAAAATTAATCATTGCTTACATCGGTTCGGGCCGCACTTGTAAATTTGGAGATCTTGTCTCGGATGCACTTGCGAATCATTGTCCATGTCACATGAAGTCAAGTACATACCATAGACGTTGTCCGAGTCGGACAACGTGGTGTCCCCCAGCTCCGCCAACTCGCTGTTAGGGCGGGCAATTTCCGCCCGGACGATTGCACGCCAGCAACGGCGGTTGGCAGAGGCGGCCATCCGGTCCTGCCAGGAGGGGGAGGGACAAGACACGCCTGTGGAGGTGGAGGGCGTGGCTCCACCCGGGACGTAGAGGGTAGTGCATGTGGAGCTGGTCCTGGGGTGGGGGTTGGATCATAGTATACAATCGTCCCCGAAGACGACAACGCCCGTGCTATGAGGAAAGAAATAGATATATTAGAATATATCTCTCATGATGAATTTTGTTGAGTAAATGGCAATGGAAAATACCAAAAAGAACAAAATTAGGTGGTGATAACCATATTAGCAGGCAGGTGGAATATTAAGCATGTAAACTCGTTCTTATTTGCAGGCTCTGTTGTACTTTTAAAAATTATTTTAATTCAAACAAATCGTAGAAAATAATATGAACTTTTGGTTCAAAATATAGACCGAGCTGCACGCTAAAGTGACTGACTCAGTGGTTAGTGCAAGAGCAGTGCTTGTGCCGTATTGTACTATTATAGCCTAGTGTTATAGGCCCAAGCACTGCAAGTTCACTAACCAGTTACCAGGTTACTTTTCAGTGGCGCTCTGCATTTATTTCAGGGTATTTAGATACATACATATATGCAGTCCATGTTTGCTTACTTCCACCATTATGAAGAAAAACCCATATTTTCCTAGCCCATTTCATACGGCCACATTGTATTAAATGGGGGCATATAAATACGGCCCTTCAATTCTAAATCATAGGAAGTCTTGTATTTCCAAAAAAAACCCATATAAAACATACCTTCCACCTCCTGCTTTACGGCACGTGGTGCCGCCTCCTCCCCGTCACTGTCTGAACTGGAGGTCGTTGGGGCACGAGCCGCGGGTTTAACTGAAGTGATATAAATGCCAGGTACTTAAAAAACATAGATAGCACATTGCATTTCTGAGTTTCATGCATCTATAGATAGACAAATGCCAAAGCTGAGTGACATGCGCCAAAGCGCCCCCGAGTGAAATTTGCAGCAAATCTGGAAGTATGATTGATGAATGCAGTGTAGATATAGTTGAAAACAAAATTGAGACCCACCTTTCCGTGCACGTCGTTTCCTCTTCGGAGGTGATGTGTCGGGGGTGGTGGGGCTGGTGGACAGGGTGGGGTCAGACTCATCATCCGGATGAGCGTACGATATGCGTCGCCGGAGGGCAGCAAAGTCGACGCGCGACTTGCGCTTCGGCTGCCCCCCGGCACCTTCCTTCTTCCTCTCTTCTGCTGCTATACAGAAATAGTACCGATATATTATTTGCAGTTCCAATATGTGAATTTCCCATAAAATTATTACAAATGAAAAGATATGTTGTCCAGATATGCACTTCGCCTTTCTGACCATGTATCTTACTACGGTATAGAGGTATAAATACCAGCAAGTGCTACTGAGAATAGTCCAAACTGAATAAAATGATACACTGGGGATAAATATATCTCCTCACCTTCTTTTCGTTTGCGGGCATGATAAGCTACATCCCGTAGCTTCTTCCGCTCGTAAGCGGCACCCGACCTAGGCCTATTGATCTGTGAAGTCAAGTTGTATAACAGGCGAAAATTAGAAACATATACATGTAGGCCATGTTTAATGACACAAAGGTGTACATCTGGAGTTACTGCCTTAAATTCAACGAGGCGAACAACTTTGTCAAGAAATATATTAAAAAAATCCAGATTGTATGTTAGTGGGAAAAAGTTACAGAACAGTGTGGTAAAACAAATCAAACATTTATATAGTATACAGCTTGTGTATGTCAGTTGTGGGGAGTGGATTTGTGGGTGTAGATACTTGTATATACATATTGATATATACAGAAAGGAAAAATGCCCCACAAAGTATGTTATATGGTAGACATACTTACACTGGCAGAGATGCTCTTCTTGAGCATGTACTCAGCGTCCGGGGAGTAGGTGGAATATGACCGTCGGTTAGTGAGCCTATGCTCCACCCTCTTGAATAGTTGAAGGTCCTTCGGTTGCATCATGTACCGGTTCGGGGCATGCTGAGCGATCCAGCCCTCCAGTACAGGCAGGGGGCACCTCCTCCACATTACTTACATGCATACAAAGTGTAATAGTCGAAGACTGGTGGGATACCACATATTTGTCGAAGTATATTGTTGTTTGCCTGCTGTGCAGTTACTTGTAAAGCAACGAGGCGGTTCTGCTCGTGTAAATATCCCGCCATCATGGTATGGGTTTGTTTGTCTGTATCTATCATTCTATCTAGTGACACCTGGATGGGGCGCGCTGGACGCTGCTTGGCATTATCCCTTGGCAGATCGGCAGGATCTTGGTTCACTTGTTCATTATCCTCGTTTTGCTCTTCATCTGGATTACCAATAGGGGCTGGGTCGTGTGCACCGTTGTCTACATCAACACCGTCAGGGTGTTGTGCTAGCACTTCTTGAGGAGCCGGCATCTCATCCAGCACTTGTACCCCAGCTTTCTGCTCACAATACTGTTTTTTTGTTTGGGTCGGTCGAACAGACTCTTTCAACCAAATGATGCGGTACCCCCAAATATCCGTTCATGGCAAACAACAGTTCATGGCAAACAGGTTCTTCTTTTTTAGAAGGAGATATTGTGGAGTACTGCTTTTCGACGGTTGTCGGCAAGCTTGTTTTCAATTTTCTTCATCAGGTTTCTTGCGCAGGCTATCTCATGATGGAAAAACCCACGTCTGACACAACGAGATCTCCTCCGCGCTAGTTTCTTTTTGCGGATCATCCGTCAGACCTCAGGGAAATTCAGGGCGGTTGAAAAAAAGAGGTGGCACAGAACATGACAATGGCCTTAAAATATGTAGTCGGATTATACCGGAGACATGGCTGTGCTTGCTATTGAAAACTTATTGTAAACAAAGCAGGCATGTCATTTCTGCGGGGTGAGGGTGTTCCACTTCCTCTGTACGGGCGGTCTGACAATCTGCAACACGCTGTTCTGGCCTTAAAATATGTAGTCGGATTATACCGGAGACATGGCTGTGCTTGCTATTGAAAACTTATTGTAAACAAAGCAGGCATGTCATTTCTGCGGGGTGAGGGTGTTCCACTTCCTCTGTACGGGCGGTCTGACAATCTGCAACACGCTGTTCTGGCGGTCTGACGATCTGCAAGGAGAGCCAGGTAGCTGGCGGGTGGCCATGGTTTCTGCTCTCCGTCCCAGATCCGTGGCACTCGATATTTCTGTTCCAAAGAAAAACATAATTTTCAGTATCTCTGTCCGAAAGGTTTCACTCGGTAGTCAAAAACCAGAGAAAGTTTGCATGACGGATCTCCCACACACAACCTATCTCTTGGGCCTTACAGCAAAATGTACACATCAGCCCCTTGGTCCATGGTTTGACCTTCACACATCACCAGGGTACAGACACCTTTTGGAAAGGGTCTAATTTTTTTTTGTTATTTCTGTTCCTCTGAAACTCGTATGTGTCGTAATCTGCAGGCTCCAGGAAGAGGACCCATGGCTTCCTCTCCTCTACCCACTGGTGCAACACAGGCTTTGCGTAGGGGCGGGGGGGGGGACGAGGGGGTGCGGAAAGGCAGGACGACAAAAGGCCTCCCCTCCACCTTGTCAATGCTGTCATCTACATTTACTTTTAGTAGGTTCCATATTCCAGCCATTACTAATATCTGTTTGGTAGGCAGTCTATGCCTGTGTTCGACGTTTACTAACCAATCACGAATCTTGCCCAGGTCTGCCTGGTTGTTCATTGTCATGATCTCGACGTCATCCGGACACACTCGTCCAGATAGGGGGCCACCGCTAGCAGGCAGTCATCACCCATGACAATTGTCGTTGGCTTCCTATATAGGGTATAAAAAGTAACATGGTAATGTTTGCTTAGATAAGAGTTTTCATAGTACCGGTCATAGCTCAGTATGCCTATGGGTGTATCACCCATTATCGCCCATCTTGTTTTGGTTCGTCAGAGTGCATGTTTTTACTAGCAAAAGATACCAATAAGTGGTAAATATTAAATCAATACCCGTCCATCCCGGCTTGCTCTGTCTCCTGTGTACTGTTATCCATGGTTTTGCTCTCTAGGTAGGGCACTAATCCACAAACTATCCCTGTCCGGCACCCTGCTGATTCTCTGCGACTAGTTCCAGAAGAGTTGCGTCACTAGCTGGCGCGTTCGATGGGACTTGGTAGTTACTTACCAAACTGTCCCGTAATTCTACCAAGAACTGCCCCCGTACGGTTCATGCCCTTTTTGGGGTGGGCATTGTACTTCTCTAGGTCGTCATATATTTCATGTATGTTTGGGAACCCTCCCGCATAATACGGGTCACCTGTACTCTCAATCAGCATATGGGGATATGAGCATAGTAGCTCGTTGAGGGGGCGTTTGTTTACCCTGTATTTATGATGCATCCCTTCCTTCAGTACTGCGTCACTGATTTTTAACCATTCACTGCCAGTAGGTTCCTCGACTGAGTCCCCTATGGCTTTCATCCTTGCCGGTCTGCTGGTCTTCATGATGGCTTCTGCCTCTTTCTCTATACCCAGGCTAGTGCATTTCTTGTGTTGAAAGAATTGCTCTGTTGCATTTCCTTAATACCTTGTAGTTCATTTTGAATGATAGTGTGATCACCTTGGCCAGGTCTCCCACTTCCGCTGTCGGTTTGTTTACAAGTTTTGTTTTATCCTCAAGACTCAGTTTCAGGGCAAGTATTTCATCTTCTGCTTTGATGAAGTTAGTTTCTATCTCAGTGCATCTCTCATGGTATGTTTGAGATAGAACTAGTGTGGTAGAAGCCAGCTTGGAAATCTTTTGATGTACATTATGTCATCACTTATGCTTCCTATCCTTTTGTTTGTTTGGGTGGCGTCGGTTTAGAGTTTCCCTGTTTTGTTTTTGTTCACCTTGCGCAAGTTTTGCGCTGTTTCAATTTTGTGTGAGTTTTGTAGTCCAAATGAGGTGCTAACATCATGCAATTTGGTTTTTCGCTGGCCTCTAGCAACACCACACACACAGCACGAGTTCAAACCCACCATAACTTGTCTCGTCATTGCCATTAAAGGTGGGGTATGATACTTTTGTTCTCTCTGTATTCTGGTACAGGTGGGGGTGATACTTTTGTTGGTACAGGTGGGATATGATACTTTTGTTATCTCTGTATTCTGGTACAGGTGGGGTATGATACTTTGTTATCTCTGTATTCTGGTACAGGAGGGGTATGATACTTTGTTATCTCTGTATTCTGGTACAGGTGTGGTTACTGGTATGATACTTTGTTATCTCTGTATTCTGGTACAGGTGGGGTATGATACTTTATTGTTGTCTTGGTTAATGGGAATTATGGGAATCATGTTTCTCAGACTATGTTTACCCTATCATGTGTCCACCTTAGCTAAGCTGATCTTAGCGCCACATCCCTTTAGTAGATCATTTGATGTTGTTGCCATCTTTCTATCGTCTTTGTACATACACGTTGGTAAGCTGTACTTAACAACTATACAGACAAAGTCCTCCTCACTAACTGGCTAATGGTAGAACACACAACTTACTGGCTGAAGGCGCACCTGCGACGTCTTGACTGTAGGAACGCCACAGACGCGGTCATCGTCGCAGTCGTTTGCCCCTACAATTAACCTACCTGTGCCTTGAGGCTTGTGAGGCTAGCCTCCATCATCTGTGTAACAATTCATGTTTACTCCTTGCCAATTCATCCGGCAGATGTTTTGAGCACTATTGAACATTAGTGATGGATGTACATTACAAAACTGGTGTCTGATGACTCTAATCTGAGACAAGCTGCTCAACTCCCAGATTGTCAGCTGTTGGGTCTGTCATGACAAAGTTAATTCTCTCAAAGATCTCCTTGGAGGACACGCCACTGGCAGCTTCCATTAAATCGGCTGGGCCCACACATCGCCTTCGGTTCCTGCACCATGTTTACGAGGCAAATTACAAGTGGTAGCACATGCATCTCTAACGTCTTCCTACCATCTCTGCTGCATGCTTGTATCTGCTCAAATTATCATCAGGGCGGTTGTGCAGTTCATGACAAGTACATCTCGGGACCACACTTGTAATTCTTCATACTGGTCCATATAGGTAGACTACAAAAATGGAAGAAAAAGTAGTCATGTAAGACACCGAGCAAAACTGACGAAGATGGTCATTGAAAAGACACACACTTCGCGGCCAATGAGTCTTGTGGTGTATTGTTCCCCTGCCGTATTCCACTTTGAAATTCTCCACAGATAATACGTCTCCTAGTTTATTGTCAAGCGTGGATTGTGCATAATAAAATATCATGATCCCTGTTTTTCGTAACCAGGGTTCCCACGTGTCATGGAATGTCATTTAATTTGAAATTTGAAACAGCCCCCACATATAAAGGGTACCCAGGCTTAATAAAGATCCACCTGTTCAGCTTAATAGGGGCATTATTCGCTATTCCCATGTTACTATTGATTGCAAGCATATTAAATGTATTTAAATTATTATGCGGTTAAAAACGTTAAAGCAATGTCAACGCTGCATTGCCTTATTGAAACATACATCGTTTCCATTGTTTGGGCCAGGTCAGCTGCATATTTATTCATATGTAGCTTCTTTCTTGTTTGGCAAGCTACTTACTTTGCCCCGTCTGTGGTAATAGGTTTGGGTTTCTGACCACCCGCTTTTTTCACATTGTGGGCTTTTGCATAGTGATCCACTATTACGGAGCAGCGTTTGAGGACACGCTTCATAATTTTTTACGCCCCCCGCCCAAGTGTTTAAATGTTCCTCCATATCATTTTCCTCAACTGATCTCTTTTTACATGCACGGGTCTCTGCACTTTTCGCCTCATCATGAGCACTCCATTGACGATGTTGCATAAATTATATTACAAAGGAATAAGTAAGACGGAATGAAGGCACCATTCGCCTTTGAGGGATACTGCATTTAAACAAAGTTTGTTTTAAGCAGCATCTCATATATAGGACAGTGCAGGAAATCTCTACAGCGCATGCAGACGCCATTTGTTGTATTCCACGTTCTACGCCCCTATGGCGGTCAGTATTAAATCAACTGCTTTCTACTAAACCTGAACGCTCTCAGTCTAAAGCGGTATAACAGGACAACTGAATATCACATATAAAGTTACATATGACAATATTTTTTAGTTAAAACCACACACACACGCACACACACCTCTTGGATTTAACATTTCACTTTAAAGGATGGGACACTACCCAGGTGGTCTGTGGCGCTCCTACCCCAGGTGGTCCACAGTGGTTTACTGTCACGGAAGACGTGACTACCTGCTGTATGGTCTGTGCTTTCAGACAGAAGGACTCACCAGTGCCCGAGTCCCCCATACATCCCTTTCATTCTATAATCACCTATGATTAATACTTTCTTTGCCCCCGGGGGGAGGGTGGGCTGATTGGAATAATTCTCACTACCATTTTTATCACTTAGCTTTTGATCCTGTCTCTGCTTTGACCTAGATTTCTTTTCTGCCTCCGTGATAGTCATTTTGTCTCTCTTCTCTGTTAAGTCGCTGTTGCTGCTGCTGATCATCCGCATTGCCGCGGGGTAACGCAGATCGCGGCCCAGACATCTCGTACATGCTGGGCTTCTTCGTTGGCGATTTTTCACCGCCAACTCCCGATCCGCCTGATGGATATAGACTCCTCATTAGATTAAAAACTTTGTTACACTGTTCTTTCCAGCTCAACTCGGAATCCACAAGTACTCCTAGGTAGTTATAGGACCTGACCTGTTGTGTAGGTGCTCGAGTGAGGTGGATGTCGACAACCTTGTACTTAATGTTGGCTGTATACTGGCGCCACAACTGTTCGGGGGTACGCTAGTTGAGGAAAATGTCTTTCCTCATCTTTATAGAGGCAGTTCCGGTTAACACTGATGTTTACACTGGGATCATAGTTCAGCAAATAATAGCACCATCCTGCACTCTTGTTGTTGATTATGGGCCACAAGGATCTGATTTTTAACCTCATATCCTGCTTTGTATTGACCACTGGTATTATGGTGCAGCAGGTTGTCACCAACAGGATCAGAATATGAGCAAATGTCGAATCCAGCCCAAATCATTGTCCTGTGAACCAGCCAGTCAGAAGGGGGTGGAAATCTTTACGCCTCCCCCCACCCCCCCTGTAAATAATAAATAAACACTCCCTTAGACGATAAAGCAGTAGTGTTGAGTTCATAATGAATTATTCTATTGAAAAAAACCTACCTCAATTTCTGTTAGCCAGATGAGATGTTGGCCCACAGGGAAAAGGGGCCAACCCAAAGGGCCCCCATGGGCCCAGCGCTTGCGCCACCAGAGGGTGGGCAGGCAGACTAGGTGTTGCAATCGATGAGGGCTTAGATGATGCAAATCGGCCCTTGGTAAGGGTCGTCTGCAACCGTGCCTGGTACTCCACCTTCCATACATACCATCCATACTCCTATCCCTTTCTGCATGCATCCTCCTCAATCGCCCTCCTGCATGGTCCAGATAGCGAATGAGCTATTTTCCAACAGCATCGTAAACTTTACTTTCAAACACTTTTCAGTACTTGGATTCCTCTCAACTACCCCTGCAATCAAAGGAGAAGCATTGTTTTAGTTACTGTGACTAACTGTAACTGCTGTAACCCCCACGGTCTGCGCTGTGCTGTACCGCAGTTGTACTGCACAGGCAGACCATAGGGGGTCACTAGACACCCCATTAAGGTCCAACGGCTAGTAAATAAACCCATTGCTCTTTGATAGTTAGCCAGTTCTCCACCTTTCGTTCTTGGAGGAGGAGGTTTGCAGTTCGGAGCTGTCATTCGCCTTTCGCCTTCCCGACCCGGCTAATCCAGAAGCAGCGGCACCCTCTTAGCGTACAGCCCGGCGAAGGGATCTTCCTCTGGAACAGTGCCATCCGCTAGCTCCAGTTGTCTCATTCTTGCGTCAATTTGGGACCCACAATTTCTCATTGGTACTTGATATATGTCAGAACGTTAAAACAAATCTTTCAATCGATTATTTATCCATGACATACTTCCTAGCAATCTCTGAAGATTGACTAAGGCACAGCATAGTTGGAATATCTCGGTTGATATTGACTGCAGATTCACCTACATGAACCCTTGCCTTGTCATCACAAAATTAAAGTATGCAGTCATCTTGTTCCTCTAATGGTAGCGGCGCAAGTTGCCCTCTCTCTTAACGGCATGGTGCTGTGTGGCCTTCTCCGGAGCCATCTCACCAACTTTGACCCGCAGTTTGGCATTATAATACTGCAATTGATAGATGATTAAATATCGATACACAAAGACAAAATATATGTTTATCATACTTTTAGGCTTCTATTAATTTCCAACCTCAATGCAAACTTTTTTGTTTCATTTATTAGACAGCAATACTTGATAGTTTGTTAAGACTAAGCTAAACGTATCGTAAAATTTACCATAACTTACCCACCAAAAAAGCATTCAAAAGTTATATTTTCTATAGATAACATTCTGAAGAAAGAAATATATACCCTCTTATATCAGAACCAGGCCTGATATGATTATATTATATGATATGACGCGAGATTCAAAATGTCTTGTGTCACAATTATTCCAATTCATGTGTGTCAAAGCGCTGTTTGCAACACGGAGTACCTTTCGACATGAGCACTGGATCCAATACTACATTATAGTGCTTCATGTATAAGCGCATTAATGATGATGGACGCATGTATACACCAAAATATGAAACCTTTCATTTTCAAAAGTCATTTTACCATTCAATTGTCTCACACATTACTTCTCCTTTAACTGTTACAAATCTCTCAAACCAAATTTTCCTACATTGGAAAAAAGATTTGTCTTAATGTTTGTCAATCAACTATATCAAACTTCTATCTTCCGTACTGGTCACGACAACAAAGGCTTACTGAGCGTGCATTTTCATTCTTGGTTAGCCCACTTACATCCTGTTTCTCAACCCATAGCTGGTTCATCAGGTGTACTTGTTTTTCCACCACCTTTCTTGGAGCTATGTGCATACAACCCGACTCGCAGGCAGCCTTAACGACACGCAGGGGTCGCCAGGCTGGCCGCTAGGCAAAGGGAACGAACGCCTCAGACGGAACTCATGAATGACAACACGGGCCGCCTGCCTGACTGCAAGGTGAGGGGATCGCCTCGGAGCAGCTGGGGGTGCCGTGACGTCGGACAAGGCGCCGTGCAACATGCGAGCCAAGGCAAGGTGTCAACCAATGGTGGCGGGGTGTGCCGGTGGGAGCGACAGTGGGTGGAAGCACCAAATCATTGCTGCAGTTTTTCGGAGCAGGCACACAACCCTGTTCTTTTTGGGCAAACTGTTTACTCCTACTTCTTTTTCCGTACGGACAATGAAAATTACTTGCATTGTTTGAGAATTGTTTACTTTTGGAAAACAACAGTTATTTGGTGAAATATTAACACCATGTATGCTACTTCTGTTAACAATGACCCAGATTCTCTTGCTACTTTTGAAATAGCGCCTCTTTAAATCAAATCACATACATCGCGTTTGCATCTGTTCCAGTGCTATATTCCACTGCTTATATTATGTCAATAAAACTATCCATGATATACCATGAACATCTGAACATAGCACAACCTTCAAATTGTCCTGTCTTGATTAGCTCTTGACTAGCTTTGTGTAATATTACAATTCAGGCTATGAGGCAAGGGTGTTGGTCCATAGAAACTCTACTGGTAAGTCATCAATGTGCAGTATTCAGAAAAAAATCCTCTAGCGTCCTGTTGGGAGGTCCGCTGCTTGTACCTGGGGTGAACTTTTCGCTGTGCTTGTACAGTCTGTAACTTCTTAATCCTAGGATGAATGTACATAATGGTGATAATATAATTTTGATTTGAATAAAGAAATAATTCAACTAAAAGCTTTTGTCCTCTTCATTCCTGTCTCCTTTCACCCTGAGCCATCTGGTCCTTAGCTTCTTCTCATGTTCCGCGTTTGCATCCTATCTGTCCACCTATACTTGTTTGAGCTCCCAAGAAATGACTCACGGAGGTTGCCTGCTCTTCCTTTTTTGCAGTAGGGCCGCCCTCTTCCCTTTCATATTTGTTTCATTCCAATTTTTCGTTTTCCTTTTAAAAATTTCTTTAGTGTCAGCCTTTTAATGTCCTTGGGCAACTTATTCCATAACATTTTCCCTCTGTACATTGGGGATATTTTCCTCAGTGAGAGTTTCGGCTTGGGGATTTTAAATTTGATTTACAATCATTTCTCGTTCTATTTCTGGTCTGAGGTGTTTTTTTTTCCTGTGCTTCCTGTACATCATTGAGACAAGCAATTCTTTCCTTTTCCTTGCATAGGGGCTTCACATAACTTGTGAATATTCAGTTCTGCGCCGCTTGCATCCTTCCCGTGAGGACTTTAGTGCTCCCATCTATGCATGGGTTGTATGTCTACCACTGCTGATAATGTAATCTGCCATATGTATAATCTTTACTTGCTTGTGTTTTATATTAAGAGAAAAACAAAGATTGCAGTAACTCAGGCCAGTAAAAGTCTGCGGCTGACAGTGAAACAAAGAAGATAGTTGTCCGTTTATGGCAAACAGGTTCTTCTTTTCCAAAAAAAAAGTCCCTTGGTGCTCTTTCCTTTGCAGAACGTGTCTTTACTCTCCATTCATCCAGGTTCTTCCGGTTTTTCATTTTACTTATGACTGACTGGTGACTGATGATTGACTGATGTGTTTTTACCCAGGTGGGCAGGTCAGGGCGGGGCGCCCTGGGGTCGAAGTTCTCTGGAGACTGGTGTGGCGGTGTCCTCCAAGCCGCAGCCCCTGGTTTTCTGGCAGCTCAAAAATGATTAATTGGTAAACAATTCCAAGATTCTAATTCATGTTAATAATAGCAAAAAGCTACATGCAGTTGTCCATATCCAATGAGCAGTGATCAACCTCAAAAACCTTAAAGTGAGTATGCAACGTAGTATATCATTGATTAAACAATACCTGTAAAAACATCTTCTGCCTTCTTAATGTTTATTGGATGAAGCATGCCAGTGGTTCTGCCATCTTTGAAACAGCTGACTAAACCAGTGTAAGTGCCTGGTGGGGCGTTGGCGGTTGGCTTTCCGCACATTTTTTTTAACAATCCCCCCAGTCACGGGGTAAAGAGTTTTTACCCCCCCCCCCCCTTCAGGGAGTGATCATTTTTTCATCAACAGGGGGGGGGGGGGAAAGACGATATCATTTTTCATATCAGCCATCAGAGCTGAAAATGCCCCTGCAACGACCTTCCCAAGTGTTGGGCTGTAACGGGCCACCCTGATTTTAACCGGAAATAATTTCTGGCGAACATGAAGGTTGAGGGTCAGAGTGCCGACATGCAAGTGGTCCTGAAAAGTGATGGGGGTAACATGGACGAGGCAGCCGCTCTGGTAAATATGCTTAAGGACTACGACAATGTGACAGTGCAACGAGCTGTCAGCGCACGCAATGTGGGCGGCGCGCGGAACCACCGGACTATGAGGGTCGTCCTCAGGGATTGAAGGCTTCCTTGCTAACAGAACATTCAATGTCCGACTTGGTGCCACCCAGTCGAAGACAGTTGACCAGGAGAATGGAGTCCCCCAGGGCTGCGTCGTCTCGGTGACACTGTTCGGCATCAAAATCAACGAAATTGCCAAAACCCTCGGTTATAATGTGGAGTGCTGTCTGTATGTTGATGACTTTGTCATCTGCTACAGTGGTACCTCTATGGCAACTATTGAAAGAAAACTCCAGCAGACACTTTCCCGCCTGGAGACTTGGAGCTTGCAAAACGGCTTCAAGTTTTCAGAAAGCAAGACCACCTGTGTGCACTTTTGCCGAAGGCGAAGGTGCGCGGAGGCTCCTGCACTGACACTCCACGGGAAAGCACTGAAAGTTGAACCGCAGGTTAAATTCCTTGGACTCGTGTTTGACCGAATACTCTCCTTCAAACCCCATGTGGAATACCTGCGGAAAAGATGCCAAAAAGCCATGAACCTCCTGAAGATGCTCTCCCACACAGAGTGGGGAGCAGACCGGGAGATTCTTCTAACACTCTACAAGACCTACATCCAGTCACGGCTGGACTATGGGTCGATTGTGTATGCATCTGCCGCAAGGTCTTACTCGGATTGGCTGAACCCGATTCAAAACCAAGCCCTGCGGCTTTGCATCGGCGCTTTCCGATCCTCACCAGCCTGTAGTCTGCGGGTGGAGGCAGGAGTCCCCCCACTGGATCTCAGGCGGGACAAACTGTCTCTCCAATACGCCATCAGGGTCAAGGCAAACGAGAGAAATCCAACTCACAACACCATCTTCAACGAGGACCACAGCGTCTTCCGTAGGAAGAAGAACGCCACAAAGCCTTTTTCTATGAGGGTGAGAACCCTGATGAGAGAGGCCCGCATACCAAGGTCATGAAGGAAGGACCTGCCCAGTCCCCTCCGTGGACACAGGCGGGTCCCACCATCCTGTTTGATCTTTGTGAACACAAGAAAGGGGAAACCCAGACCAAAACCTACATGGAAAAACTAACCGAAATAAGCCGTCGGCATCAAGGTCACACTGAGGTGTTCACAGATGGCTCGAAAGACGGAAACCGTGTTGGCTTTGCTGCATTCACACCCTTTGGTACGCGCAAAGGAGCACTACATGGAAGAAGCAGCATCTTCACTGCTGAGGCCCATGCTCTCCTGAGTGCTTTGGAGTGGATGAGGGTGTCAAGCCGAAAGGCCTTCATCATCTTCTCCGACTCCAAGTCGTGCCTGCAAGCAATACACCAACATGACCCCAAAAACCCTGTGGTGCAGGAGATTAAGCAATTGATCTTGCACCTCACAGACACCCAAAAGGAGGTAGTCCTCTGTTGGCTGCCCAGCCACATTGGCATAGAAGGGAACGAAGCTGCAGATGATGCTGCTAAGAAAGCCCTGAGACTGAAACCCAGCTCGGCTTGCATCCCTTCCTCAGACCTCCTCCCGATTTGCCGAGAGTTTATCAGAGAGGAATGGCAGAAACGCTGGAACTCTGACAGAAACAACAAACTGAGAGCCATCGAACCTTCGATAGGCAAAAAGCCCGACCATACAGGCTTGACCAGGAGGGAATCGACAAGACTGACCCGTCTTCGGATAGGCCACTCGCTGCTGACACACGGACACCTCATGAAGGGTGAAAACCAACCGGTATGTCAGCGATGTCAAGTACCTCTGACCATGGAGCACTTGGTGCTCTTCTGTCAAGCAACAAAGAAAAGTAGGGACGACCACCTCCAAGGTACGTCGTCCATGAACAGCGTCTTTACTGGCACTGGAAAGAAAGAACTTCTGAGCTTCCTGCGGGAAACAAAGATGTTCGAAAAGATGTAAAAGGGGAGGAACAGGCCCCCCTATGTTTCGGTAGGGCAGGCTGGAGAAGATTTCTCTAGCCAGACGGAAAGTAGTTGCATACTCGCCAGCCCTGATCTGCTGGCCCGATTGGTATGGAACTACGACTGGTTCGCCGGTGTCAGGATAATGTGACTGGCCAGATAATGTGTCTACAGTCTGCGGCACACCACCTGTGTGAGGCAGCACAATAAACCGGGGCCCGATGCCACGAGCAGTATCTCACTGCTACGAGCCGTGTTCCACTGCTACAAGCCGTGTTCCACTGCTACAAGCCGTGTTCCACTGCTACAAGCAGACTCACAAACACATGCACGCGCACACGCACCCACACACTTATGCGCAACTTTAAGATGAGAAATGAAAGGACCTATTGTCCGATCAAACCTGAGAAGTCCCTTAGGGTCTATGTACGCTGGGACGTTAAACAAATCAATCAATCAATCAATCAATCAATCCTCAGGGAGAACTTCTTCCTGCACATGCTGAAAATTGCCATCTGCCTTGCACCTCTCCTTGCTCCACTTCGAATGGGCTGCCAGGGCCGACATCCACCAAGATTACTTTTGGGGACATGTTCACCTCTTAATCGGATTCGAAAAGTTTGCTTCAAACAAGGCGACATGGCATAAGAGTTCTGTTTTCAGGTATGTTTTTTAAAAATTGTTTTTCATTAGACTTATTGGTAGAACAGAGGGTTCTTTGTGGATAAGTCCTTTATCACCCATTGTCTGCACTTATCACCCATTGTCTGCACTTATCACCGGTGTGGAATCGGCATAAACGGCGACTGCCCAACCAAATCTGCCCTGCGCAGCGGAAGCAGACTTGGCGAAGGCAAGAGGCCTTCCTCCATGGCCATGTACCTGTGGAATAGAATTACACTTGGTTGAAAGAAGTTCCCCTCTGGACAGTCCTGATCTTGTCATTTCTTAGTAATAAACCTCCCTTTATATTCCCACTGCTTTATACGATACAATCAGGGCAATTTATTCACGCAATTGCTTGCATTTCACTCCTCAAGAATAAGTACAAGGCACATCAACTTGGTGTAGCAGGAGCGAGAGCTGACATCCGCGCGCTTCAGTTGCTGGATAGAGAGTGATCCGCCAGCTCCGCTGCGGATCCTTATATAGAGTGGCGACCGCCACGCCGTCTAGCAGAATCCGCCAGACGACGTGGGATCCGCCACACGATCCGCCGCTCCCACTACAGTATATTTGGCCGCAGGATCAGCCACACAATGCATGGCCTCTTCTAGTTGTTCTCCCTTCTTGTCTAGGAATAGTATTCAGGAACAACGTGCAACGGTTCAACTTTGGCGAATTGATGTACTTCATTCCAGCACTTTGACTCGTTTTTTTTTTTTTTTAGGTGTACTGCTATGAATGTCGCGAATTTATTACGTTGAGGGGAGGAGGGGGTTTTAAGAGTTTTTAAGAGTAAGACTCGCTCTCTGCCCTCTCTTTTAGAGGGCAGAGAGGCGAGTCTACTGGTTCGTCTACTTACAATGTCAACATTTTTTTTTGTTTTGTTTTTGGGAAATTTTGGTAACGCGACTTACTTAGGGCAATAACGTCTAGAAGAGAACTCTTGCTCTAGGTTTAGCGGGACTACATTATTAGTATACTGAGTGTTAGGACTCTTGCTACACGACCAAAAGATTGAAATGTATCATGATGCGTTTATGATGATGTGCATCATGATGGGACTATCTTACAAACCCATAAGAATAAGCAAGTTCTCTCTCCTATACATATGCGTACTTACACTGGCTATTTGTAAACTAATTAAAATGACTTCCTCATTAAATTTGTCATCTACAACTGTTTCAATCTTTTTTCAAATTTGGTCCCACCTCAAAAGAGGAATAGGACTCTGTAACAATGTAGCGGTTTGCTCATGTTATGCTCATCAGAGCAGGGGTGTAGAAGGCCCCTGCCCTGTCGGGTACGTTCTAATGAGATAGATCGCTCTCTGGTACGTTTTGGTTGGTTTGGAGCTCTCGGCCGACTGTCTTAAGCACCCGAAAGAGCCAGACTTTCGGTGTCTCATGATAAAACTGACGCGTTATACTAAGTGCTGGATTACTTTCTCATTTTTTATTGTTCTATCCGATGCTTATTTAATTTTTGCACTGATAAAAACGGATAAGCTTGTACAAACACTTGTTCTATTTAAGCGTTAAGTGTAGAAAATGAACAGAACAGCGCACAGAAAATAGCGCTACCGACTACATTTCGCGCAGTCACCCAGCGGAGAACAAAAGAACATCCCAGATATTCCCCCCTGGAAACTGAAAACTCCAGATGTGAACTTCAGTCTTGCCGTCTCTAAAAAAGCTATGACAAACCCAATGGAATTTAGAATGAAATTTTTTGAAATTAAAAGTGAACTTCCAGAGCATGAAGCGTTCTACACTGATGGATCAAAGGAAGCAGAGAGAGTGGCTGCGGCAGCGGTTGGTGGAGGCAAGAGGCTTGCTTCTCGCTTGCCAAACCACAGCTCTATTTTCTCTGCCGAAGCAATTGCCATAGTGCTGGCATTGCAGCGCATGAGAAGTTTACCAGGAAAGAAGTTTATCATCTTTAGTGATTCAAAGTCATGTTTGCAAGACATTCAAAATTTGAACTTGAATCATCCAGTGATAATTATGATTTTAAAAGCGTTTATCAAATCTAAGGAACTTGGTTATGACATTCGTTTCTGTTGGCTACCAAGTCACGTAGGCATAGAGGGCAATGAAAAGGCAGATAGATCTGCTAAGCATGGCCTTAGCTTTGACACACAACAAAAATGCCTGCTCCCACCTTCAGACTTCAAACCAGTGGTAAAGAAGTATATAGACCAGCTGTGGCAGAAGGACTGGGTTGAAAATCCTGGCCGGAAGCTCTATGAGTTCTGCAAAACTGTCAACGAAACAAATCGTCCTGTTTTCACAAACAGAAGAGACCAAACAGTTTTCACTCGGTGTCGCATCGGTCACACTCGATTGACCCATGCATACCTTCTGAAGAGAGAAGACGAACCTTTTTGTGTAGCGTGCAATACGGTTCTATCGATCAAACACATCCTCTTGGATTGTATAGATTTTACGCTCATCCGACAACGTTTCTACAAGGTAGCTGGTCTACAAGAGCTTTTTAACACCGTCAAACCCGATCTTATCATCGACTTCTTGAAAGCAGCTGGACTGCATCAACTTTTATGATTTTTACCCTGCACACTCATTGTTTTATAAGGCACTGACATGATTTTATCTTCCATCTCATTCTCCCAGCAATAGCATTTGTTCTACCTCAACTGTATGTATCAAGAATTGAATTTTCCATTGAACCAATTTGTTTTCTAATTTAAGTTTCTCGCCATGAATATGACCTTAGTTGTCGAAATGGCGTTAAACATCCATTACTCACTCACTACTGACGTAGTGTACCCGCTATTCCGACAGTTGGCGCCACCATTCGAATCTTTATACTTTTCTCGTGTGCGACATGAAGCCCCGGGGTGGGTACTGGCTCTTTGGTTGTAGGTACCGAAACATAAACTACAGCCCGCCCATGCCATGGTGGGACAGCCCTCTTATTCCCCCTTGAGTATTTCACCATGTGCTGCAAGATAAGGAGAATGCAGTGAAGCTGTTATAAAATAGTTGATATCAACCTGCCAAATTTTATGTTAAAATGTGAATCAGGGATAAAATATAATAGTAAAACCTCTTCTTCAAAAGAAATAAAAAATTATCAAACGTACCAATGGTAGGAAACTGAAAACCTTAATACTACTAGTTCCTGTATTGCCGAATGAGACCTACCGTCAGGGCCAATGAACACGCCAAAACTTCAGCCTGTTGGTTGCTCCGGGCCTCGACACTGAAATGTGAAGAAAAAAGAAGGTGAACAAAATTAAATGCTCCGTCACAGAGTATGGTGTCTGGTCATTACTTTATTGTACAGGCATGAGGTTTATCCGGATTTCGTTTTTTTTTAAGGCCATAATGTCGCCCTTGTGATTTGTGCAGGTCCAAAGAAAAAATTTGGATTGTTCCTCAAAACCCAATCACATGCCTAATTGTACCCTGTGAAATGGATATTGCATGAAGTAACTAGGTAGGCTATAGAACCTCTTTGTCCTTCCTTAAGTCTGCCCTATTCTTTTACAATTTGCTACTTACCTACTTGCCACCCACTTCTCGCCACAGCCCATGTGGGCAAGCCACCTTCAACCAGACTGAAACAGGCAAGAAGTTTTTTTCTTTAAAAGTGCGTTCATTTTACAAAATCTCCTACAATGACCCATTTGCTGTCTAGTTATTTATTAGACATTTTCTCGGACGGCCAAGCGCCCCACCTCCACCACACAGTTGTTAATGTTTTGGAACATTGAGATTTCTGTCATGGAATTCAATCTGATTTTTTATGTGGGAACCCTGGCTAACATGTATGTATGGACGCGATGCAGAAAGCGTCGTCATGATTGTAATTCCCTGAACATTAAATGATCCAGCACCCTGTTTAATTACGGATCAAGTAGGTCCTCAAAATTAAACAGCATGATTTGTGATTTCTCTTGACTAATATATAAGCCTGAGTTTCTGCAGAGCACAGATCAACACTTTGTACTCCTTGCCCCCACTGCCAAGCACATGGGACTGTCTTGTAGTTTTACTTCCATCGTCCACTAACAAAAGAACTAATACAACAAATGGTTTGCCAAATAGTATGGCTACCATGTGGGCCCTAACATGCACTCCAGCGGCAGGGGCCACACTCATGGTGGTAGAAACACTCCCTGATCACCTGGCACAGTTGAATTCGTTTTAACGTCATCGGGATGCCCAGCGGTTTGTGGGCTCTGGGTGTAGGTCATGTGTGTTCCTGCGTAAGTCTACGTTAACGTCCTCCTCATTCTGCCATGAACTTCTTTCTGCCATGAACTTCTTTCTTAATCGGTTTCGAAAATGAGTAGAACGAGGAATGACATCACCCTTGCTTTGTTGAACCCTGTACATACTGTGTAGGAAGGTAGGACAAAAGCTTACCGTTCATGGCGGACAGAAGCCTTTAACCGAACGCCTGGAGCATGCAGCTCGACCTCGGCATCTGTAACATGCTTCTTTGCGAGCTCTACCGCTATAGTCCTGACTTGACTAGGCAACAAATGGAATCTACCCTCCATAAGTGCATTTATTTCACCCATGCTCCAAGCTGCTCCCAGCTGTGTATAATACACTCCTTGTTGTTCATCCTCAACTGAAATGTAAACCTCTGTTAATTTATTTAATTTACTTTAACATCGCTGAAATGCTTGAAGTAAATAGTGGTGATTTCGGGTATAAATTGATACATGTAGCGTCAATCCATATGTCTATCAAAGTACACCTAGATGTCAGACATACCTATTTCTCATTTAGCCAAGCCAATCTTTCCCCCATACATAACTAATCCATATATCACAAGCGGACCCACATCTCCCCTTACAAAGGTAACGGTCGGTCCCCAGACGCCGGGGCCCCGACCGGACACTTCAAATCAAAAACCAATGTACAACATGTTGACCCAAGGATTAACGGTCAACACACAAAACATGATATAATCTGTATGCCCCTACCCGGTATAGCAGCCTGGTCCACTTGAGACGACTAAGGCGACTGCCGTCGGATTTACTATATCTCATAAAGATTTATAAAAAAAGTATAAGTCAAACATGTAACCAAATGGGGTAATACTAAACAAAGGTGAAGGACTATGGTTCCTCCAGTGTGGTCGAACATTATAAGCACCTATGTCATCTGACGATCGTGATTGTGAACTGTCCAGCAAGAACTGCTCCCTGTAATAACGGCAGGGCAACGGGCTGCTGACTGTTCCATCATGGTCTCACGCCAAAGCCCTCTCGTTGGCGTTGTTGTTGCTACCTGGTGAATGCAGGTCAGGGGACTGCGACCGTGGGAGTCAGCCCATGTCCTGCCGTCGGTGTTGTGGTCTTGGGGTGAGCAAGGATGGTCTGTGGTGTCTCTAGGTTGGTAAAGAAAGTAGCAACAATCATGAAGTGGTCATTGGTCGGAACTGCTAGGAAGTAGAGTGCATACTCATAGTGAGATGTCTTGTACGTAGCATCCATGAGGAAAGTCTTGCCATACCACTCCATTAGGTAGTGCTGGTGCTTAGTTTGTAATATGAGAAGTTTGGGCTTTGCCTCATCAGCCTGTGTCTCCAGACGAATAAAGCCTTTCATCACCTGTCTGGGTGAAAACGATCTCGCTCATTATTGCAATTCTTGTTTTGGGAAACTTGTGTACTCAGCTTCATGTCCAAATGAGTAGGGTTTAAAGATGCTAAAAATGCTACAATATTACAAGTTTAATGCCATGAGAGCTGCGGGGCTTAAGTTTTCAATGGAAGCCACTGTACAGTACAGGAAGGATCGTTTACAGATTCAATAGATAAACGTCTTTTCGGACGGCAGAGGGTGCTAGTGAGCACCCACCTGGAGGTGGGGCAGAAGGGACAACAGTTCCCGTACCCGGCCGTCCCTCGGTGGTAACAACATACATGCGCTCTGTCTTGGGAAGAATTGCCAGGAGTTTATTGTGTCTGGTTCATTTTGATCTTCCTCACGATCCATCTCGTCCGCTTGTAGGAAGGAGTACGAGATCTCTTCTTCTCAAGAGTTGTACTATTTCTCCCTTCCTGTCTTCAAGGATTGAATTTTCAATTGAACCAATTTGTTTTCTAATTTAAGTTTCTCGCCATAAATATGACCTTTGTTGTCGAAATGGCGTTAAACATCCATTACTCACTCACTCATAATTTGAGTACTCATGACATAGTTACAATACTACTTTATTGGATCACTATTCATAGAACTTGATTTTTTTTCATGGCAAACTGTTTTGCTGTCCTGGTGGTGCACTCTGCTCTGTCATGTTTACACATTGTATCAACTCATCAGAGAGACCGTCGAGAGGACCAAGCTCGACGTCTGTATGGAGCAAGAGATACCCGCTGAAGTCATACAGATGCTTGAGGAGTACTCGATGTGAGCTCTCCCACCTCACCCACTCTACTAACGGCCCTTTTCAGGGCCAACCATTTTTCACAAAAGTTTAAGTTATCTCAATCTAACATATGCAATTTTTTTATTTTATGTATTTAAAAATCCACATGAGAAAACCCCTTATAGTCTCCACACTGAAAAAAACCCTCTCGTCTTGCTACACCACCCTCCTCCTCCCATATTGTCCCCCAGTGCAGACCCACCACCCTCCACAAAAGGGTTAACCCATAACAAAATTATATCTTGAGATTTTACATAGGCAATGCTACTGGCTGATATGTATTGTTGATGTGGCGCCCCCTATACTATACAGAGCACACAACACCCACTTTGTATATAGACTATAGTACTGGCAAGAATTGCACGATGGTCCTATGTGGCTACCTAGCTAATATACATTGGATTTTGATAAAAAAATAAATAAAAGTACTTTTTATATAGGCAATGCTACTAAGCCAAAAAGATTGTTGGTTGGAACGGCATATATAAGTACACCTTGCTCCCAGTGGGTCCTGCTTATGAGTAACCTGCCGATGCTTTACTTTGTTGAAATGTAATCTATGAGCAAAAGAACAATTGAACAATGAACTGTATCAAACAACTTTTCTCTTCAAAGTTAGCAAATTTATTGATGATTTTTATTTGAATACAAATATGACAGATTTCTTGATTATTTTAATTTGAATATATTAAATAAATAGATATGTGAGAGACAGGGTTTCTCTGAAAATTACGTTACGCAGAGACACTGGGACTCAAACCCGGGGCCTTCCACTTAAAGAGGATGCTCTACCACTGAGCTGCATCCCCGTCACGTTATATATATAGAGCTTAGAATACATATGATATTATATACATATATTATATTATACCCCTGTCATGCGGTAAGCATCTAAACCACCAATGTTTACCATGTCAACTCCTTGCCAACTTGAGATGTCCCGTGAGGTACTTGATGTACGTCTGGACGTTAAACAAATCAATCAATCAAGTGCTGACCCTGCACAAAGTTAGTAAGTCATACTTTTATAGCCTGTTAAACAAAGATGATTGATCCTACATCAAAGAGGAATGTGCCAGACAATCAATAGAAGCCACGTCTTCCTATACAGGTGGATCAATAGGTGGGTATACCACAAAGGTAAAGCTAAACTGCTAAAAGTGGCATGGTCCGATTTTTTTCATATTTTAATTTCTTCTTGAATGTACTCAAAATGACATGACACTATCATATTTGGGGAATGGGGGCCAAAAAATTATTATTGATGACAAGAAAGATGCAAATTAAGCGGGTCCAATGAACACAGGTATAGCCATTTTACAGTGTATTTTCAATGGGTGGACTTATGACGTGCACTCAAAAAGTCTTGAATTGAGGGGAAAATGATAATTATCTGAAATCTTAGCTGAATTCTGGGCAATAATTTTTAATGAAGTAGGTAGGATGTAGAGTATAGCCATATTGAACATTCTGGTTCACTTTTAGCAAAAAATATTAGAACGTGAATGTGTCACTTGGTCCCAGACGTGGGGGTGATATAAACTAGAGAGACATGGGTCTGTCCAGTCTACTGTATCCCCACATCTGTGACCAAGTGACACATTCACGTTCTAACATTGGTTATGTATTCACTAAGAATGATTATGGTATCTTTATGGGATTCTTGAATAACACATGGAAAATTACGCTGCTTAAATACACATACATAATATAACAATGTCATGGTATGGCCTATACGGGGAGTTGTCATTCTCATAGTGCATGTTTGATACATAGAGGACATTATGTAACATACTGGGACAAAGTTATACAAAAGAGATGCACTGTGATGTCTCCTTCAGCACTGTGATGTCTCCTTCAGCTCTGTGATGTGACCTTCAGCACTGGGAGCATCTACAATAAAACCACAAATAAAAATGTTTTGATTTTGTCAATGTCAGACTCTCGAACACAGATTAACCTCTAGATTGTGTTTAATCTTCTTTAGAAAATTATCTAAATTCAATTCCGAAATTCCCCCAAAAAGAGGTAGAAATTCTCATCTTCGTAAACACGTTATCACAGATTTCGTAAAACAAATTTCCATCCCCCCTATCTTATTTTAACCTTTACCATAAAGATAATCTTCACTATACCAATGTCATTTTTAACCACTGAAACATTTTCTCAGCTGTTTAATATTTCATGTTGAGGGGTTAGCCCAAATTCTAAAAACTGCCACTTACACACTTGTAAATATAGACCCTAAATTTAGGTTTAAAAGTATTCCTAGCTCATTTGGTTAATTTTTTGACTCAGGGGATATGGGTAGAGAAATGTGGTATCTCTGTGCAGAATTGAACTCCTAAGTACTGCCTTAGACTGCAATTTGACCAAAAGTAATCTTACTTATTGAGGGAGTTAGCCCAAATGCTAAAAACTGCCACTTACACACACGTAAATATAGACCCTCAATTAATGTTTAAAAATATTCCTAGCTCATTTGCTTAATTTTCTAACTCAGGGACTGGGGGGGAGAGAAATTTGGTATTTCTGTCCAGCATTGAATTCCACATTACAGTTACAGGGGGGGAGGGTGGTGAGATTTCATGCGGAAGGGGGAAAAAATAATTACGCCCCCCCCCCCCCCTTCTAGAGCACGTGTAATGTTTCGCGCCTCCCTAGCCGAACCCCCCCCCCCTTTGAACTATAGTAACGGGCGGGCTTCTTGGGTAAAAAGGGAATTAAATTTTTACGCCCCCCCCCCCCCCCCTCAAGAGGATTAAGAATAGTTTACCCACCCCCCCTGAGAAGGGGTGGGAAATGTTTACGCCCCCCCCCCCCCCACATACCCACCCCCCCCCCCCCCCCCCCCCCTGTAAATAATAAATGAACACTCCCTTAGAGGATAAAGCAGTAGTGTGGAGTTCATAATGAATTATTCTATTCAAAAAAACCTACCTTAGTTGCTGCCATTCAGCAGTTGGGGGGTTGGCCCCCAGGCGAATGGGACCAACCCAAAAGGGCCCCATGGGCCCAAGGCCTGGGCCTGGGGAGGGTTCGCAGGCAAGTGCCCCCCTGGCTGGGCCCACACACAGGCCGGGGTCACCAGGACCTCATAGCTGTAGAACACTCTGTGGAAAGTGGAGAGAAAAATAGGTGATTTAGTACATGCATTACAATTGAATAAAAGAAAAAGAATAAAGAGACGTATCTTTCTTTTTCCAAACAGCACCCCCCCCCCAAATAGGGTTGGCTTTCCGTTTTTTTACACCCCTTTAGGTGGGGGGGGGGATTTGAACCCCTTTACCGGGGGGGGGGGGGGAATGCCGCGGAAGAACACCGTCCCAGTACTCAGCTCCTGGTATCAGTGGAGAATCCGATACACCCCGCCTGGTGACCCTGGTCATATCTCAGGAACTATCAAAGCTATCTTAATAAGTAACAAACCACTTTAAATTCAGTGGGTTAATTGTACAACAGTTTATCCTCTTCAAGATGTGTTCCAAATGTGCCTGGTCTGAACATACGTTAGCTTCTTTCAGCTTGGCGCTGTAGATGGTGGACAAAAATAAACACTATGTCCTTGCTGGGATTTGCTTGTTTATTTACATGTTTTACATCCAGGATTAGTCTTCTGAAGTCGCCAAGCATTATGTGCACAATGTGCTCATCTGTGTTCTAAATGAGGCCTCCTCTTCTACCCCCTCATTTATTAAGTCATAGATGCCGACTGCCACTAGTACTAGGTTGATTACCGCCATCTTCTTTTGCTTCTTTTGCTTCTTTTGCTTCTTAGGCCTCTCTGATTTTGCCTTGACCGTAAAACGGCCTGACGATGAAACTTCTATTGGACCGGCTTCGCCAGTAGCATTGGGTTTGGGTAGGTCTGAGGCGAAGGTTCCTCTTTGGAAACATCATTCCCTGGGGAATATGAACCAAGATGTCAAGACTGCAGTACCCGTCTGACAGTGCAGCATCTTCTACTCCACTGTAGAAGGACTGCAAAGAGTAGAAAAACACATCTTGCAGACTAATGGTTTTGGGCGACTTCTGGAGTAAAAAATGTTGTACATCATACATACAGCACGGATGCATGAAGACTCACTGCACGGGCCTCGCGCTTTTCTGTAACTTGCCCAAAAGTAGGGTGGCCGGAGGCTCTAGCTGGTCGCTCAATCTATATCTGATCCTATGTTAAGTGACCCTTTTATGATGGCCTCTCATTTTGGCTAGGGAGCAGATGGAGACCTCTAGTAACTTGGTATCAAGAGATCTTGAATGGATCCTTCATACATGAGCTGGAATAAGCATAATAAATTGTATTACATAATGTAATTTAAGAGCAATCTTGACAGACCTTCAGATTTTGAGTCTGTCTTGAGCTCTATAACTGGGTGATCTCTTGAACCTATCCTCTGGGAGAATTGACACTGTTTGATGGAAAATCCATGTATCAACGAAATTCTTTTTTTGTTTGAAGCGTCTTGTATGCAGGCATGTCATGGGAGGTCCTATAGTTACTTGCAACAATTATATCTTACATAGATAAGCCTCCTAAAATTATGTATTTTTAGCTCAATTATTTTTCTAGAACTCCTTAATTGGTAGATTACGGTAGACTACTGAAAATAGAGCTAAATGAGGTGAAAATAATGCATTTGGAATGGAAATGATACAACCTACCACCTGCCAGCGTCAGGGCATCTCCTGGGGGTCATATATGAGGCTTCTTATCAGTTCAGACATGGTGCTTAACCAGATGGCAGCACTCTATAACACAGGGGTCTATGGGGTTCAATGGTGCATGAAGGCCATTGTTTCAGCTGATACACCCCAGGTGGCATATTGGTACAGTAAGAAGACTGCTATGAGCTGTAATGTTGGCCTTGGCACCAGTTTGAAACCTGTCAGAAGGTTTGTCAGGGTGAGGTAGATTCAAACCACCATAGCTAATTCCCTATTTCTTGCATCACCATGACAAAAGCAGTCTTGGAAATGTGAATATTAGGGCTATTGGTAAATATGCATCATGTTTATGTCATATCGTTCTATAAAAATGGTCCGGCCACCCTACCAAAAGTCCCAAAAGAAATACCCCCTAGTACAGTTGCAGTAGCATGCATCCAACTGTCCCAACTGACCATGTGTATAGCCACACATACTCTACCTTTACTATAGTATACATCGATTTGATCGTCTGTGTTCAGACGGTCAGATTGTGAAATAGTGTTGTGGAGTGGGGAGGTCGCCGGTCAATCAATGTTTGTGCGTTTTGCTTATTTACTGCATCTCCCACAATCAAACATGGCCTAAAAGTTGCAGCGCAATGCAACAAAGAATACATGAATGCTGTCACATCGTACAAGGTAATATAACGGCACTTTTAAACAGTCAATAACTAAGTATGATGAGTACGAACCAGTTTTCGCATGGCACAAGGGTATTCCTTCATCTTGCGCCGGATATCGGGGGTGTCTCGCATGATGCCGGTCTCTTCGTATATGTGGTCTGTGTAAAACCAATAGAATATACAGATTAGGTTACTGTGACATGGACAACATTGACTGTGTGACGTACATCACAGCTGACGCAGGCCATGAGTAATGGTTGAATGTAAAATAGATAAAAACAGGTGTTAAGTTGAAATGACTCAAGATGAGCATTGAAGGTTGATGGTGTAAATAATTTAATTACGAATGAATGAATTCTTAATACTTCACATCAGAAACATATTGGTGGTTGAAAACTACCTACGAATAATGTGTGACACTAGGCTGTAATAACAATTCATGATATAATGGTGTAAAAGTATACTTTATGATGATGTATACATTAAAAAACAGATGTGTGAAATGTCATACATTGTATAGACGCCAAACCCAGCATAGTGTATTATGAAATGGAGAACACCCAGGCAATATTTCTAGCATTATGTAACCGGTAGCTTCAACATGTGGAACATCTCGATGTTGCCCTCATCAACTCAAGCAAGGACCTCCTCTGACTGGTATCCCTGGGCTCTCTATGATGTCCGAGTTGGCCACTTACATGTGAAATAACAGCAAAATTAAGGAAAAGTTAAACTATATATTATTTTGTTATGTAGAGAAATACAGTAATTAGTACAACAATTGTACTTAATTATTGAGTTTTTGACAAGGCATATCTTTACAGAAATATAGATACGAGGTGAGTTTGTTGAATCGCGCATCTTTGAGGCTTACCAACTAATGTTTCGGTGGGCCTATGATTGGACTTGTTCCAAGGCTTGGTGTCGAAGTGTCGGAAGTCGTGGTCCTGGAGAGAACCCCTTGCCACAACATCAGCTTCAATGTCCAGGCGAGGGCCAACACCTGGCACATCTTGTCAAGGTTGGTTTCTCAGACGGGTGCCTGTTCTGTAACGCATGTTCTTTTGATTCATCTTCGTAAATGCATTTCTTTTTGATTTATCTTCTATGGTGTGTCCATCATGGTACCTCAGGGTACTTTTTGAAGTTCTTCGTTTCGGAAGTTTGAATGTACACAAAATCAATGAGATCTTCATCGTCAAGTTTCATTTTGATTAACACGTTTTCATCCTCATGAAGGATGTTGTCAAGTAGCTCTGCTAGTTCATCATCTGTATCAACATGCTATCGCAAGTTGCGGATATCCTGTGAGGTCAACCCTTCCCTCGACAGCTTACGGTAATAGCGGCCTACCAGATATGGGATAATGATGACTGCCGAAGCACAGACATGTCCGCTACGTGTTTGGCATACAACTAGCATTTCTTTATCATCTTTTTCCCCAACAAGCAACCGTTGATTAAGAAAACATCAAAGAAACTGGACTAATATCACATGCAGCAAAAGGCACAGAGACATTAACCGTACTTAGAAAACTGAACATTTTCTGCATTTGTAAAATAATACAAAATGAATCTAGTGAAATAACCCAATCAAGGCTCAAAGAGTGTACATCAATCAAAAAGTACCTTTGAATCAGAAAACATGAAAAATACAAATAATCAGAAAGTTTGTTACACGAAACAATACGAGAGACTATCAATATAAAATAATCAGAAATATGATAACAGGAGCCTAAAATAACTCTTTTCTACACTGTACAAATGTAAATGGCCTTGAGGTCATTTGTCAGATTGTCAAACCGCTGTGGCATTTCCTTGGTTCACAGAAAATCCTTGATCTCATCCTCATCTTTGAAGCAACGTTCACCATTGTTGAATACCTCTGTGGTTATGAGTGCCATAGCCCAGACTTCCACTGAGGGTTGTCGCCACTTGCGCCGTAGCTTGAAGACCTTGACTCCAGTATAACGAACCAGACTTCTTTGGTTTCTATATACGCCGCTGGTATGAATCTCAAAAGTGTGGATGCCAACAACCTCACGAGAGGAGAATGTCAATGGGATTCCAAGCGATATGCACACAGATCTCCATAGAATTAATGAAAACTTTTCCCAGTTCATCTGTTGTCTCTCAAATGTTTTCTCCTATCCTGTGTGACAATGGGAATATGTGACAAATCAGTGTCATTAGTGCAGCATCCAATCAGTCTCATATAGATTCTATATATGGATTTCCAATACCAGCCAGTGTTCTATAAGGTATTGTCCGTATAAAGGTTAACACGGCTTGGGTTTAAGTCCTTAACGTGTGGATATACAGGTGCAGTTGCACTGCAGCAGTGTTAAAGGTGGCACAAAGTCTAGTCCGTGCAGAAATGTTAACCTTATGCTGATTTAGTATCAGGACTATAAAAAAGTGCTGGAGAAGTCTGTGCAACCCTTTGCAGTGGGGTACATAAATAGTACCAAGAGAAGGGTTAACAGTGCAAGTAACAACATGAAGTAACCTATTTACAGTTTGGCCCCGCCCCCTAGCTCCCAGGGTACTTGAGTGCATAATTTATATGCTATAATTCATGACATACAGCAGGACAGTTTTTTCATTACGTAACAACAGGGAGTAATACAGTGTTGCATACTGTGTTATGTATGGCAGAGTGACATGTTTTGTTTCATCTGTACATATTAATTTGCAACAGTATATACTGTGTTTGGCAGAAACATTTATAGGATATAAAAAAAAAAAAAAAAAAATCTTACCTGTCAGCTCTTTCTACGCTAGCTCTTTCATGGTTGCCCCACTGGTGGCGTCTTTAAACTTGCCACGCAGGACCGGCTTCAGATGGTTTGCACCAAGAATGATTTTTGTTGATTTGGATTTGGCCCTGGATGATGGCTTCTTTGCTGTTTTGGCGGTCAAACTTGAGGCATCCGGTGTGTATGTAGGATCCCTCTTTCGATCATCCTTGGGTAACTGTTTCTGCTTTTTATGGGGGGGGGGGGACACCGGTGTTGCTATAGTGCTCACTGGACGGGGCTGCTGGGGAACAAGTGTAACCCCTGGTACCCTTCCTCCACCTCATCTTCCGATTCAGCGTCGGATGCATCTGGTCGGGGTTTCTGAAAAATTGAATGTGATCCCATGATTAAAAAAGGAAAACAGGCAAGGTGAGGGAGCTGGATATGCTGCCATGACCCCCGCCCCGTATAGCTAAGGTACTTCTTTTGCCCATACAACAAGATTGAAATAAACAAAGAGATAGAGTGTACACCTTCTGAACAAAAATTCATCATAGCATTTGCATTGAAGTAAAGCGAAATGGTACGTTAACACTGACAAATCGGTAACCGCGGGAGCGGGCACCGGTAAAAAGATGAGAAAATTGAATGAAAATAGCATTATACATAACAAAATGGATCGACATAGCTTAGTAGGTGTAACATTGTACCATGATGCATCATATGACATGCTGTCCTTACCTTTTTAGTGGCTTTTAGCATCGTTTTTCCTGATTTGTTGTCGTTTAGTAAAGTGTTGTAGCAGTCGGCAGATTGCAAATGGCGGATTCCGGAAGTGACGTCAGACAGGGAATTCCCTAGGGGTATCCCCGTTTTCATCAGTCGCTTCCCGCTTTCAATGTCGCATAGTCTGAATGGGTACGAATACGGGCATACCAATGCGGGATCCCGCATTGGTAACCCGTAAGCAGCGAAAAAAAATCCAAATCCGTATACACATACGGTCGTCTTAAGGAGAGGGAAAAATTTAAGTTCACTAACCAGAGGAGCCTTCTTTGTCTTGGGTGAAGCTGTGGCTGCAGGGCCTTCCTGGCTGCCTGTGCCGCCTTGTAGGCGGGGGAACTTTGTCAGCTATCTTGGTGCACAGGAGAGATGCATGATGACCCACACAGGAGAGAAACCGTGTGTGCGTTCAGACGGTGGTAAAGGATTCAGTGTGGTTGGTGGCTGTGTGTGCGTTCAGACTGATAAAGGTTCTAGCCTTTCTCAGCATCGGCTTTACCCTCCTGCTAACGTGTGCATCAGTAAAAGAAGGCGTTGCTAAATAAAGTGGGCCTCTTTAGCCGATCTACAAAGGGGTCTTAATCTGCTTTTCTGTCCTCTCTTTATGCATGCTGCGGAGCACCTTTGGAATCGACTCCATGTTGGGCTGATCGGGGTCAGAGGCCTGCCGCTGTTCACCTCGGGGTCGCTAATTGTTACCTTCTTTTTGACTGGCTTGTGGTCCATCACCAGAGCGCTCAGTGTTGCTCCTACTGGCCATGGCAAGGTGCTGGTCGGCTGTGTGTCTTTGGGCTGAATGACGGTCCCATCTGATTCCAGATGAGGCTTCCTGGAGGGTGAGGGCCGCTCAGCTGGTTCTTCCACGGGTTCCCTTCGCAACTTGGGAGCTTGGGAGCTTCTTTCGTACCACTCTTTTAGGGGGATCCACTGACACCCCTTCCAAAGGTACAAATTTAGCCTCCGAATTTCCCTTCTCCACCTCCGTTTCCGGGGTGAGCTCCCTTCCAGCCCAAGCACGCAACCGAGCCACATGGCTCGTCCGGATGCGTCCTGCTTCGGACTGAATCAACACAGTCGTTTGACTGATACATTTAACCACGGTGTGTGGTCCATCCCAGTTATTCGCCAGCTTGACGTTGCAGACGGTTCATGTAGGCGGATCACTCTATCCCCCACTACGAATCGTCGCAACTTCAATCCGGTGTCGTAACCCACCTTCTGCCAATTCGCAGCTTTGAGCAAATGAGCCCTAACTGTTTCGTAGGCAAATTTGAACCTCTCTCGTAGAGATTCCACAAACAGCACAGTACATGGTGCTTCCGGACTGATCCCTACCACCCCGAATACTAAATCCGCCGGCATGATCAAGTCCTCTCCGAACACCAGGAGGTTCGGAGTGCAATTCGTCGAAGTGTGGACCGTATTATTATACGCATGAACCACAAATTCGTTTGTAATATGAGAAGTTTGGGCTTTGCCTCATCTGCCTGTGTCTCCACACGAATATTAAAAGTCCTCAGGTACTTGGGTCACTGGCTCTGCCACTTTTTCAGCGTCACCTTTGGTAGCTTTGATCCCAACGTCAGCACTCGTAAAAAGAGAGAGACAGAGTGCTGAGTTGTTGGTACAGTAAAACTTAGTTTTGATGGAAAAACACCTTGTTCTAAGCACGTTTTTTTGTCCTAACCAGAATTCCGTAGCACATCAGCCAACAATAAGTTCATATATGTATATTGAATAAAGTGCAAGAAATAGCACAATGCAACATACAAGACATGGCCCCTGTGCACGATCTGACCTCATTAAAGATCTGTATCACTTCTATCACAATCGGCCTCAGTGTCTTGATGAACAGCCATTTCTTCTCTCCCTGTGTTTGGAATTTGAACATTGTATGCCTTTGCAATTAGAACACTATTAATGCAGCATCAACAAGAAGATGGCAACGTGTTGCTCTCGCAATTGCCTTATCACTCAGTATGTGGCTTACTGAGTCACTGGCATACACAACTTCAAAGAATTCCTGTAGTCCTGAACCTGCCATCAGATAGCAGATGCAGCCAAGGAAACTCATTTCCATATGCAAGCCTCCTAGCCGTAAGATAATCTTACCTATTGCACTTTTACCTTGCGTCATAGTACACTTGGACGTAAAACAATCCAATCAATCAATATTCCTAACAATCATGAGTGCCATTCCAATAAAATGGGTTGATCGAAGGTCAAAACAGGGGTCTCGTTGCACCTGTTTTCCCTTCATCAGATTAGTGGTATGCAAATCTAGACCAGAATTGGTTCTGTCACGAAGATCGGATAGATGCGTTATTGGATACTTGGGTTGCACTTGGTGAATCATCCAAGGCAAGAAACTACTTCTATATGAATTCCACTACTTTTTACCTGCCCGCTGGCATTTCATCAGGTGACGTTGAAAGCGGTAGAGCTGAAAATATTGACACATGATGACCCACACAAGAGAGAAACCCCATGTGTGTTCAGACTGTGGTAAAGGTTTTAGCCTTTCTCAGCATCTCCTTAACCCATTTGCTAACGTGTGCAGTAAAAGGAGGCGTTGCTAAGTGAAGTGTGCTTCCCTATCCCATCTTTAGTGGGGTATTAATCTGCTTTTCTGTCCTCTTTAGTCTCTGATTGGTAATATCCATTACAAACCTGTCTACAGTCTCTAGGCTAGAGTAGCCCATGGGATACCCCAGGAAATTTATGTCCTTGACTTGATATTTGCCTGCCCTATCTTAATACAGTACTAAATTCAATCGTTCACCAGGTTGGCTTTTGCCCATAATATGCCTCTTCGTCAAAAAGGGTTTCTATCACTTTGCCGAGTTCCTCTGGCTTCCAGCCAAGAGCGTTTTCAGTGAGGGCTAGATGGGGAGGGAAATTCAACCTTCTTGATGGCTTTGGGAAGCCCTTCAGGCTTCATTGCAGAGTGCACATCACGCAGGGTAGGATAGTTTGGGTTTCCGTTATTTGCGTTCTCCACTATAATCAGAGCTGTGGTGTAGATGTCCACTGATGTCTATCTCTTTACCTAAGAAGCGTGGAAGACCTCCGAGGCCATGTAGGTGAATGTGCCAGGCCCATGCCCACCCGCGACATTTGTGGCATAGGTCCTCTCCTGCCTTGCACTCTCCTTCATCCAAGCAATGCTGAAGTCCAACCACTTTACTTCGAAGTTCGGCGCCACCATTATTGCTCGACTTAACATCGGGATGGACTTCGGGTCTCCGGTGAAGGCAAGTCTGCCTTTGGTTACCCTTCTTGCAGGTCAGCCTTTTCCCATTTGGCTGTACCTCCCCGTACTCGACATCAACCTTTTTCCAAGCCTGATATTCGATCAGGTCTAGGAGGGCTGTAGACCTCACCTTCTCCATGAACTCCTCCTGTGTTGAGTAGTAGAAGGTAACCGTTTTGATGTACATCTGGCTTCGTCAGGCATCGTTGAAAAATGTCAGCCTGACAGACTTGCCTGAGTGTTGGTCAAAGAACATCTCCCACTGATTCCTTTATGACACCTTGGCCCCCAAACACAATTCATGCAACCTCTTCTGTTCTTTACTTCTGGCTTGCCCGGCGGTTGATGTTTGAAGGCTGTATCCTGCTATCAAAGTCTGTTATTTACCTTTCGGGAATTGAACACAATGCATCACACTGGGTATTCCTGGTAAGGTCCGGCTTCTTCTTCATCCAGTACAACTACTTTGACTACTTAAGAGGTATCCGTGAAGGGACTGGGCCCTACATTACCCTCACACTTCAAAAGAGTTAAAACGGTACCAGTTTGAACGCACCGTAGTCGAGACGGCCAAGCTGAAAATGAGAAGGAAAAGTTAGGTAAATGTTTTATGTTGAACTAAATTTGTTATAATAAAATCTCTGAAAAAGAACCTTTGTAAGACATGCCCAAATCTGTCTGAAGAAAAGATGGGTTGACTGCCACAAGCAGGAACATCTCAAGCACTCCTCCTGTGACCCTTCACCCTGTGTTAGTGGGGACCTTCATGATGGGGGCATGAAGGAGTAGAATAACTTCATCGGGAGCCTTCCATAATACCAATGGGCATACCGGATTCGTAAAAGGCGACAAAACTTGAGGGGTCTCGTGCCTTACTGCTGTGATCAGTCACGTAAGCTGTTTGGCAACCGCTGCCCATATGCGCGGGCCCGGGCCTCCTTGCTGGTGGTCTGGCATGGGATCCCTCCTCAGTGAACCACGTCTGAGATATCAAAGGCCGTGGTTTGTCTGGCCCTGCCAACTATGGTACTCGCCCAGGTATGTAGGGCCAGGCAAATAAAAGAACACTTGCTATCCTTCGAAAAGAGTAGGGGACGTGCCCCGGTAGCGGTTTTCTCCCTCACCTCATAGATGCGGTCATTCATTTCATAGATTCGATCATCCATAGATGCGGTCACTGCTGTTTTGGGCAAGCAGCATATAAATACCTGTCCTACTACTGCAAGGCAGACTACCACTATTTGTGGATGACTCCTTGCCAACTTGAGATGTCCCGTGAGGTACTTGATGTACGTCTGGACGTTAAACAAATCAATCAATCAATCAATCAATCAATCAATCCTGTGACCCTTTCATGCTCTCTGGGGGGACTTGCCATGTGCCATCCGGAGTGCATTTAGCAGAGCTGTTAGGCTCATGCAATCCGAAGGGCTCAGCTACTGTGCCACCATTCCCTGTCACCTTTACTTCCACCTTGACTTGCACCTTCACTTTCAGCCCCGGGGTTTGTACGCCTATGGTCTTCTTCCATTGCCAAGTCATGTAGGCATAGAAGGAAATTTTTAACACCGTCAAACTCGATCTCATCATCAACTTCTTGAAAGCAGCTAGACTGCATCAACTTTCATGATCTTTGCTCTGCCCACTCGTTGTTTTATATCTCCTATAAGACCTAGCCTTAAAACATTTTTTAACAATCTTAGTGCGTTCACATTTTAAAATCATGTAGATAGGTGTATGGTCAGAAATATGAAAGTTTATCAGACCTGATTCAGAAACATAATGTACATTGGTGTATATGTGATCAATTAGAGTTCCTGAGACTGGGCGCGTTGGCTCTTGTATTAGTTGGAATAATTCACAGTCAGTACAGAACTTGCCAATACCGGCTTCTTCAACATGCTTATCATTAAAGAGGTCTACATTGAAGTCACCAAACATAACAATTTTCCTATTTTTTGTAACAGGTAACTTAAATTCAGCCAATTTTTTAAATATAGCATCTTTTTCAACATCATCATCAGGAGGCCTATAGCAAACATAGATTTTATACTTAATTACACCAACTTCGACGTCAACACGTAAAATTTCGTAGTCCTTTGTTATAGATGAGGATTCCATGTCGGCAGTGGCCAGATATGTGTCCCTCATGTGCTAGTGAGCACCCACCTGGAGGTGGGGCAGAAGGGACAAC
Source organism: Harmothoe impar (assembly GCA_947462335.1). Classification (NCBI taxonomy): domain Eukaryota; kingdom Metazoa; phylum Annelida; class Polychaeta; order Phyllodocida; family Polynoidae; genus Harmothoe; species Harmothoe impar. The sequence continues at coordinate 76,471,490 of OX381706.1, read as the reverse complement.
GGTTCCCGTACCCGGCCGCCCCTCGGTGGTAACAACAGACATGCACTCTGTCGAGGACAGAATGGGTGCAAAGATGCTAAAAATGCTACAATATTATAAGTTTAATGCCATGAGAGCTGCGGGGCTTAAGTTTTCAATGGAAGCCACTATACAGTACAGGAAGGATCGCTTAAAGATTCACTAGTTTAACGTTTTTTCGGTCACCAGAGAAAGTACCCCTTGTGCAGTTGTGGCTGTGGGGATCCTACGCAACCTGGGATCTGTTGTGGCTGTGGGGGTCCTACTGGACCTGGGATCTGTTGTGGCTGTGGGGAGCCTACATGACCTGGGATCTGTTGTCGGGGCTCTGGGGATCCTACAGGACTGGGGATCTGTTGTTGTGGCTCTGGGGGTCTGACGGCACCAAGGACATGTTGTGGCTGTGGATGTTGCACAGGAAGCAGCTGTTGGTGCTGGGTCGGTATGTCAGTTCCACCAGAGGAAGAATTTCATAAATGGGCCAGTTCAAGAGAATGACAAGTACAACCGACTTGAGCTGAAGCTTTGGTTGTAGGATATTGATTCCAGGATGATAGGCTTCACACACCTTTTCGTATAGCGACACAATCTGGCTTTTGTTTTTTAATTCAGTGCCAAACTCCTTCATTGCAGATCTGACTTTTCTCTTAGTGCAGCCAAAGGTGAACGAGGCTCCTGCGTTTCCTGCAGCGCCTTGACAGGCACAAGTCTGGATACATAATGTAACAGAAAATAGATTTTATGTTAATTCAACAACACCCTCCACAGACCCAAAAGTGTCTCATGTGATCGGGCCAATGTTCTCGTTGACAAGGTGCCAGCTTTGAGAAAGGAAATGTTAAAAGTAGGGGAGAAGCCCATGTAATTATATTTATAGTGCAAATTGCTGTGTTTGGCCTACTATTTGGATAATATGTTAAAATCCATTGTTAATGAACGACGTGCTTTCTGCAAGTAAAAAAAACTTATTATATATACCATGAAGTTCTGATGTTAAAAGTGGTCAAAGCTGGCACCCGGTCTCAAAGACGTTCTCAATGGCCCAGGATTTCTTTCAAAAAGGGGGCGACGTTCGCTCCAGTGATTAATCATTGGAAATTTCAGTGGTGTTTGCCTGACTGGCATGCCATGAAATTCATAATCAGAAAGCGGTTGCTGTTATAATCTAGTAAATTTGATAATATATATATGGATCTTCATCTACTCTTTTCTTGTCTTGATATATTTCTCATATCTGCACCAATGATGTATGTAGCCCACAAGCTGGATGATCTTTATTTGCTAAGTTGTTTGAAGTTACTTCTGCTGACTTTTAGCTACTCGCTCAAAATTCCCACAGCATAGAAAAGGCCTTTACATGGAACATGTAAAGCAATGAAGTGTCCGCCTGCACCACCAGGCCATGAAACAAAATATCTAGAATCACCAAAGTAACTGTATACGAAGTGTTGCACTGAGACCGAGTAAAGTGTTTCAGCAAAACCTATTCTCCTACACTACTACACAAGGGAACATGGATTCCATTTTCACCTGGTATTCGACAATTACTATTGAATCTGTACATTAAAGATGAACGTGCAATCACTATTATTTCACAGAAATGTTCTCACCTGACATGTAGCTCTCATTTTAAAATGGGCTGACATACAGTGAGAGGAACACAACACCCATTAAAAAACCAGCTACGATGCAGTGCACATTTGGTGTGTGTAGGTTAGGAAGCACACCAAAGTTGATGGGTAATTTGTCCTCTGCTACCATTTTTCCTCATATCGTTGTTTTGAGTTCTGCAGGAGTCATCCAATGCACTTTGAGAGATGCAGCTTTAGCTTCTGGTGGAAACTCTCTATGGCGTTGGTTGTCGTATGGCCGATGATAGGAAGGTCCCCATCGTCCCACTGATCGCAGTTTCTGCCAGAGCCTGGGATACAGTCATATTTCTGCACCGGGATTTTGACCTTTTCAAGATGTACAGGAGGAAATATATGCAACGGTGTGCTTAGTGCCATCAGGAGGGCATTTAGCAGAGCTGTTAGGCTCATGCACTCCGAAGGGCTCAGCCACTATGCCATCATTTTTCCTGTCACCTTCACTTTCACCTTCACCTTCACCTTCACTTTCACCTTAAGTGCTCCTTTTGGAAGGCCGAGGGTGGTCCGCTGTGAAATCCTGGATTGCACACTTAAGAAGTCTTCAATGTAATCCACCAGTCATGCTTGTACCTTCAACCTTGGGCATTTTCCTGGATGGGGGGAAGGTATTGTATTCAATGGGGGGGGCATGTTTTAACTCTTTAAGTAGTCTGTGGCTTGGTGATGAGTGTCTTTCCCTCAAGCTACTCACATTTGTAGTAAAGCACTGGCTGTTGAGGTTGCCTGCCCTGCAAGCGGAACAGGCCTTCGGTAGCCTCTCTTCCATTCTTGCTGTAACAAAACAAAATTAATTCATTAACCCAGGAGCAAACAAGTGTCATCATCCGTCCCCCCTCTGCACTAAAACATGAAGACAGCACTGGTAGATGTGCTCAACTGACCTATAATCTCGACCTTCAACTTCACTGTGTGACTATCAGACACATAGATATGGGGGGTGCTTTCTTGGACACCGACAAGGTCTAAGATTGGCATTGGGAGCTTTCAGAACCTCACCCTATCCAAGGCTGTATGTCGAGGCTAAGGAACCATCACTAAACAACAGGCGCCTCAAGCTGTCGTTGCAGTATGCCCTGCGTGTCAAACCAAATCCCGACAATCCATCTCATAAATGCGTTTTCCAACCAGAAAATAGGCTATTATACGAAAAGAAACCGAAAGCGTCCAGACCTTTTGGTCTAAGGATTGCACCGCATTTGAAGGACCTTGATGTGGAACTGGGAGTACTGGGACAAACTCACATCCCAGATATTCCCCCCTGGAAACTAAAAACTCAAGATGTGAACTTCAGTCTTGCCGTCTCAAAAAAAGCTGTGACAAACCCAATGGAATTTAGAATAAAAATTTTTGAAATTTTCTAATTTTCTAATTTAAGTTTCTCGCCATGAATATGACCTTAGTTGTCGAAATGGCGTTAAACATCCATTACTCACTCACTCACTATGGTACTCGCCCAGGTATGTAGGGCCAGGCAAATAAAAGAACACTTGCTATCCTTCGAAAAGAGTAGGGGACGTGCCCCGGTAGCGGTTTTCTCCCTCACCTCATAGATGCGGTCATTCATTTCATAGATTCGATCATCCATAGATGCGGTCACTGCTGTATTTGGCAAGCAGCATATAAATACCTGTCCTACTACTGCAAGGCAGACTACCACTATTTGTGGATGACTCCTTGCCAACTTGAGATGTCCCGTGAGGTACTTGATGTACGTCTGGACGTTAAACCAATCAATCAATCAATCAACTTCGTCATGTTCTTCAAAATATGCATCATTTACGATTTCGATGATCGACCTGCATCATATTGATCCTGAAAGAAATGGGCTTCTAGTTTAGCAATTGCAAAGACTGGCGGTTGGTTACCAGTGTAGATAGTACCCAAAGGTGGCCCAAGCACTGAATCCTCGTGATATCACACTCAACATTTTGTAAGTCCCTGCATTGTTTAGTTGAGTTACATCAGTTTGTCTAATTCTAACAAATGATGTTCTTGTTTTGTGTTCCTTCTAAGTCAAAATTTTCTCCTTACTGTCCAGTCTACTCATGATCCTCGATCTCTTTCCACTGAAATCCCAATTCTCACACAGCTTATCATTTTACCTCTCTCATGTATCATCGAATCTCTTCTCAAACTCAAAGTCAACATGAACTGTTAGACTGTGAACACAGATCCAACAGGTTAGTTGAATGATTTAATACTCGTGTTGCTGGGTTGGCAGGCAGCTATAGGTGTCGTCTAACTTGAGCTGGCAGCAGTCGTGCACCCACCGCCTTGGTGTCCTGTACAAACAATCATTACTCGATCACTCACTCACACAGTAGACTCTGGTGTCAAAGTGAAGGCTAACTGATGTTTTCTTTCAATTACATTTGTTAAAACAGCCCATCTTCCATCTTCTTGCCCAACCAAAAATCATCCAGTACTCATCTGATTATATGAGAACTTGTGGACAGCCCCTTGCCTTTTCCTTTTGATGAGGTTGCTTGGTACTCGTTTCAGGACTCCTTCAGCGCTGGAGGAGGAGGAAAGAGATTACCTAGCATTTTGGCGTTCACCTCGTCCTTTAGGGGCGCACTCTTTTTCGTCCTTTGTAAATTCAGCAGATGGCGGTGATTGTGGGCAACAGAGAAGAGGGCCAGTTTTTCTCAGCGGTATTCCACGGCAACTTCTTGGGGGTCGCTAGCTGTGGAAACGTCTAGAGGTTTGGGAGCTTTGGAGGATTTCACTACCTTTGAAGTACTTGACGTTGAAGGAGTAGAGAACAAAACATCTACTTGACATTTCATTTTCATGTCCTCCTTTTGCTTCTATACTAAAGTAAGTAAATAAAAGCTAATATCCGGTCCGGTGTGCCTGTACTACAATATTATAAGTTTAATGCCATGAGAGCTGCGGGGCTTAAGTTTTCAATGGAAGCCACTATACAGTACAGGAAGCTACATCCTAGAAAAAAATGATCTAATGACCATAATAACCCGCTGGCTTGACTTCACCTGCCGGCTTGACTTTTGCAAATACACCCAAAGAGATTCTCATCGTCAATCTAGTCTTGTTTACTATTTTCAACATATAGTCCATTTGAACACATCTACTAGGATTTCCTACTTTTTGTGGACTAATGAGTGACATCTCTGAGGAACTAAACTTTCATTGCTTTTTGCACATAGAGTATATTACACAGACATTCTGTCAAAAAAATTATGTCGATGATGAGAGTACCTAATGCGGGTTTTCCCTTGCCTCGTGACGTTTTGTGCTAAAACCACCGATGGTTATAGTCCTTATGCTAATGGAAGAATGAAGTTTTTTTAAAGTTTTTTTTGAAAAATAACAAGAATTGCGGTTGTTGCCGCGTAAAAAAATGCCTCAGGCATTTTTATACGCAGTAACAACCGCAATTCTTGCATTCGAAGAAACATAATGTCTACATGGTTGGTATGTTTGAGGGGAACCCATTCAAGACACCAAAAAAAGCAGGGCCGGGAAGGGGTTGCAGGCCCGTATCCAGAGTTTCCTGTGGGGGGGGGGGGACCTTGACCATGAAAGTGGACCAATTCTGCATGGTCGCAAGCCGGTTGTCAGGGGGAAGGATGATATTACTTCAAATATGGCATTTTCTATGAAATCCTTGGGTCCATGTTAGGGGGTAAGGAAATGTGTGTTGCTAGGCAGATAAACAATTACAATAGATGTTGTAGGCAACCAGCTGGATTAGCAACAAACTAATAGAACCATTGAATTCCTTGGGTCCATATTAGGGGGGTAGGTTTAATTATAATCAACCTTAGGACCATGGAAACTTGTTTTGCTAGGCAGATAAACAATTAGAATAGCCGTTGCTAGGCAACCAGCTGTATTAGCAACAAACCGATAGAACCATTGAATTCCTTGCGTCCATATTAGGGGGGGTAGGTATGATTATAATCAACTTCTTGACCATGGAAATGTGTGTTGCTAGGCAGATAAACAATTAGAATAGCCGTTGCTAGGCAACCAGCTGTATTGGCAACAAACCGATAGAACCATTGAATTCCTTGCGTCCATATTAGGGGGGATAGGTATGATTATAATCAACTTCTTGACCATGGAAATATGTGTTGCTAGGCAGATAAACAATTAGAATAGCAGTTGCTAGGCAGCCAGCTGTATTAGCAACAAATGGATCAAGCCATTGAATTCTTTGGGTCCATATTAGCGGGGGTAGGTATGATTATAATCAACCTTAGGAGCAATGAAATGTGTGTTGCTAGGCAGATAAACAATTAGAATAGCCGTTGCTAGGCAACCAGCTGTATTAGCAACAAACCGATAGAACCATTGAATTCCTTGCATCCATAATAGGGGGGTAGGTACAATTATAATCAACCTTAGGACCATGGAAATGTGTGTTGCTAGGCAGATAAACAATTAGAATAGCCGTTGCTAGGCAACCAGCTGTATTAGCAACAAACCGATAAAACCATTAAATTCCTTGGGTCCATATTAGGGGGGGTAGGTATGATCATAATCAACTTCAGGACCATGGGAATGTGTGTTGCTAGGCAGATAAACAATTAGAATAGCCGTTGCTAGGCAACCAGCTGTATTAGCAACGAACCGATAGAACCATTGAATTCCTTGGGTCCATATTAGGCGGGGTAGGTATGATTGTAATCAACTTCAGGACCATGGGAATGTGTGTTGCTAGGCAGATAAACAATTAGAATAGCCGTTGCTAGGCAACCAGCTGTATTAGCAACAAACCGATAGAACCATTGAATTCCTTGCGTCCATATTAGGGGGGGTAGGTATGATTATAATCAACCTCAGAAACAATCAAAGGTTAATTTATATTATTGTTATCACATAGCATAAATTTGTGTTGTGACACCTTAATCCAAGATGGCGGCACAATCCAAAATGGCGGCGCCCGTTCTTACTTCTGGCAAAGTGCAAACATCATATACCTCGTTCTGGTAGTGCCTGGCGGCACCACCAGGTGGCTACGCCACCACTTCGGCATAAAAAACAAAGGAATGGATAAAGTACAGTACATTTCATGAAAATAACAATGTAGACATAACTTCAACTATGTGCAGCTGTGTCCGCAATTCTATCAGCATCACTGCGAACTTATCAAGGCCCCCTTCTCTTCTGTCCATCCCAAGAAATAGTCGTTGACAGGGTGTAGCAACCGATGCCTCTCTCAGGGTTCCCACGTGTCATGGAATGTCATGGAATTTGAAAGTTGTCTGGAAAGTCATGGAATGTCATGGATTTTTGTAAAAAATTGCTGTCATGGAATGTCATGGAATTTGAAAAAAATGGAATTAATATTACAAAATCTCCTAGAATGTACCATTTGCTTTCTAAATTTTTGAAATTTTCTCGGGGGCCAAGCCCCAACCTCCGCAAAAATGTCATGGAAAATTAAGATTTTTGTCATGGAATGTCATGGAATTCAATCTGATTTTTTTTGTGGGAACCCTGCTCTCTGAACTCAGTACACACTGAGACTTGCAGCAGCAGCTGCTGCATGTGATGTCCTGCCTCCCTGTTTTCGTTTTGGATCTTTGGAAGCGCTCTTGAAAGTATCTTTGCTTCAGAACCATTAAGGGTTTGCTATATCTGCTTTTCTAAATCAAGTTCATCAAAGAAGATTGCCTTCCTGCACTTAGGTATTTATTGCCACGTTGGGCCTGTGCGTGTGGTAATCCTTGATGGCCATCACCACACAGTCTTGTCTCCCACTCGATTGGGCTTCTTCCACGAATGTTGGTAGATTGGGTTCTTCGCTTTGTGTATAGTCTGCCCCGTCATCCCATGAGGAGCTGTCTTCCATCTGCTGAGACTCATCAATTTCACCCATTGCAGTCGCTGCTTTCCATTTTAGTTCAGGGGGAAGGTTGAGGGAGGCTGGAACATAGGCTGGTTCTTGACTTGGCCCAAAGTGGCCTCTGATTTTACACATCTTTGTGTTCGTGGGCCTCTCTTAGCTTCTTGTTCCTTGTGATCTGGTGGAACATTTGGATGAGCTTCTTCATCTCTGCCTGCTCTTGTAACTTGGTGAGGGGGGCGAGGGGGGGATGCCTAGTATCTTGTTTATAGTCTTGGCCAGTTTGTTTACAATTTGTACCTAGAGCACAGGATAGCGATGTGTTCCATCATATAGCATATGGTATCGATGCTTCACCCTGCCTGTCAGTCCAATGGTGTTTCTGACTAGGCCATCAAGTCTGGGGGTGGATGATCCCTCCATGATGTTGGTATGAACAATATAAACATTCAATTCAAGTATCACCTGAAGTTGACTCTGTTGCCACGCCATGTCAGGGGGTGGGGTGAGACTTTCACTGTTGGCTGATTTTAAATCCACCGGGTATAGTGTTAGTTTACAAAAGGCTAAAATTTCACGATTTTGGAGACAATTCAACCAAAACCAGCATCAAAATAATTTCATAGGAGAACATTACAACGAAGTGGCCTTCCAGTGTGGTAGAGGACATGTTATGTTAGTTTGTGTCTAGTTCAGTTCCTGCCACACAGTGCTAGGAACACTGCTTGTGCTGTTTGGCAGCATATTATCAAGTTGTTTTCTTCCAGGAATTGTTCCGCCTCTAGCCTGAAGGCCATTGGCATCATTCCTTGGTATTCTGTGGCAAAGGAGATGTCGTCCTCCTCCTCCATCCCCTAGAGCTTTCCGCATTGTACACCCTCTGGCAATATGATAAAGGAAGTGGATGCAATGCATATTGGTCTCTTCCCGTTTAACACAGAATTGACAGTCCCCGCTTCACCCCCCCCCCGAAAATCAAGTTGTTTCTGCAAAGGACATGCACAAATCCATATTAATATTTCATTGTACTATTGAAATGAAACCCGGTCCAATACAGCACTTGGTTCCTCACTTTAAACCTGGGCTGTCGGGAATAAGTACAAGAGCATTGTTGATCCCCCCACCGTCCCACTCAGCCCCCAGCATCTATATAGATATGTCAGAACAAGCCAGCTGTGACAATCAGTTACTCACCGGTTGCCTGCATTGTCCAAAGGAAGCCCATCCCACAACATGTTAGTAAACTGTTGGTGTAACCCAGCTGTCACCCGGTCGTACAGGCCGGACCATAAGCATTCTATCTTCCGTAACGCAAAAAAAAAGGAAACAGAGTGGAATGGATGGATTTTGTTCGTTCCTCCCGGTAGACAACATGCAGGAAGAAAGTGAACTAGACACAAACAGCGTAACATGTGACATTGTACCACTGAACTGTTCGGTTAGCTTGGTGGCAGTAGAGGCACATAATGACACACACATAGGAGAAACCCCGTTTATTTTCAGACTGGTAAAGGTTCTGGCCTTTCTCAGCGTCTACTTTACCTTCCTCCTGCTAACATTTCATTTACTAATAAATGAACACAGTATTATTAATAAATTGGCCGACCGTTGTTTGCATTAGATGAAAAAAGCACTATGTGAACACGACTCGCAGGTGCCTCCCTATGCTTCTTGAGATCCTCAATCAGGGATGCAAACACTGTTGTAGGTGGATGTCCGACAACCATGTACTTTACGTTGGCTCTGTCTACTGGCGCCACAACTGTTCGAGGGGTACGCTAGTTGAGGAAAATGTCTTTCCTCATCTTTATAGAGGCAGTTCCGGTTAATGCTATGATGTTTGCATTGGACAACATAGTTCATTCAACTTGCCATACATGGATCTAAAGTCTCCTGACCACTGGACCACTCAATGGGATTCATCCACTATATGGGGGTAGTGCGGTATGTGTGCTTAAGGCTGATTCTCACTGATCCAGCACTGGACCACTCAATGGGATTCATCCACTATATGGGGGTAGTGCGGTATGTGTGCTTAAGGCTGATTCTCACTGATCCAGTGCAAGTAGATATTTTCACTTTGGCAGGCCGAAATTTTGCAGGAATTGTATTTTTTTAATGTCCATCCTGCCTTGGAGCTCGACTTGCCATGAATATGACCCTAGCTGTCGAAATGGCGTTAAACCCTCATTACTCACTACTCTCGATGGTTCACCATCAGACTTCCAACATTCACTAGGACCGCCGATCCCCGAACGTCAAGTGTCGCGAACGCGTGGCATGTGTTCTCCATTGCGTTTGTGTGTGTCTGTGAGGAGCTCGGCGTCAGCACATTAATAGGAAGAAAATGAATGTCAAAAGGTGTAAACAACCGCTTAGTCACGGGACATTGCAGAAATTTGATTTTCCACCTGTGGCAACCTACAATGTGAGAAAGATAGGAACATAGTTTGACCAACTCCTAACAAAAAGACTGTATAGCACTGTCATACCCTATAAACAAACTTCATTACAAGTTAAATTGCTGTGAACAGTGTAAATTAGCGTATTTTCCAGTAAAATGGCCCCCTGGTGGGATACAGAGCAACAGTGAACCAAGATCCAGAATTTTCTGTAGGGAAATCTGCGTAGATTTCTGGGTGGATGGGTAGGCCAAATTAAAGACCAACATATCCCCTGCCAGTGCCATGACTGATATGAAACTAGTCGGGCAATGCAACACATACACCCTTGACGTACACATCAATAACTCATGTTAATTCACGGGGAGTGTTAAATGCGGCCTTCAATGGGCATGCTGAATTCACCGTGAAATAAAAGGTATAACCTACAAACTCAGCAGTAGATCTGATATACTGCAGTTGGTATCCTCTATAACGGATAAATACAGCTTCTGTGTTTCACGCCACTCTACGGTCTATATTTTTTAACTCCCACCTTACTCTTACCCAATTTTGAAATTTTCATCTTTGGTTTAAAGGTATCACTTATAGACTGGCCACAATATAAAGTAGGGCTACATTTCTCTTACGCTAATTTGTCCATTAATATAGAAAGTGGGATTTGTCCTTGACCGGGTGCGACATCCAAGAACATGTCTTTGTATTGTTCATCTAAAAGCGTGTTATGAGGACAGGGTATTTCACTCTGATCTACTTTAAGTTATCGCTCTCTGGATCACTGTCGTCGCTGGAATTGCCTACACTACATTGTAATTTATCCTCTGCCATGTCTTGAAGAAGTGTTGCTTTGTATGATTCAGTTGAAATATCTTCAGCTCCTCGTGTGTATTCTTGCCATGTTTGGCTTGTATCCGATGCAACAGAGTTTTCGCTTTCTGAATCACAGAAAATCCTAGATCTCATCCTCATCCTCGAAGCAACGTTCACCATTGTTGAATAGCTCTGGGGTTATCAGTGCCATAGCCCAGACGTCCACCGAGGGTTGTCGCCACTTACGCCGTAGCTTGAAGACCTTGATTCCAGTATAAGGTCCACCTGTTTCTTGCCTTGGACAGTTCCTTTCTCAACAAAATGTAGCTTGAAAACATTTTCTGATTTCACAAGGTCCTCACACAAGGCCTGAACGTGAAGTAATGTGATTTGCTTCCACTATAAGCCTGCTCTCTGGCCCACAAGTTGGATGATCTTTATTTGCTAAGTTGTTTTGAAGTTACTTCTGCTGACTTTTAGCTACTCGCTCAAAATTCCCACAGCACAGGAAAGGCCTTTACATGGAACATGTAAAGTGTAATAAACGATATTAATATAAATGACATCACACGTGGTCTTGTGTCGAAGATCCGGATCTTCCGTAGATGGTGCATCATTCCGCCCGGCTTTTGGAACCTACTTCATTCAGCTCCTACTCACCGGAACGAGAAAGTTCATAGCTCATGCTCGGGAGCTTAAGGTAATAAAAAAAATTTAGTCCTGCCTCCAGGCGATCTTCGGACTTATAACAAGGAGCACTCGGTCCTGATATCCAATGTCTTATAAAAAAATGACGTATCGGATCCTTGTTGGTAACGTGCTTCTGTCCCGAGTTCAGCTTTCCCTCTCCGGATCTCCTCATCTTCCTCCGTCAGTGTCTCCTGGCAGACTGGATCCTTGCGTAGCCAGCCTGCCGCGTCCCTCTGCCCGGATACTCCTACACACCCTATCCAAGGGTGTTCTGCTGGTGGGGGTGGTATACTTCGAATACCCCCCCCTTCCTAATCGGATCCTGTAATAGGATAATCCTATCCGGATTCCGAATTGTCTGTGGGACTGGTTTCAGCCGGCGCCCCCTCCTCAGCTGTTGGAGCCAGAGCTCGATTTGAGCCCTGGTCCCATCCCACTCGTGCATTTCATGCGCGAAGCAATCTCTGAACCGACGACGTTCGTGGTCCAGCTTCTTAGTTGCCAACTTCTGCTTTTTCCTTTCGGATTTAGCAGCGACTTGTTCAGTCCGAGCTCGCTCCCGCTCCTCCTGAACAGCCTCCACTGCCGCTGCCTTTTGGACAACGACTTCCCTCTGATGGAGATGATGTACCGTGTTAAGGGACAACATCGCCACCTCCTGACTCAGGCCGGCAAGCAACTGGTGAAAGTTGTCCTGCCATTTGTCAAATGCCTCCTGTCCGGCTTCGTACGAACTAAAGTCGGCGGGAGGGAACAAAGGAGGGCCCCTTAGTCTCAAGACTAAACGTCCCTCTTCCGGAGTCTCTGGAGGGAGATCCGGGGTCTGGGTCGGCTTCAGCTTTTGTTTCACTGAAGCCTTCGTCTTTCCGGTCTGAGTGAGGGTTTGCGACTCCTCTCCCGGGACCAGATCATTCTCTGGGAAGTCCTCAGCAAAGGATCCCCCCGTGCTGGTGTTCGGATCCTCCGGAACACCGAGATGGCCTGCCCTGAGGGCCCGTCTTCCAGTCCGTCTTGTTTGAAGTGAATGCCGGCCCTTGATAGCCCGGATCCGCCTTCTCCATAACGGGTTGTCTCTCATCCGTTTTCGGTCTTTTAGGATCGGTATGCTCCGAGGACTGGTTCTGTCTCTTTGGAGCTCGCCGTACCTTTTTCGTACTAGTACGTTTCTGGTACTCCTCGAATGTACAGAGCGAAATTTTTTCCAATATAGCTATATAACTGCCATATTTCAATATCAGCGAATTTAAATCCCAGCGAAATTGTACTTTGAAGCAAATCCGCGAAAATTTGTACCAGCGAAAATATGTACGTTTACAGTATTCGTCTACATGTAGGTTAAACACCTCAATCGTCAGGTTTATATATCATATCCTATTCCTATCCATACCATCATTATAACATATCAATAATCATATATCATGAATGCCATTATAGCCATCATAATCATTCTGCAAAATTACATGAATATATATCAGGAACTAAAGTAATATTTGAGCTATTACTTTACGCATCACTCATGCATTCTTTTGATATTTCTAGATAATGAAATATCACCTTAAAATCTCTAGCATGGCACTATACTTTGAAAGCCGTTGCCTTTCTCTTGCCAGGAACTCTGCGTCCGTGAGTGGCCCGTAATCCTCAGTGTCAACCTTCCAGTTGGCAGTGACACGCCCTGCCAGGTCAACGAAAGCGGGATTGACAGCGGTGTTGACAGCCCGGGACTGAGACATGTTTGGCAACAAGCGTGTTAGCCTCAATGGCCGCCGTCACTCACTTCTGGTTGTAGTCTCTCACTGAAACGACAAACCAAATAAAACTGGTTAGCACTGCTTCCAGAAACTGTAACCTACATCAGCAAGTTATCGCGTTTTTTCACAAAAATAAATAGTAAGTGAATACTTTTAGAAACTCCTAAGTCTAAAATACTCACCTCGCTCTCAAACACGACCGCCTGGGTCCAGATGTTCGCGCTGAATACATATATGTACATGTGTACACCTGTTGAGTGGTGGTGGGCAGTGTGTGCCCACAGCAGGCTGACTAGTAGGAACAGTGGAACACACACTGTGATATGCTTGCAGACAGGCAGAGACACAGGAGGATATGTAAGGATACAGGGGTTCAGGAAGGGAGAAGAAGGGGCAGGAAGACAAGAGACACAGGCAAGTATATGGAGGGATGCATCAGGTAAGCACCATGGAAGTAGGAAGGTAGCAGGTGGTGTGAGAGTGGTAGGTAGGCATGAGTATAGTGGAGTGAGGGTGGGTTCTGTATAGCTCACAGTCCTCCTACTACATTGTACCTATTCTGTGTGTGTGTGTGTCTCTCTCTGTCTTTCACTGATACTCTGTGTCTGTCAGTATATCTACCTCAGGTGAGATAAGTCAGCTTAGTTTAAAACAACCTGATAGATAATTTCATGCTTCCAAAACTGATGAGGAAATGGTATTAACTAGTATCCCGTCTCTTATTGAATATGACCTTTGTCATGTTGTTTTGTTGTAATTTGTAGTTTTTTTTGGGGGGGGGGGGATTTCTCAACTTGTCTATCAATTCATTGTAGTGTGCGTTTCTAAATGCAGTGCCTGCACACTAAGAAAGAAACCCCATGTGCTAATACAGCCAAATAATCACCCCCCCCCCCCCCCCCCCCAAAAAAAAAAGGAACAAAGATTGCCCTTACCTGGTGCTCCTTCTCCGATTGCACTTGTGCCACCTTGAAAGATTGCTTGGCACGGACATCTTCCGGGTGGTCCTCCGCTTGTTCACTATCAGGAGCTACTGCTAACACAAAAGGGTTTAGTTTTAGCCCCATTCACCCAAATATAGCGATTTAAGGACGGCATAATACATAGTGCATTATGCCCTTGGTTGGCACATTGAATGGCTACAGTCCTGCTGAGTACCTCGTTCGGGCTCTATGAATGCATCATGTCAACCCATCAGCATTGATACACTGCCAAAGAGTTGGAGCGCTATTGCTTTAAAGGCTGAATTGAAGTTAAGGATAAAACTGAATTGAAGTTAAGGATAAAAGTGAAAATAATGACTCATACTGACCGATGGTAAATGTTTTTTTCAATAAGCTGCAATAAGAATCATTCTATCTAACTCGACCAGTAGTTTTCATGCATGCTTACAGTCTGTTTCGCTGGACCTTGTTATCCTTTTCACAGGTATCGACTTTGGGATTCCCTGTCGGGACACTGATGTCCCGCGTGCTTGGCACCAGCACCTGGAAAATACAAAGACACAGTGTTTTATTACAATATCATTTGAGCAGAGATGTCACTCTCTTGTTGACAAAAGAAAGGAAATCTTGTCATAATTTAACAGGAAATGCCCGTGAAAAATAGGAATTTCTGCAAAAATAGGGAAAGTGGCATCTCTGTTTTAGAATCCAAGTATAAATGCTCGATGGGTTCTGGTGAAGGGGTTTGTATGGAATAGTGGTGCATGTGTGCATGGGCTCGTCACGCAAGGCCGCGCATTTGGGATTTCCTTAGGGTATGCGTAGAGGTCAGTTACGATAGTGACTGACCAATAACCGAGTCATGATGCATAAATGCATCGCTGTTCACTTGAAGTACTATGCTGTCCTTAAAGGGTTAGTGTACAGAAATAATGATGCGGCAGGGTTGCATTCATATATCATGACGACAAATGGAATACGGCATAATAATATACTATGCGGCCCTTAAAGGGTTTATGCAGAGTTGAATTATTCTCTAGGGCTGCATTCATGCATGAATTCATTCAAGCATCATGCCGACCTTATCCATCAGCCACAGGAGAGACCAGGACTGTATAAACAGTGCTACTGAACACAGTGCTACTGAACACAGTGCTAAATATAGTATGAATTACTACATGTACAACTGTGGCAGCATGAGGCTGAATGGGATTGTTACAGACCATAGACAGGCAGCGCTCAGAAAGCATAATAATATTTATCCCACCCGCCCTGCAAAGGTGCTGCGGTTATTATAGCCCGGGGCCAGGTGAGAGCTGATAATTAACCGCACTGTACTCAGTACTGTTTCCCGTGGCCAGACCCACAGAGAGTAGGGGTTGTTAGAAGCGAACCAACATGCTACTAATACAGGAGATTACGCCTCAAACCCTGGGCCGCCGTATATAAAGGGCAGAGTACCTGTCATGCCTGGACTCCAACTGTCACTGGAGGGGCAGCAAGATCTGCGCCTTTAAGTACTGACCAGTGTTTTTTCACACATTGATTTGCTCACGTGTGCCCACTGCTAATATATATTGTGAAAGGAGGCCTTTGGTGAGGGGGGGGGAATTAGATCGATTAACAATGCTTTCTTCTAGAATTCGGGATCGGGACGATGGGAGAGGGGAGGCGCCGATGGCCGCCCTTCCCAAGCAAAACCAGACACAGTCAACTTAAGTTCACCTCTCTATATTATTCCCAATCAAAGTCAACAGTTACAAAAAGCTGGTCAGTGCACCCTACCTGAATATATGCCTATATGTCTGAATGAAATCTGGCGGAATCTCCTGCCCTAGTCCACTGTAGTAGTCACCTTGCTTTTGAAGAGGTGTTGTCAGTCTGCAGGCCTAGTCAAGAGTGACGGCCTCGAGCAGGAACCGGGCGGACGCTGCCGCCAAGGGCGGGAACCGAACCCGAGGCTACGCCGGGGGGTTGTGGGTAATCTGAGCGGCAGCCGCGTCCCCTTGCCGCCAAGAACCCTCCCGTTTACAATATGTAGGACTGTGTGTAGTGTGAGTGGAGGTAATTATCAGCTTTCCAGACCCGGCACGAGGTGAGCCCGGGCAGGTGGGAGAAAACAAATAGGTTGATTGCAGGTAAGGTCTAATGCATAAGAGGGACTATTACTAGAAATGTGATGAAAGAATGGGGTGGGCGGTGAGGCCCCCCAGGGAAGTAACCAACTGACACTGCTTGCCTTTCTTATTGATAACAATAAGCCACAGGAGAGGTGTAAAAAGCAGTGCGTCACACATCGGCTTCGGTTCCTGCACCATGTTTACGAGGCAAATTACAAGTAGCACATACATCTCTTACCTCTTCCTACCATCTCTGCTGCATGTTTGTATCTGCTCAAATTATCATCAGGGGGGTTGTGCAGTTCATGACAAGTACATCTCAGGACCACACTTGTAATTCTTCATACTGGTCCTGACAAGAAAAGGCTCACTTCTTAGCTAGTCCGCTTGCAACCTTTTCCTTTGCCAGCATCTCTAGCCTGCACATCAGTCATCAATGCTTCCTGCTCCTTCTCAAAAACCAGATACATTGTCAGTGAGACTAAAGCCACAGCCGTGTATTTTGCATGTAGTAGCCTCCCAGATTGGGCGATTACCAGTCTTAAATAATACAATACGACATCTCTTATCTTGGGAGAATTTTTCAGTGATAATATCCTCCAGTGTGGCCAATTTAATTGGGCTCCATTGGGGGTCATCCTGTAGATCTGCTGCGTGCCTTTTCATGTCATACGGGCTGGTCAAACCCATGATTTTTTTGGCTCAACAGACAGCTAGTTCACTTATACCTGAAGAGATCACCTTTAAGGACATCATCTTTCCATGCGGACCTCCCATTTTAAATGTACATTCTGTTTCTTCAAATCACCATTTTATTGTATTGCTCTAGTCTTGGTCTCCATCCGCCATTACCTGGTTTACTCCTTTAATGTCCCTCGTTTTGCCGCTGCCCGTGAGTCGTTGGACCCCACCGTTTCACTCATGCATCCCTTGCTTTTGTCCTCATCCTCATTTCCTGTGAATGTCAACATGAGGATTAAACACTTACATGTTCCATGGGCTGCCAGCTCAGTCCTGTCATATCCTGCAGCGTGGGCCTCACTGTCATTCTGAGTACAACTATTTAAAGTCCACTGCTTCCTCAGGAAAGTGTGGATGATCGAGTCTGATCTTACATTTCTTCCCTTGTTTCCCGTGGCGCAGGATACATCCTGATGTATTCAAACCACGATTTAAGCATAAGCGTTACACACAACAGAAACAACAGTTCATAAAAATCAGGGCCTGGTTTATATCACATTCCCTTTATTCACTAGAAAATATCATTTAAAATCAATATCAGGGAATCACATATCACATATCCTTTTACATCTAACAAGGCAGGCACAGCCACAAATAGAAACATGAGAATATCCCAAAACCATCACTTTTTCAAATATTTACAGGGCTTCACCTAATCTACTGCCCGAGGAGTGAGGATGGTGGTCGTCACCACCAAGTCCTATTTCCCAGGCAGCACAAAGTGATCCGAATCCCCCATCTCCACGTTCCGGGAGTCCGGTTGGCGAAGGGAATCCCGTATTTTTGTACGGATCCCTCTCAGTCTGTACTTCCGGACCAGGAAAGTCCATTGAAGGGTACTCAGCCCTGCTAGCCAGGTTACCAGGGGTCAGAGGACGAAGGGTTTGTAGTTGGGAACGACCCTTGGGGGCTGAGAAGTCTGGACCATAGTCAGGACGCAAGTCCTTCAGTGGGGACCGGTGCTCAATCGTTGTCGCGCGCCCTCGTGCTGCAGTTGGAGCTCTCGGAGCCGGAACCTCCGATTTGACCTTTTTACAGTCAGGTTCGGAAGTGGCCGGACTCCTGGTTTCACGCCGCTGGGTTGACCACATCTATGAAGAAATCCCCGCCTGCATAGCTAGCACTGTCATCTGGGGATGGCTGCACTGTGTGGACTGGCTGTGCGTGGCAGACTTTTTTAAATCAGGGCATATGAGGTAGCAACCCTACAACCCAGAGGGGGCGGCCCCCCGTGGCCAGGGCGTTGGGCACTTCAAATACTAAAACTATGAGAGACATTTTCTATACATCACACTATCACAACCAATGAACAAATTCTACATATACCCCTGTGCACGTTAAATACTATTATCATGAAACCCATAGTCTATACATCACGATATCACACCCAATTAAGAAAGTACCCATAAACCACTGTGCACGTCAAATACTATTATTATGAGACCCATTTTCTATACCTCACAATATCACAATGACTTAATAAACTAACCATAAACCACTGTGCACGTCAAATAATATTACTATTTAGAATTTTAACAACATAAAGTATTGCTTAGTTAGAACCAATTCAGTAATGCTGCACACGTTTTAAAGACCGCATTACTTCACTATTCCATGTAAAGTGATTAGTCAGTGAGAGCGATTACAGGTTTGTAAGCCTCTGAAGTTTTGCTACGAGTAGCCCGACTAGCTGTATCAGGTTGTTTGCATTTTCTTCCGGCACGCTTAGGTGTTTGTTTCTGTTGATCGATGACCCCCTGTGGTAATCCAATCATGTCTGGCTGGATGGCTATGGGGTTGTCATTCTGAGACGTGTCCAGTAGGATCTGCATCCTGAGACGTCTGCAGTACGTCTGAGGAGCAAGTTGGATCTAGATCGTCAGACGTCTCAAGTAGGTGTGAGGAGGAATTTTCATCTGCATTTGGAGACGTGTTCACTACCCCCTTCTGTGTTGAAGGTACCATTTGCGTACCATCGGGGGATAGCATCTGGGTGAAGCCTACAATGATTAAAATTAATCATTATAAAAGTAATACGCATCATTTATAAGGGTCAGGATGGTGTCTGCCGTTTGTTGTTTTTGGCTTGCTTGCTCAAGTTTGCGTATGATCCCAACGACATCTTTCATCAGAGGGTCACGGGTTGTCGGCTTTGTCACTTGTTCCTCCACATGACCCTTCCGAGGACAAGGCTAATGCCTCATCCGGAGACCTCGCTGCTCCGTCCAGAGCACGAGGTCTATGCTTCGCACAGGCTAACCTGCTGCTCACTTAGAACTGGTCACGGCACCAGTGTAATAAAAGATACTTTGCTCCTCTATAATATTGTTATAGTATTAAGTAAAGGAACAAAGCCAACACAGTTCGGATCAAGTGTTACAGGTTGCGAATCAATAGGTTTATTCAGTAACCTAGACAGGCAAAGCTATAGCAGTGCGAACTCCCTATAGAGTTCGGAACGGGTCAGTAGGCTTATACAGCCGCTGTGATCACGGGGCCTCTGTCCAGCATGGATCCAGAGTGACCGACGAGTCCCATCGGATGCTGGGTATATATAGGCAGCCAGCCTGCGCGCGCACACGCAGACCGGAAGCCTATAGCGACCTCTGTCCATACCCCGCCTAACCCTAGCCCCTACACAGGTTAGATGTTTCAAATATGCTGTCGTTCATCACAGTGGTAACCTTTCCCCTGTAAAGCAATTTTCCTGCATCTTCTTTTGTACATCAATTTTCAGGTATACTTACGGAGTGAGGCGACCTTTGTGAGCATAATCATGGTCCAGACTACTCAGTGTATTTCCACTTAGAGCTAGTGATTTCTTCCCTCTGACCCCAGTTATGAGACATGCTGGCTCTCCAAGAGGCACCTTTGCCTTATTATCAACTGAATAGAAGGAGCAAGGAGCAGGATTCTAACAGTCCAACGGCCAGTGTTTTCATGAACTTGAAAATTGCAGCACAGTAATGTTCATCCTAATATTTTGTACATAGCTGTCTCTTTTGGATCTTGAAATGCACCTGTAGCTTTGATGTGAACTCTATGTATCACCGGATTAACAGGAAGGATGTGTGAGGGGTAGACTGAGGGAGCCCCACCACCATATCAAAATATAAAATTAGTGGCCCGGGACTTGTGCTTCCCACAACAACAGTCTCGGTCAGCCTTTAACGCAAGGCATTACCACACAACCAGTAGGGAATCCTGCTACAGGTTCCATCAGTAAGGAAAACTGATTAGTTGCACTTGGACACAATTTGAACCCCGGTTGTTAACCCCATACTCAATAAAGACAAACTATTGGGTTAGTTTTGAAAGCCCGAGTGTTCAAAAGGGATTGCCTTGTAATGTTGTTTATAGGTTAAACTTGTGAGGAAAATTCAGTCAAAGTGTTGAGCATAAAGTTTTCATTCGAAATGTGTGTCCTTGCAGTACAAACATCCTTAATACTATCAACTCACCACTCATTGGAGGGCGGGCGGGGGAGATCCACCCATGGTCTCCTCCCCGTCCCGCAGTGGTAGGAGAGAAAACCGTGGGGGAAGTACACGAGCCCCAGTAGCTTGTAAACTCTAGGTAAATATAATCATAGTTACCTTCCCTCAATTCCTACACACTATGACAGCGGCAATTATAAGCCAAGCAGCACATTCACATAGAGGAATGCTCCCCATGAAGTAAAATAGCTTAAAAATATTCTACACAGTGCTTCTGTTCAGCTGCACATCATGCTACAATTCTGGGTTGAAATAGTGGTAGTCCACATAGCGATGGCCTTTTTGCCTGATGTTGTCCTGAGTCTTTCTTCACACTTCACACTATTCCAGCATCTTTTTGAAGATTTCAACCTTAAGTGTATGTTTCTTGAATTTTGCCCTTAGTTCTCACTCCGATAGTCAGATTCTCCGGATTAATTGTCTTTTTCCTCAACTTCAAGAAGTCATTATGTGTTTGGTGTATAGGCATGTCTCCCGGTCGCCATTTATCGAAGTCATCTAGGCTGAATTTGGTAATGGTGACACCTCCAGTGGATGTCTCGTCTGAGATTGGAAACACATTTACCATTTGGCGCAGAGTGTACAACCAATATTTAGAAGGCAGCTGTCATAACAGCAGGGTTGTATAGTATTGTATTGTAAATTCTTTTATTTATACTGAAAGTATTAAGGTCAAAGACCTGGGATTAGAATACATCAAGTTTCCTTCTCGTACATCCTATCTTTGGCATATAAACAAGAAAACAAACAAAATTAAATTAAGAACTGAAAAAAGGGAAAAAAAAGATACTCTAGATACTTCTAGATATCAAGTGTGGATGTGTCTCTTCGTTGATTATAACCAAAGCATCAAGCACTTCTTCATCAGTTTCAGTCAGTCCTATGTTCTCTATCTTCTCCTTCTGTACTTTAGCCAGAAACACCTGAGAGTTATGATGCAGGGAGTTTCAATTCATTTTCAAATTGAAATTGGTACAGTACATTCTATGCACTCTATGGCTTATATTTCAGTCCATCTCGCATCTTTGTGAACCGTTAATGGAAGCCCAGTGTCACCCCTTTCTGGCACTGATCTCCAACTGGGCTAGCATGGAACGCGTACGCGTCGTTCACACTGCCAGGCCACCGCGCATCGACACCGATCACACGTTTGTCGTAGTCAGAGTACATCTTAAAATGAAACGGTATTTTAGCGTTATACATGTTTGTGATACACGGTATGACATATCAAGCAGCGTGTTATAATTGAAATAAAAATATTTAATGGCATTCTACATGTTACCATTGGTTGGTTGTTTCTTAGATTTTGGTTTCCTACTTTTTACTTATTTTTAATTCTTGCTGTAAAATTAAAAGGGGAAATTACTAGGTGTAATCGAGATATTACGGTACATAGCTCTAGCTGTAACATAATTAATGATGAAAAGCAATGAGTTTGATAGTTGGTTCCATACACGTGAAACTATTATGAGCACTCCATTGACGATGTTGCTTAAATTATATTACAAAGGGATAAGTAAGACGGAATGTTGAAAACATGAAGGCACCCTTTGGCGACATGTGTCATAACTTGTCCATCGATTGTTTCAACGCATCTAGGAATTCGCGAAACATCCCCAACTTTTCGTTATGATTCTCTTAACGACTGCCCTTAATTCACCGGCCTCCTTTCCTATCTCTGCCAATGCAGAGAATTTTCGCGTCTTTTCTGTTTCCTGATCCCCCTTCGCAGGTGCATTGTTATTCCCAGCCGCGTCCTCTCCTTCATCTGCTTGTGCAGAGGCCTCTGGATCATCCACAGTATCTGTCCGCCACCCGCTACCTCTTCGGAGGTGAAGCTTGTTTGGTCCCGGAGAAGGGCTTGTGCTGTCTTCTGTGAGTTGAACTGAAAAATGCTGACTACAAGATGGACTGCATCAACTTGATTTTTACTCTGCACACTCATTGTTCAAAAAGGCACTGACATGATTTTATCTTTCATCTCATTCTCCCAGCAATACCTCAACCACCAAGTCTTAACTTGGTGATCAGTAGACATTCCTTACCTGCTGCATCTGACCTACCCATTACAACAACGGATCTAATTTAGCACAGACCTGAGACTGAGCTTTGACGCACAACAAAAATGCCTGCTCCCACTTTCAAGACTTCAGACTTCAAACCAGTGGTTAAGAAATAATATATAAACCTGCTGTGGCAGAAGGACTGGATATTGGATCACCTCCTCAGCTGTAAAAACGTGATAATACAGGAAGTGTGGGTAATTCATTGTCCTCCATTTCTGAATTTACAAATTTGGATTCTTCAGGAATTTAGTGTCCTGGAGGGAATAGGTCATAACATCTTTCATTCTGATCGACAGGAGTTGGGAGATGCGAGCGGCTACATAGAGCATGGCCAGGGTGAGAAAATGGAGGTGAGATGGACTGTTGTGTCCTGACAGCAAAAGCTGGGCAGTCTGTCTCAATCACCAACCTATCATCCAGGGACTCTTCCATTCCTCTCAACAAAGCGTTCCCGAATTGGGGACGCCTACCTTGAGATTTGG
The DNA here is from genome assembly GCA_947462335.1 of Harmothoe impar. NCBI lineage: Eukaryota > Metazoa > Annelida > Polychaeta > Phyllodocida > Polynoidae > Harmothoe > Harmothoe impar. Next base: position 76,448,499 of record OX381706.1, on the reverse strand, counting down.
GAAGTGATCACACCACGAGATTGGATCTTGCTCCAACTCTTGTTCCTGCTGTATATAGCATGACAGCGTACTCCCCCATGTACTTAAGTTGAGCTGCACAGTGGTGTATGTCAATGTGGTTTACTAGCAATTGGCGCATTTGGATTGTGTGCTGCACTCAGTTATAGTAGAGTTCAGTACTGAGCATTGAGATTAGCAAAGAATAATAAGTTTTCTTTAAGTTGACAGCATTTTAGGTAGAAGAAACAATGAGAAGTAGTGGAAAATGGAGCTGAGCCGAGACGAGTCAGTAAACTTGCCTGACTCGCCTAGAAATAGTTTCGGCCGGGATTATCGTAGGAATCTGTTAGACTAGAAAAGCTTCATGAACACATAATACCTCATTAAATATCACAACTGCTGAGTATCACAAGGCTAAAGTCCACATCAAATGTCAGATGAGATTATTGGCGCTTGGTCAGTGCACTGTGGTTTGTGCTTTGAGGGCAAACTATTCTCACTGCCCCTTCATCTAGTGATGATATATCAGGCATATTTCAGATATCTGAAGGCTCCCTGAATCTTATTACACATGGCGATAATGCTTCTTACATCGAGTATAAGGTTAATTACAATGATTATGATAATTATGGTAAGAATGATAATCTCTTATTAAAATATGATTGTCATCTGCAATATGGTACACATGATGCCTGAATGCAGCATGTTAACGTGTGCTTGACACATCATTTCTGTGGTCTGTTTTAAGCTGTCCTGGTTGCTTTTTTATTGCACCATCAGAGACGTGCATGAGTCTTGACCATGAGAAACAACAACAGTCTTGCTAATCTCTACTGTCAGTCTATAATTCAGCAAACCTCTTTAAATGCTTCATGTGCCTGCTTTAGAGCTGCTTGTCTAATTCGTTCCTCATCATCCTCTATACTGAACTTTGAACTCAAGTTGAGTAGGAATATATGTGAAGTAGCAGATTTGGATCTAAGAACAGATATAGTCTTGGGACTATGGAGTCATATTTCTGTTTTAGCGATATATCAAGAATTGAATTTTCAATTGAACCAATTTGTTTTCTAATTAAAGTTTCTCGCCATGAATATGACCTTAGTTGTCGAAATGGCGTTTACCATCCATTACTCACTCACTCTCCAGACTACTGATTCTGCTGGTTTTAACAGTCCTTTGTTGCTTGATCTTCCAGGACATCTAATCTAGCAAGTACTTGGCCCATTACCGTATCACGCGGTGCCTCCCGAATTTTCTAAACGGTACCTACCCCTTCTGTGCTAGGTTTAAGGGCAGTGAGTGCTGTGCGGGTGCTCGGGGGGGTTTTGGTGCACCTGAAATTAAATATATAAAACACTGAGAAAAATAACCACAATTTATCACAAATTAGCTACACTGTAATAACAAAGACTAAAATATTTAAATGAAATTTTTAAAACAGTTAAAAAACAGGTGGATCATTGATGCTGTACTTAGCAAACCACAATTTATTGGAAATTAGCAACACTGTAATAACTGAGACTAAGATATCCCAATAACATGCATATGTTGAAAACAGTTACAAACACGTGCATCATTAATACTATACATTGGAAAACATAATTTATCATGCATTATATCCTACACTATAGCACATATCATACTCACGTTCATTCATAGCGTTTTCAATAGTGATAGTGTTGCTTTTTTGGCCTTCCTTCTTTTGGTCGACCTGAAAGCACAATTAGGAATAACGTTAAACACTGTTTTCATAAGAGTATATAAGATTAAATACACATTAAACAAGTGCTTCTCAAACTGTCCATACAAAATACCGGTACTATAATAAGTGACAGTATTCAAGACTTAATCTTATGATACAATATACCGGTAGTGTAATAACTAACAGTATTTAATGGAAGCAGCCCAAAGTTCCCCTTCAAAAATAGAATAGTCCCATATCTAAAATAGGATACTCACGTTCAAACACAGCCTCTATCCTGTCTTCTAACGACATTTCCAAATCTGTTTCTTGGGGGGAACTTGGAAACTTCTGGGTTACAAAGTTTGGAGATTCCCCGTCATCTTTCGATCCTACATCTCTGAACTGCCCCATTTGACAGTCTCACCATCTTGGTGTCCTCCTCTGAAGTGTCACCATAATCTCCGTTCTCTGAACTCTCCACAGATAACGGAGTGTCGCCCTCCTCTGAACTCTCCGTAGGTGAATGAGTGTCAGGAAAATGCGCTTCTTCGTTTGAGCGGGAGCAGGGGCTAGGTGCTCATTGAACCAATTTGTTTTCTAATTTAAGTTTCTCGCCATGAATATGACCTTAGTTGTCGAAATGGTGTTGAACATCCATTACTCACTCTGTTTATCGCTGCAGGGAGGCGTTTCTTACCAACCTGTGACAGGATCTGGCACTAGGCAGTACATCATCCGGGGGGTAGTTGGGTTCATATTCAGTGTACGAACACAAGTCATTAAAACCACCCATGATGATGGTCAAATCAGGCATTGGGAACTTAGTGTAAAAATCATGCACGAAAACCACTCTGATAGTGGCTTGGGGGTGTCTCAGAGCCCTGAAGACGAAGGGTAGGAGGTGGTAGGGTACTGGGATGATGGCAGGTAGCCACACCTCCTTATGACTTCCATCAGGGATAAACGCAGCGGTTCCACCCAGTCCACGTGGAGGGCTCCCCCCCTAGGCCTGGTCAAGCGTGCCGATGCGTAGTCTGGGGCGCCTCCCAACACCTTAACCCTGTTTCTATCGTGGTGGATTGGGAGGGCTTTGAGCAGTACCGTTTTCCATAGTGTGCAGATTTAAACGCCAAAGTAGGGGTTGCGGTGAGGGGTCGATATGTTTATCTGTCTCTCGAAGAACAACGATTAATCTTCATACTTATATTACATGGTAAGTACTCGATTAATCTTATATTAGGCAGGCAGCGCCTGCAGCACTTATACAGCTTCCAGAGGAAACCAAGAATCAGGAAGAAAGCCGCCACTCCGGCAATAATATGCAGCACACTTATGCCAGTCTGGGGCACCTGATTCTTCATTCTCTCGGCCAATATGTCTTGGGCCTGCTGTATCTTTTCGTCCCAACTCTGCTGTTTGGTGGTACGGATCTGTTCTCGCCAATCCTTGAACGTGGCCATTGCTGAAGCCCGCGTGGTCAAAACTGAAATTCCCGCCAATACCGAGACGCGCCAATGGGCGTGTCCCGCCACAATCAAAGCGAGGCAAGTCAGTACCAAGCATAGGATTTCGAAAATGGGATGGCTTGTATGGTAGTCAAGGCTATCTAAGCGGTTGCTAAGTGACGCGTCTTGTTTTGTGTTCCTTCTAAGTCAAAATGTTGTCCTTACTGTCCAGTCTACTCATGATCCTCGATCTCTGTCCCCTGAAATCCCAATTCTCACACAGCTGATCATTTTACCAATCGCATGTATCATCGAATCTCTTCTCAAACTGAAAGTCAACATGACCTGTTGGACTGTGAAGTTGAATGATTTAATACTGGTGTTGCTTGGTTGGCAAGCAGCTGTATGTCTTCCAAGCGCAGCTGACATTAAGCGTGCACCCACTGCCCTGGTGTCCCGCACACCAGCCACTGACACGTGTGGAATGAGATGTAGTGAGCCTGGCAGCTGGTGCACGACGTGAAGGTTGCCTCTTGGGAACAAATCGAATGGCAGATTGAGCTCCGTGCCCCCACTGCTAGGCACATGGGGCAGTCTCGTAACTTCTCTTCCATTGTCGAACCATTTCTTGTCACCTTCACTTTCACCTCCGGGGCTATCTACAGTGCTCCTTTTTGAAGGCATCTAGATACATCTATGAGTTGAAACTAAAGAAGTACTAAGCGAGATGAAACTTGTGTCTGGGAGGGCTTTTGGTATCGGAGTCGACTGGCGAGAGGCACCGGGCCTTTTCCTGGGCAACCTCCTGGGGAGGTGGAGAAAAGAATAAAAGTGTAGAATTGAAACATGATGAATTCTGAATACGGCACTTCCGTTCATAACACAAATAGCTGTACATTGGAAAACTCGGACGGAAGAGATACCTGATTTTAAACCTCGTCGCAAACCATACCTGATTTTAAACCTCGTCGCAAACCATCTTCCAGTGTTGGATTATTTCGAGACCGTTTCCTTCCCGTACTGCATTCCTTCTTACTGCGTTATTACCGCCCCGGCGAATGTTGCTGTGAACCGCACGAGGAAAAAACCAACATGATCTATGGTATTGTGCCTCACATGCAAATAAGTCATGACCTCCAATCCTTCTCAGCTTTTGGTCACATTTTCCTTCAGCTACATCCAACACATGTTGCCAGTCATTACCTTCAAACCTGACCAATCCTTCTGAGGTCCATGAATATTTTACTTTGATCTTTTTCCTTTTCTCACTATTAAAGATCACTATCAGCATTTGTTGAAGGTGTACGGGGTTAAGATCACTATCAGCATTTGTTACCGTAGTGATATAATTATACCTGAAATAGATCTGGGTGTACTTTTCAAATGCAGGTCCGAAATCCGGTACGGTGGTTAAATATTTCCCATTGGATACTATTGTCTTGGTTTGAGCAATGCATGTGCATTTGTATTGAAGATATTAAATTAGAGGAGATCCTGGGCTATCTTAACCTGTTTCATTTCAAACTTTCAACTCCTGGGCCTTGTGTGCTATAGTTATAAAATATATGCAACTGAACTCAGCCAGAATGATTTAATACATCTTTGTCTTGTAAAAGATCTTCTTTTTGGTGATGTTGGTTCGCTGCCCCTTTAAGTTCTACAGTTGCTGTATCTCATCTGACAGCAGGCTGTTTCTGACGAAGTGTGCTAGAGGAGTCCTTGGATGGTAGTTGTCTGAAAAGGATTTTGGGGATATGAGTCATGGATATGCAATCGCGGAGGACCGTGCATAATCTTCACATTTGTTAACAAATGGACTGTTTGCTTCCGTGCTCCCTGTTTTCCATCCAATTCTGGATCTGTTATCAATAAACCACTCCTTTTTTCTTATTCAGTGATGAAATCTGTACACTTAACAATGCCCACGATAGCCTGCAATGTACAAAAGTGACAAAATGATTTCATGGCACACACCATGTACTTTATTTCGGCCACTGCGCAGGCTCTTGTTTGTGCAAGGTTTAACTTATGGTTATCACACCAGTGGTACGGAGCATGGTCGTTGACTTCTTTCTCAGACTGTTGGCTTCACTATTTCCTGTATTGGTCTCGACACTGGTCTCGATTTCCACTTCCTTGGACACTTGCAGCCCTAAACGTATGAAGCGTCGTTGTCAGTATCCGAGTCCGGAAACTTGTTCTTTGGTGACATTTCTAACTCAATGCCAGTAGTACCTCCAGTTTATTTGTAGCTGCAGTCACTGCTGGTCTTCTCGTCATTGTGTTGTGCTTTCTTTGCCTATACACCCAAAGAGATTCTCATCGTCAATCTAGTCTTGTTTACTATTTTCAACATATAGTCCATTTGAACACATCTACTCAGATTTCCTACTTTTTGTGGACTAATGAGTGGTATCTCTGTGTGATACTCTATGTGCAAAAAGCAATGAAAGTTTACTTCCTCAGACATTCTGTCAAAAAAATTATGTCGATGATGAGAGTACCTAATGCAGGTTTTCCCTCGTCTCGTGACGTTTTGTGCTAAAACCACCTTATGCTAATGCATGAAAATAACCATGTAGACATACCATCAACTATGTGCAGCTGTGTCCGCAGTTCCATCAGCATCAACTGGAATGCCACCTCATCGTTGTACGTATCCATCACCAACGTGGTGAGGAGCAACTCGGAAGAAATCGATTCATTGAATGGTTCAAACAGTGCAGTATCCGGCTTTTTCCTGTAATTCCACTACCTGTTATGAATATTCTAATTGTTTCAGATGAAGTCAAAATATGTCTTCTGGAGTGTCTTCAGGTTCGTCCGGTTCGTCCGCCTCCTCTGCCTCCTCTGGCACTTTAATTCACAGCCCCTTCAGGTAGAAAAGAACACACAACACACAACACACAAGTAGAAAAGAATGAAAGGTATATTTTACTGCATAGAATGTGTGGCCATATTACTACACCTACTCAGCATGCTAGATTAACTTACCGACGAGACATTGAAGTGGATTCTTCCTCATCTTCCTCTGAGGAGGTGGTGCTGGACTGGGTTGAATAGTCCGGGTCTGTGGTCACGGGAAGTGGAGGAGCTAGAGCTGTGGGAAGAGCCCTGATGAGTCTCTTCATACGCTGTGTCCCCGCCCTTCAAGGTCTCAGAAGAGCAGTGACTCAGCCGGTTTGGGTTACTGGCGGTGACTGCTGACTGCACCTCATCCTCCGTCTCCTCACTGTCCTGCTCCTTCTCCGTCTCAAGCTCCCTCTCTCTCTATGGGGTCCTTTGTTTCCCTTTCAAGCCCTTCCAGTCTTCTTTGGAAGCTCTGTTGCATTTCCTTAATACCTTGTAGTTCATTTTGAATGATAGTAGCGTCACTAATTGGATACACCGGTATGCCGGGCAAGTTCGGGTCAGCCCGGCTCACCCCCATACCCGGAGGTGACGTAACGTTCCCCACTTGGAATAACGGGAAACCCCCAGCCTCAAGACCTTTAATCCCTGGGCCCGAAACGAATCCTCTAGCCTGCGCTAACGACAGTCCCTTACCCATCAGGAATTTCACATGCTTTCCTCTTGCCAGGAGATATTGCAGTCTCAACTTTCTCAGCCTTTCTTATTTCAGTAATCTTGCTACCATTCCAGCATTTCATCCCCCTATTCTTCATTTTCCTCGGGCCCTGAAAGACGAATTTCGGCAATTCCGCCCTATCTATGTCTTTCGGTAAACTAGTCAACCGGAGCTGTAGACTCCAGGTCACCTAAAGCTACTAGTTCTTGATCGTCCTGCGACAGAGGGGTAACCTCTGCCGAACGACTCCCCCCAAGGGAGTTGCCCGACGGATAGCCGTCCGCCATGATAACACAAACAGAGGGTGGCCTAGAGGAGCCCACTCTAATATGAGCTTACACGGGTAGAAAAACAGGAAATTGTTACAAAAGTGTCCTCCTGTACTACCTCAATAAGTGTCTTCTCTCCCTCCCACGTGGAGCAGTCTAAATGTGCTAACCGCTGTTAAACATAAAAGAAGAGAGGTGCCTTCGCATCCAGAAAAAAAAAAAAAAAAGGAAAAGTACTCAACTTCTGAGCATAGAGATTCATTCTGATATGGAATAAATCAACATTAAAACAAATAAATACAAAACTAAACCAGTAATGCTGTGCATATGAATTCTTATCTTTACCTTTGATCTCAACAACCTTTTCCATAACTGTGCGTATCCTATCCCTGCATAACTTACAGATCTGCTGTTTCACCACAGACATTATCAGCTCCAGTATTCCAAATGAGGTGCTAACATCAAGCAATTTGGTTTTCCGCTGGCCTTCAGCAACGCCACTCACACAGCACGAGTTAGGGTGTGACCTATCGTTCACTGAAACGTTCTTGCTTTGATACATTGCTGTAATGGAAAACATTCACAGATTAATTCGTCGGAAACAATGTATGGAACATGTATTTGCTATGTCGGCTCACATCTTTGATTCTTTCTATTGGCTGCAAAATCTCCACATTTGCTTGCAAATGCCACGGTTTCCTGTGTGCCCCTTATTTTACTGGCTTTTTGTAAATTGGTTGATTGGAAGAGTCAACGGAAGCGACGCTGGCGCTGGCTGATAACTTTCTTGTCCCTTTGCGGGAAGTGCCACCGGCCCTTAAGGGGCCTGAGTCCTTGTTGCCTTATGTTTCCTTATGTTTCCTTATTGCCCTTCCTGAACTTGATAAATTCAAGCATATCATTACCCACTCACTCGTTCAGGCTGATTTGTCTTCTTTACTGTCCAGTCTACTCCTGATCCTCAATCTCATTCCCCTGGAATCCCAATTCTCACAGCTTATCATTTTACCAATCGCATGTATAATCAAATCTCTTCTCAAACATGACCTGTTAAACATCCATTACTCACTCACTCACATGATACCACTTGATCTTTGTCTGCATAATATGTCAAGTTGTTTATCTATATAAATGCTTCTGAGCATAGAGATTCTTTCTGATATGGACTAAAGCAACATTAAATCAAATAAATACAAAACCAAACCAGTAATGCTGTTTATATGAGTCGTTACAGATCTGCTCTGTTTCTGTTCCTGGGGTGTAGACTGCAAAAAATGGTTCTGATATTATATTCGAACTGGGAACAAGTTAGTAGATAACGAGGACAAGATAAAATTGTGATGATCTGCACGGTGTAGTCTTCCTGATGTTCAAACACTATTTTATGCGAAAGTTAGATAAACGTACATCATTTTCTTAATTAGTACATGTGCCATTTTGTTTTTAACATTGTAATTTATCTTTCAAAAAGGTTAACGCATGTTCTCTTGATTTATCTTCCTAAATACATGTTCTTTTTGATTTATCTTTCATGGTGTGTCCATCATGGTACCTCAGGGTACTTTTTGAAGTTCTTTATTTCGGAAGTTTGAATGTACACAAAATCAATGAGATCTTCATCAAGCTTCATTATGATAAACATGTTTTCATATTCTTGAAGGATGTTGTCAAGTAGGTCTTGCTAGAAGCTTGCGTTTCAATTCTTTTCCCGTATAACTGTGGCTGAGGTGAGCTCAGTGGACGGTGGCCATCAGGTGCATAACATCCACTACATCAAGCGCAGCTGGCAGCAATCTTAGACCCACCGCCCTGGTTTCCCGCACACAAGCCGCCAACACGTGTAGCATAAGGTGTAGTGAGCCTGGCGGCTGGCGCACGATGTGAGGGTTGCCTCTCGGGAACTAATCGAATGGCAGTTTGAGCTCCGTGCCCCCACTGCTAGGCACATGGGGCAGTCTCGTAACTGCTCTTCCATTGTCGAACTACAGAACAAAACAAACATAACAGATCCCCTGATGCTGCTTGTAGTCTTGTCCTCCCAGTCGCAGGACTATCGCGGGGTGTTGACAGGGTCTTCTGGTGGGTTGCCCAACTTCTCCTCTTTTTATTGTCACATCCATCGCGCTGCCTCTCGCCTGGTCAGCGATATTGCACACCGGAGGGCTCAGCCACTGTGCCACCATTTTTCCTGTCACCTTCACTTTCACCTCCGGGCTATCTACAGTGCTCCTTTTGGAAGGCATCTAGATACATCTATGAGTTGAAACTAAGGAGTACTAAGCGAAATGGAACTTGTGTCTGGGAGGGCTTTTGGTATCGGAGTCGACTGGCGAGAGGCAACAGGCCTTTTCCTGGGCAACCTCCTGGGGAGGTGGAGAAGGGAATAAAAGTTTTGATTTTAAACATGATGAATTCTGAATACGGCACTTCAGTTCATAACACAGCAAAATAGCTGTGCATTGGAAAACCCGGACAGAAGAGATACCTGATTTTAAACCTCGTCGCAAACCATCTTCCAGTGCTGGATTATTTCGAGAAAGTTTCCTTCCCGAACTGCATCCCGTCTTACTGCGTTGTTAAGAACCAATATTTTCTTCATGTTTTCCTTACAGATTAATAAATTTTGAATCTCAATCTGCTCGTCAGAGGCATTCAAACTAGGAAAATAATTATATACGTGATCAATATAGCTCTTTATATAAATATACTTCGCCACCAGTTTTAATTTTATTTTCAACTATGACTTGGCGGTCTTGGCGGTACCTTACATAGCCAGCCAATTGATAGTCAGTTTCATCGTCTTCACACTTAAACCATGTTTCAGAAAAAGACAATAATTCAAATTTGGAATTTGATAATTCTAAACAGATCCTAGCATAATTTGCTTTGAAACTTCGGGCGTTAAGATGTAGGAATTTAAGCCCGCCTGAGCTGCTCATCTCAGCTAAGGAGGGAGACAGAGATCCATCGATTCTCTGTCCCTCATGACATAATCACCAATACGTTCAATCACCAATAGGCTTACATAATGAAATAGTATAAATGTTCCTCTTCTCCCAGAACATTGTTTACCGCGTATTAACAGAATCCCTATAATGGCATAGGCCTTTATGCCACCAGAATAGGGATTAACATTTGTTACATTTGACCTGATTTCAGTAAGATTTGGTTTGGGGCAAGGTACAAAAGAAAGCACAAGATTTTATGATAATATTTGGATAGATGGATACTATTTTTAGATCAATAAAGAACCTTGGAAAGAAGAAATTTCCTCACAATTTTACAAAGAGATACATGTTATTTAACATCACTATAATTTGCTGTAAATGTACATTGTTTTATTTATCTTCATTTTCTCGAGTCAATTAAGCGCACGTGTTTGAATTCAACTTTTATGTTCAAATGGTAGGTTATATGTTCCTTTGCGGATGTCGCACTGCCGAATGATGTGTGGCAACATCTGAGGAACATTCCGTGCTGCTTGTTAGTCATATAATACTTCCTAAGAAAGCCCGGCCTGCTGATATCATTATCGCCAACAGGCTGAAAGCCGCGCCCTTATCTGTGCTTACCCTTGCCCCCTGGGAGGGGCCTGTTTAATGCCTGCCTTCAAAAGGCGAGTCAGGCGAGTTTTATCGTTTGCTATAAACTTAGCCAGCTGGGCTTTTCTGTCCCCGTTAATTGAGGCACAGTTCCAGTGGAGTACTTTGATGCGCTCCTCCATCACATTTCTTGATGTCTACTGGGGGAACCGTAGGGTTCTTGTTGTGACCTTTCTGTTTTCTAATTTTTTGCCCAATGTTCCTACCTAGCTAAGGTCTAGGAGAGCTTACAAACAAGGGGCCTCGGATCTGGGCCAGTATGGCATTGTAGGCCAGTGCCATTGTAGGATTATTTTCGTAGATTTCTCCAACAAAACAGTGGAAATACGGTAGATTTGATGCTTGTTCCACCTCAACAGCAAATTTTTCTCTCTACCCTGACTAACATCCCTGGAATAAGCATTTCTCCGGAAGGGCGCATAAAATGTTACCTTTGGATGGAAGATGTGACACATACTTGCGTTGTTCCTTCCTTATGGCTTCCCCTTTTTTCCGCACTTCTCTAGCATTTTTACACCTGAAGTGCCAGGACGAGTATTTGAATCGGTCAGGAAACGGCTCCCCTCGTTGCTTGTGAGCTGTTCCAACTAGACTGTTGTGTGTGACAAGGACAAGGTGTCTTTTTTCCTGAACGTTTTCCCAAATGTTCCTGGTACCTTCCCTCCGGTAATTGTTGCAAACTTTTCTTTGCACATTCTTTTAATTCTATGATGCTAAGGCAGCTGAGCACAGCAGCGGCATCCACAACCAGGCACCACAGCGGGCCTTTTGTCGAACTAGTTGACAATGCAATGGTAAGTACTATGAACGTTGAAGGTCTCGTGATAAATTCGATTCACTCTTTTGAGACATTCAATATGGTCATTTAAAGTTCGATTTTCAGTGATCGTTAAATACGAACAACGCGATGCCACCACCGGTCCGCCCGCCGAGGCACGGGTCTCCACTGCGGACGAGGAGGATGGCTAATGGTGACGTGGTTATCGTACTCCATGACCCGACAGCGAGTAACTCATGACTGAGGCGAAAAGGTTTCTCAGCTATATAGCAATTGCTCAATGAATTAGCCAACAAGTCTACTTAAAATTGAGATCGTGGACCTGACCAATTCTTGCTATGGCTATATTGCAACTCAAAAGCATTGATTATGTCCATTTGAATTACTTCATGTAGGTCACCTGTTTTCCCTGGATAAGATTTGTGGTATGCAAATCTAGACCAGACTTGGGTCTCATGTGAAGATTGGATGGATGCGTCATTGGATACTTGGGTTTTTGCACTTGGTGAATCATCCAAGGCAAGAAGCTCCTTGTATATGAATTCCACTACTTTTTACCTGCCCACTGGCATTTCATCAGGTGACGTTGAAAGGGGTAGTGCTGAAAATATTGACACATTATGGCCCACACAGGAGAGCAACCCTGTGAGTGTTCAGACTGTGGTAAAGGGTTCAGTCAGCTTGGTGCCCTGTAGAAACACATGATGACCCACTCAGGAGAGAAACTCCGTGAGTGTTCAGTTTGAAAGGATTTGCCTATGCTCAGCACCCCTTGAAAGATATAGTGTGTATGAGGGGAACCCTGCCTCCAGGGCAGGTACGGGGGTCAGCCTCCTCCAGGCGGAGCATGGTGACACCCCCTTCCGACAACACCCTGACCCTTACTCCAGGAGGGCCTGGAGGGGGATAACATTCACTACTTCCTCCAGTTCGCTCATCTTCACGCGTCTGAGTGTTGCACTGTCAGCGACTACAGAACGTGATCTAAATAGCTGCAGCTCGATGCTGAGTCTTAACTTTTGTTTTCTCTGTATTCTGGTACAGGTGGGGGTGATACTTGGGAACTATGCGAATCAAGTTTCCTAGACTAGTTTTACCCCCTGTGTCCACCTTAGCTAAGCTGATCTTCGCGCCACATCCCTTTAGTAGATCTTTTGATTTTGTTGCCATCTTTCTGTCGACTTTGTACATACACATTGGTAAGCTGTACTTTACAACTATACAGACAAAGTCCTCCTCACTAACTGACTAATGGTAGAATCACCCCACCCTCTATTTTGGACTCAACATATCTTTTATTGAAAAAAAAAGCAGCCTGCAGAGACCAGATGCTTTAACGTACCACTCTAGATAACTAGGGTGACTGGGCTTAGACACATGAACATGCTAAATCAGTACGAAGCAGCGGCCTTCACAGCCAAACGCCATATGTTTGTTCAAGTTTTTCTACTTGCATTTCTATGTTTTTCACCATGTACTACATGAGAAGTATTCGAACCATATTCTCATTTTTACCCATCACAGATTTGTTCTTCCCGGGTGCTGTGTGTGTGTTAAAGTCAGTTGCCTTGTTCCAGGTCATAAGTTAACTAAAAATGTGCTTTCATGTTCATGACAGAAGAAAAACAGGAATACACCTTGGTAAAATTGGTAGAATCAAGTACGACTGACATCACTAGGCCATGTTCTGTCTCCTGCAACTGAGTTGTTTCGATTTCATTATTTTGTTGTCTTGTGTTGACCAGGTGTTGTTTTGGATCCTGTTTACAGTGGGGTTCCTTATGTAGCTGGAAAAGGTTCTGTTGGGGTTTTGTGGGGAAATTGTAAACTATACATTTTTGGAAAGCTAAGAACCCCCTGAATCCAAAAATCACACTTCACAAATTTATGCCACATTTTTTGTGCTGCAAAGAAAGGATGGGCTTGTTGATGCATTGATTCAGCTAGTTCGAAAATTGATTGTTTTTTTTCTCTTAAATTCATGTCTAAAGCTGAGGCATTCCTCGTGTCATCGTCCATGAAAATGGAGACATTGACAGGTGGCAGCTGGTATGAATCTCAAAAGTGAAAATGTACATTTAGTATTCCGCGGTATGTTTTTTGTTGCACATAATTTGTTGGAGTTGGTTTTCTATTTCCCGCATAATGTTCATTCCGATCATTGAAATTTCATTGATCATTAAGACCAGCATATTTGTATTTTTCTCTCAGATCTCCCATCTACAGTACCACTCAATTTCAAGTGGGTTGCCATAGTTGTATATGTATACTTTACATGGTTTTCGGCTATGATAGATGTATTTCAGCTATTATGATGTATCAGTAGGGTCGGCATGATGCCTTGATGTAGAATGTGTCTACCATCATATTTAAAGTAGTTTACTATAGTAGAATGATTTAGATGGATGAGGTCCATACAGGATATAACACCTTCAATACTACAGCAAGCAAAAGACATTGTACTTTCGGTGTGGGGTCAGCTTTAACTCATGCCATAATAGTATCTCTGAAAGGGTCCTTCAGTGGCCCTTAACTTTATACTAGTAGAACGTTCTTCAAGATGAAGTGCTAAAATAAGTTTTTATTTTGCTCTAGCCAAAGCAGATGTTCGATCCTTAGATGTTACTAACACACTCCCGTAGAAATTAGTGAGCAGAGAACGAGAAAAGCGGTGCATGATGCGTAAAGCAGTGGAGCGGCTTGTGGCTGGGGGGCAGGGCTTGCTGGACGACCCGGTGAAGGACTGTTTTGTGAATCTCCGGGATGTGCATTGGAGAAATATGCCAACATATCTATTAAACATTCTTTACAAAGTGGTAGCACATACTTCTCTAAGCTCTCCCTACCATTTCTGCTGCATGTTTCTATCTGCTCAAATTCCATTATCATCGGGGGGGGGGGGTTTGCTTATACATGTATTGTCCTAGACATTAGATACTAAGTGTATTACACATTAATTCATTATATTTTATGGATAGAAATTATATTTAAACCTATTTATTTAGTACCTTCATTGATTGGCCTGAAATTAGGGTTGCGAGGATCAATGGGGGAGTTGACTGTATCGGGAACGTATGAAGCGTCATTGTCAGTATCCAAGTCCGCAAACTTGTTCTTTCTTTCTTTGGTGACATTTCTAACTCAATGCACGTAGTACCTCTAATACCACTTTATCTTTGTCTGCATAATATGTTGAGTTATGACATGAGCTGAAATAACACCTATCGAATCCACAAGAGCTATCATCTTTCTTTTCTTACGTACATATTGATGTATTGATATTGATGACTGACTTAAGATACCTCACAGATATGCGCTTTCTATTCTAGTCCCAGAAACGAAGAAGAAAGTCCACCTGTTTCTTCCTCCCTGCAGACCTGCTGCTTGGCCTGTTCGACGGACTGCCGGATGAGAGTTTTCACTGCTTCCCAACTTCACCTATGGCTGCGCTTTCCCATGCTGTGGTAGACTTACAGCATAACAAAGGCCTGTCCCTCTCTCACCATGTCTATGTGGTGTCGGAGGTTAAAGAACCCTTGCTTCGGTAAATGTGTAGGAGCGGGATTTCTCTCTTTTGGCTCATCTCATAGATTCGATCATCCTGGATACGATCATCCAAGGTAGGCCTACCTTTTAACTTGTGAAAAACTGAAACTTGAGTAAGTCTCACCTGCATAGTCAGTGGGACGTTAAACTACACAAACAAACAAACAAAAGGATGAGTTGATCCGCGAGCTCCGTCATCAACTCATCCGCCACACCCTCCTCCGCAGCAGCACGCTGTCTCTACCTCTTCTCTCTGTTGTGCGGCTGCGAATTCTTTCTCCACGGCCGCTGATAACAGATCGGGAAACGACGACGAAGTTCACTCGGTGAGCCATTTTGTCAAACTGACTTCCTAACCGCCTGAGATCAGCTGACGTCACACTATTTTCGACATGGTGTGCTTCATGCTACTTGTAAATTCTGTAATAGAACTGGGAGGCTAGGGCTTAACTAAGAAAGAATGACTACTAAAAGATTGATATCAATGCTGATGAACATACGGCAACCAGAAGGGTAAAGAAAATGCTTAGACAGATTGCCATGCACACAAGGGAAGCAGGACGGGACACCTACATGAAGGGGACAAGCATCAAGATAGAAAACGTATTGTAACATTCTGCCAACTTAGACAGGTCCGGGAAATGAAGGGAAACCCTCCCCAGAGCCGTTATTTACACCAGTGTTAATTCTCACAACGCAGGTAGGTGTGAAAACACTGCAGGGCTCACTGCCTACTGGTTGAAGTGGAGGAGCATAGAGGGAAAGCCTATAGAAAAAGCTCATTTATATGTGTTTCATGGCAATCCCATGTATGATTCACTATTCCCCATGTATGATTCAAGAGCATACACTAATCTATCTTATGGGATATAAACATTTAACAGCAAATTGATAGAAAATTCAGCAAATGGGTTATAAGAAAACCGTTGCTAATTTAAGCCCTGTAGTGTTTATGCTGCAAGCAAAACCGTTGCTAATTCTAGCCCTGCAGTGTTCTTACACCTACCTGCGTTGTGAAAATTAACACTGGTGTAAATAATGGCTCTGGGGAGGGTTTCCCTTCATTTCCCGGACCTGTTAGACAGGTTCCCCAGAGGAGTACACCTCCGTATTTTTAGACTTAAATTAATACGCATTAAGACCCTTCCATGATAAGGAGAAGGCATCAAAGCAAACCGCGAAGGGGTCTGGACCCCAGAACACATAATCACTACACTTCACCGTAGGGGCAGACGCAAATAGGTCAATCTCCATGATTACAGTACCAACACTGCCTGCAACCTGAATAAAGAACATGCATATAGAATATATGATGTTAGCTATTGATATCAGAGTGCACAATTTGTACACTAGAACCGATTTGAACACTTTTATAGTTAAAAAAATGAAATGAAATTTCCACACAACTTTTTTTTGGAGTGAGCGTTGTCAGCCACCATACTTGTCCATCAATACTGGAAAAAGCACATCTATTTTGAAATTGATACAGCGTTATTTTTTTCCTTTTCCTTTTTGTGCTTCAGTGCATTTTTGGGTCTCTTCAATGGGGGTTGAGTTGCAACTGGTGCAAGGGCGATATGGACTGCAGCTGTATTACCAGGCACAGGCACTGCAGCTGGTGCAGGTCAGGGTCCATGTGAAGTATGGCAGCAGGCCCAGGTGCATGAGTGACACTCGGCCCCTGTATGTTTGTTTGGTGTTGGATGATATTGCTTTTTGATACACATCAATGAACTCCTTATGAAGGTCATGGTTTCCTGTTCCAGTCTGTTTTGCCTTTTTTCTCCCTGTAATTTGTCAAAAATTTCATTTTGTATACACGGTGAGAAAATCAGCCAGAAAAGCAAAAAGTAAATAATAAAAGTAAGAATAATAAAAGAAATTGTCTTCTAGGTCCGCCGGTTGGAGTCGAGGCATCTGGTAGTTTGGCAGTATGTTGACACAATATGATCCCCTCCTCTGGGAAACATTGACACTTCTCGCTCCCCGCACACTGCTGAAAAGACTGTCTGGTATAACAGGAGCAGCAGAAGGAGACCCACTATACTATAGTGCGCCATTTTCTCTGAAAGTATTCAAAATAATGCCTGAATGTATTATCAACAGTCATATCACCCCAGACTCTATACTCCTTAGTGAGAAATGTACATAATTTTCCAGACAAGAGACTATACAAGTCAAGGTGAGTTTGTTGAATCGTGCATCTTTGAGCCTTACCAACTAATTTTTCTGTGGGCCGATCATTGGACTTATTCCAAGGCTTGGTGTCGAAGCCTTGGATAAGACCATATTTTGAAACTTACATGCAGCAGGTCTTGTTTCACATGCCACAGCAGGTCTTGTATCACATGCCACAGCAGGTCTTGTTTCACATGCCACATCTCACACACGATGGGCTTTAGGTGGATATACCGCAGGATGGTTATACCGCAGGATGGTTTCAGGAGCAAGGTTCCGCAGGTCTTGAGCGCCATCAAGCCGAATCCTTGTCATCATGTCACCCCCTATTAGTGCACATCTGGTGTGTGTAGGTTAGGAAGCACACCAAAGTTGATGGGTAATTTGTCCTCTGCTACCATTTTTCCTCATATCGTTGTTTTGAGTTCTGCAGGAGTCATCCAATGCACTTTGAGAGATGCAGCTTTAGCTTCTGGTGGAAACTCTCTATGGCGTTAGTTGTCGTATGGCCGATGATAGGAAGGTCCCCATCATCCCACTGATCGCAGTCTCTGCCAGAGCCTGGGATACAGTCATATTTCTGCACCGGGATTTTGACCTTTTCAAGATGTACAGGAGGAAATATATGCAACGGTGTGCCTAGTGCCATCAGGAGGGCATTTAGCAGAGCTGTTAGGCTCATGCACTCCGAAGGGCTCAGCCACTATGCCATCATTTTTCCTGTCACCTTCACTTTCACCTTCACCTTCACTTTCACCTTAAGTGCTCCTTTTGGAAGGCCGAGGGTGGTCCGCTGTGAAATCCTGGATTGCACACTTCAGAAGTCTTTAACGTAATCCACCAGTCCTGCTTGTACCTTCAACCTTGGGCATTTTCCTGGATGGGGGGGGGAAGATATTGTATTCAATGGGGGGCATATTTTAACTCTTTAAGTAGTCTGTGGCTTGGTGATGAGTGTCCTTCCCTCAAGCTACTCACATTTGTAGTAAAGCACTGGCTGTTGAGGTTGCCTGCCCTGCAAGCGGAACAGGCCTTCGGTAGCCTCTCTTCCATTCTTGCTGTAACAAAGCAAAATTGATTCATTAACCCAGGAGCAAACAAGTGTCATCATCCCTCCCCTCTCTGCACTAAAACATGAAGACAGCACTGGTAGATGTGCTCAACTGACCTATAATCTCGACCTTCAACTTCAGGGTGTGACCACCAGACACATCACTCTCCTGCTCAACCCGGAAGCTTTCTTGCGGCTCTCTTCTGCCATAGAAATGATCAAAACATGAAAAAATAACCATGCTTGGCCTAAAAAATGAAAAGAATGGTGAGACATGCTTATTTGAATATCAAATTATTTCTTGTGAGCCAATTTTTATTTTTGGGGGTATATCCCTTGTCTATCTCAGGTAGGCAAGCAGAATGTTGGTTGTGTAAATAAAATAAACAGTGCTTATACAGTCAAGATTTCTTTATTTTCCCAATGATCTAAACGTTTCATACAACATCCCAGCAGAATGACATCTGGAGGGCAGCACAGTCCCTACAGAAAGCAAGATACAAAAGACAAAGAGAACTGCAAGAGATCTCACTCAGTATACACCACCCAGCCGTCATCGACATGTTCCACCCCTGTATCATTGGGACGAACTACGAACTGCCATCGCAATTCTTTTTTCTTCTTTCTAACTTCCTCATGGGTCTCATCTGTATGTCCTTTTCTGCGCTCTACCCTGTGCGGGCTTGATGTCAGCTCTCTCTCTTTTTTGACCTTGGCCCTTCTCCATCATGCTGTTGCCCTCTTTTTCTCCTTTTCTTTGGTTGAGTTACTGACACATTTCGTTTCTGGCTTTCTCCAACTGGCGCTGCTCCAGTTCTGCTCCAGCTCCTTCTTCCAGGCGGAAGTCGGCTCCCCTGATTTGTTGCTGGGTGCGGAGGTGGTTCCTGCGGAGTGTCGTGCAGAGGAGCCAGCCCCATGGCTACTCCGGTGGCTGGGGAGGGGGCACCTACTGCGGCTTCGTCGGCGCGTCGAGGCTCTCGATGCAGAGGATGTCGATTCCTGTAGAAAACGAGGATGTGTGTGTCCATATACCACGACTACACAACTGCCCGCCAAACCTGCTGGCAAAATCCAGCTGGACTTAATTAATGACGTCAATCAGTCATGATGTGCTTTTGGTCGAAGTTCGGATTCCACCTGCGGATTTGGAGTAGAGCTTCTGCTAAAGCAGTGTGAGTCTCTAGGTTGGTGAAGAAAGTAGCAACAATCATGAAGCGGCCCTTGGTTGGAACTGCTAGGAAGTAGAGTGCATACTCATAGCGAGATGTCTTGTACGCTGCATCCATGAGGAAAGTCTTGCCATACTTTTGGTCACATTTTGCTTCATCTACATCCAACACATGTTGCCATCCATTACCTTCAAACCTGATCAATCCTTCTGTGGTCCATGATACACTATCCTTTTGAAAAGTAATGACAATATGTCAAATTTGTTACGAATTAACGACTTCAGGAAGAAAATTAAGCTTGCAATGTTATGAATGGAAACTGTTTAAATGAACTATTCTACAGAGCAAGAGGTGGTTGTGGTGGAGTTTTCTCTGTCTCTATCTCTTCCAGGGTTACTTCGTGTGCCTCTAGCGTTTCCTTAAGTTTGGGATGTTTGGGACTTGATTACCATTGGGGATGTTTTCGGGGAAATGCAGAGCATGCCACAAGGACAGGTGGATATTGATGTTGGGCATGCACTTTTTTATTGCACCTATTTCTTCGAAGTCATTGTCTATCAAAACCCTCACTTGGTCCATGTGGCTGCTATTGTTTCAACTCTGGGGTTACTGTCTTTCCATAACGGCCGATTTCCGGATTTTTTAAGCATTTGATATAATGAACTAGCAGCATTTTTGAAGCATTTGACATAATGAACTAGCAGCATTTTTGAAGCATTTGACATAATGAACTAGCAGCATTTTTGAAGCATTTGACATAATGAACTAGTAGCTAGTTGTCCTACCATCTCCTCATTGTATGCTTTTTATGTCGGCTCAGTGATTGTCAGTGGGATATCTACTCCTGGCTGGTGCAAGACAGTGATCTTGTGGTCTGCCAGTGCAGTGTAGGACCACTCTGCTGAGTATGCCGGCTCAAGTGTCCTATACGCCACAAGGAGGTTCACTGCCGGTGTTAGGCTGTGTATCTTTAAATCAGCATAAGTTTTAGAGAGGACATATCCAGTATGTGCGCGGTTTGAAGCACTTCACCATACCAGGCAGTTGGTGGACTGTGCAGAAAGCTATACACTGGTACTCGACAAAGTGGACCAGATACTGATTAACATTGGAATATGTGATTTCATGCAGGGAGTTACAGCTCTTCAGATATCCTACGGTATAGAGCAAGCTGTCCATAGACTCTGCAAGCATTCAACAATTCAACAATAAAGAACATGGAAAGGATTAAAATATATTCACATTGATTCACTAACACATTTCAAAACTAATATATATTGGATTACTGCGGTGTAGTATTTCTTAGGTCCTGGGGGTCATGTGTTACTGTGTTAAGAGAAATAAAGAACATGACGATAACATGCGACAGTTACTTTACTCATCTAAGTGTTGAAGTTCTCCGGGGACTCCGAGCCGCAGCCTCTGGTTTGCTGGCTAGCCTCCCCTACAAAACACGGGAATGCCGCCCAGGTCGCAGAGCTGTCCGCCCGGGTTGGCTTGGGCAACCGGCTGAAAGTGCAGCCAGAGTAGGTGGTAGCGACATTACCGATATAGTTGTCACATCGGTGCTCACCCACCCCGACCACACAGAATACCTGGAAGCAGTCCGGGCAGGCCAGGGCGCTGAGATGCCGGCGCTGCGCGAGGCAGGTTTTAAACCTGGCACAGCACCAACCACACATGCTGGGGCACTGGCTGTTCAGGTTGCCAGCCCCACAAGCGGGACAGGCCTTCGGTAGCCTCTCTTCCATTCTTGCTGTAACAAAACAAAATTTATTCATTAACCCAGGAGCAAACAAGTGCCATCATCCCTCCCCACTCTGCTTCAATTGGTAAAAGACTGTCCGCTAGCACATTTTTGAATCTCAGTGTTGCTAATGTCCACATCAAATGTTAGATAAGATTGTTGGCGCTTGGTCAGTGCTCTAGCTGTGGTTTGTGAACCGGATAGATGGGGAAGCGTGGATTCAATGACGGATGCCCGGCCGGTACTCCGGGCCAGAACATGGCCCTTTGTACTAGCCCTCCGCAGAGTGACATTGAATTGATGGTGGATGCCCGACCGGCATTTAGGACCTGGCGGCCCCGTTTCCTGTATTTCTCGTCGGTCTGGAGGCGGCTCCACCCACCCAGAGCATACGCTCTTCATCTGGTTGTACTTCTAGGAATTCCTTTGGGTAACTGGATAGTTCTTGGTACAGTTCCGTGCCTGGGAATACTTTGACAGGATTTGTCCTGGTATGTCGTGGTTTATAGATCCGCCGGGTTGAGGTTAAGGTGGGAAATAACACTCCTTTCTTCTAGGCCCATCATTCACCGCTTTTTAGGATAGATTGGACTGTATTAATGCCCTATATCCCTCCACCGACTTCTTTTAGGTCTGAGAAAGCCATGAATATGACCTTAGTTGTCGAAATGGCGTTTAACTGGTGTAAGGGGGGGTGGGATTGTCAGTGCATGCTGCCGGACAACGGTGTCCATGCCTTGAGACCGACCACGCTATGTCTGCCGCGGCAGACATAATGGCAGCATGAAAAATCCGGAGAGATAGCAGCTACCTAATGGGCACTAGTTTTCTGTCTTTGCGGAAAAACGGCAGAACATGGCAGGGGATACAAAATGAAGATTGAAAATTATATATTTGCATGTGATCGACTACGCTTGCACGTCATCGTCGCCCTGATCCTTGTGTTAAAGCAGGAACATCTCCAGCGCTCTGCGGGGACTTACCATGCGCCATCTGGAGTGCAATTAGTACAGCTGTCAGGCTCATGCACTCGGAAGGCCTCAGCCATTGTGCCACCATTTATTTTATTACGAAAAACCACTCCATACTAGTGTCAAGAAAAAAAACACGTCGTTTGTCCAAAGCTTCACTCCAGCTTATATCAAACTTCTATTCTAGCTCGCTCTCTCTCACTTCAGTCTTCTCACTACGTCTGCATTTTTCACTGGCTCCTTTCTTCATGTCTGTCAATTGAAAATGGAAAATAGTATTTAAGACATATAATCATATTCATATATGTATAAAAAAACAAGAGACAAGAAGAATTATTAACATATTAATTAAGTGTTTGCACATTTCTTCTACTACAAATATAGTATAATTAAGAGTATACATGATATCAAAATAATAATATATAATATATAATAATATTAAAATAATTTTTCTCTATGACATTGCTATGAGTATAGTACTACTGTAATATATGGTAATTAATATTTGAAAACAGTAGAGTGGGAACATTTGCTATATTGGATTATTTTTCTCCAGTTTAAATCGGGAGATTGATTTATATACATTTTCTTACCACTTGTGCTCTCTTCAGTAACGGGGGTCGTGCTTTTCTTCCGCCTTCTCTTGCTGTCTGGTAATAGATAGGAAGTCATATATCATTTGTGAACAATCATCTGATACACTAACTTTAAGCATCAGAGATATTTTATTTCCAAGAAATGAATATATATATATATAGACATACTACTGGCATAATAATACAGGGTGTCACTGTGCAGGAATCTGCCCAGAGTCATATAAAGGACCTACACCTAATACAACTGAGAGAAACATGCCACAAGTCATGGATTCAAGATGACCTCAACATGCTCCCCAAGTTCTACAACAGGTGACAAATGATCCGAATTATCTTGAGCTGACAAAAGACCGATATTGATGAGAAGGTGAGGGGACAATAGACAAATATTGATGAGAAGGTGAGGGGACAATAGACAGATATTGATGAGAAGGTGAGGGGACAATAGACAGATATTGATGAGAAGGTGAGGGGACAATAGACAGATATTGATGAGAAGGTGAGAGACACAGGACCGTGAGTATATGATAAAGAACATCGTTATAGACAACATACAACAGTTTAAGAAGCAGAACTTAAAAAAACAGCTGAAGCACAGACATGTCCACTACGTGTTAGGCATACAACCAGCGTTTCTTTTTATCTTTTTCCCTCCGAGCAACCTTTGATTAAGAAAACTAACCAAATTGTTTGGCTACTGTCAGATCCTGCCGGGCTGCATGCGGCCATGGCAAGCACAAACTAACAGGTCGGCACGAGGAACACCAGCAGCAAAAATTAAAAACATTAAAGTGTTTCGAGGTCGAATTGATATCTTGCTTTGACATTCATTCATCAGTTTTGCCTTGCTGCTCCTGTATAGTGGCTTGTGAGGATCTCCAGTTGGTGCTATCTGTGTCAGAGGCCTCTTCCCATCCCAAGCCCACTGATGTACGTTATTATTTCAGCATCTCTCGCGGTTTATGCGCAGGGGCCAACAGACGATTCTTTCAGTTTACGGTAGTTCATCTTAACAAGGCTTTTCATAACGGGCGGCCACTCCGATTACCACATCGAGCATCACCCACTTAAACCTGGTTGTTGCGGTGATTACCTTGTTTTCCAAACCGTTTTCTGTTATTTGGGTCTCCTATCACTGTTTGTTCTTGGACTCTAGCTGTTCTATTGAACTGTGGACCTACTCAGGGGAGAAACCCCATGTGTGTTCAGTCTGTGGTAAAGGGTTCAGTCAGCTTGGCTGTCCTGTAGAGACACATGATGACCCACACAGGAGAAAAACCCCATGTGTGTTCAGACTGGTAAAGGGTTCAGTCAGCTATTAGTTTCATAACCCTTGCCAGGTTACCTAGCATTAGTGCGCCTGTCACTGGATCCGACACTTTTGACAGCAGTCACCAGGCTATGTCATCCCCGAGGCAAGCAGCCGACAGGAACATCCAATGAATGGTTCACAAATCTTGCATATAAAGGCTTTGACACACATGCCAACACTGGCAGGGACGCTATTGATTTTTCCATACCAAGTGCTGATGCGACAGCAAATATTCTCATGTGGAAATGGCATTACTTGCTCTGCTGCCTGGACCGGGTCCATCTCTTATCTCTTGGCGCAGGATTCTAAATCTAGTGGCGAAAATGCCAAAGGTGTTTTCCACTATTCTACAGCAACGTGACAAACAATAGTTAAATATCCTTTGTGCCATGGTCAGGTTGGGGAGAAGCCAGGCGCATGAGAATGGCCATCTCTTTTGTTACTGGCTTCTTGGAAATTGGTTGATCGGACGGGTCGACAGAAGCGACGCTGG
The DNA here is from genome assembly GCA_947462335.1 of Harmothoe impar. Lineage (NCBI taxonomy): Eukaryota > Metazoa > Annelida > Polychaeta > Phyllodocida > Polynoidae > Harmothoe > Harmothoe impar. The sequence goes on along the minus strand of OX381706.1, from coordinate 76,424,087 downwards.
CTGACCTCTTCCTTGTCCCCTTGCGGGAAGTGCCACAGACCATCTAATTAATTCTGACCCAAGTTGAAATAGATAGATGAGGTTATAAATGGCAGTGAAAATGCCTGTTTAATATTTCTGGAATAGAGGTAAAAAAATCTTACATTTAGATTCCATGATTCTATGACATGAAGGCATGTGAACGTATGCGCATGTATAACACTTTCTACACATGATGACGGGTAGACATCTATATTCTAACTTAATGATAGTGTGGAAAGTTAAGTGCAGGAAGATACACATTGGGTTAAGGAAAGTGGTGCGTATAGTATGTATTGCCTTCCCGGAGAACCATGCGCCACATTGTTTGGCATGCCGTCCATTTGCGCTCTTTATCGGGATTAAAGCTCAAGAAGGTTTCTTTATCCAGTCTTACAGCCTCAAACAATTCAATTCAAATAAGAATCATCAATTTGTACACGAGATGTTTGCTTCAATATCACTATCTAAGCTAAATATTTCATTAGATGAAAACTCCCCTTAAGAGGGTATGTCGTTGTGGAGGCCGCTCGCATCCAGTCCTCATCCTCAGGGGGACACCCATAATTGGTGGGTCCAGTAGGGCAGTATTCCCAGGACTAGGGAACAAGGTGTCTGGCTCCTCTTCATAATGTCGGGCTCCCATTCATAATGTTCATAATGTATGTGATATCTTGTAGTATATGCACGTTCCTTTATGCAGAGATATCTGTCGGATCGTGCACTTTCTCCAAGATTACTCGTGGGGACATGTTCACCTCTTTCTTAATCGGATTCGAAAAGTTTGCTTCAAACAAGGCGACATGGCATTAGAGTTCCGTTTTCGGTGGTTGTGTTCTTCTATTTCAACAATTTCCACAATTTCAAGATTTTGACATCCCAGATTCATGCAATGAGCTTGGATTCCGTTAGATTTTTTATTTGTGTGATGATTTCACGAGGTTTTTGGCTCAGCTTATAAACGGCTCTATATAAGCTCCGCACCCAAGTTCCAACCAATACAAAAGTAGAGCAAATATCATTGAAATCATTGAAATTGTCCATTTAGATTTTCTTTTTTTCAGTTATCTGGAAGCAGCCTGTATTTTTATCAATTTGAAACAGAATCGGTAATGGAGGTGTTTTAATCATTTATTGACCACATTAATATACACGAATATTTCCTCGGTGTTCGTCAATATGGTACATACGTATGACATGAAATTTTCGATGTTGATTCATAACGTCCTTGTGAGGAACATGTAGAAATGTAGTACATGTATGACCGTAATAAAATAAACTGTCAATAACGATAAGGGTAGTACTCAGCATAGCTGATTTTAAGTACTAACCAACATATTTTATCACGATGTCTCAGTTATACACTTGTTCTATAAAGAGCAAGATGGACAATACAGGACTTTGACTGGACGAATACAGTTATTAAAACATGTGGATTGAATAATAAAACTGATATTTCTCAGACTCATGTTTGCATAGACATGTTCTCCAGAATGTATAGAGGTAGCTAGCATGGCATCTATCACAGATTTTTAAAGTAGTAATTTATCATCAGTTAAATTTTACAATGTACAATATACCGGTAAGTGGGTGATCAGCTGAATACTAACTCAGAAAGCACAAAAATTATACCCGACAATAAATAAGCAAGTGTTTTAATCGAGGTAATTTGCGATTTTGATTGCCAAAAGGCCCTTCATCTCTTCTTTAAATTTAGACAACTCGACAATATTGCGATATTTCTTATCTAAGTCGTTCCAAGTTTGGGCTACAAATACCTCAATTGATTTCTGATATGAGGTTAAAACAATATTGGAATATTTCAGTAGGGGGGCTACAGATTCTCTTGTGTTTCGAGGCCTAATATTCAGCGCTTCCACTTTTTTGGATTTCTTGAACCCATATAATTGGGCATGATAGATTCTTCTATCAACAAGTTTTGGCAATTTGGCTCTTTGGTGTATCACATTTGTTGAGGTTAATATAGGCACCTTAAAACAGTATTTCAAACATCTATTTTGAATGGTCTGCAGGAGGTTAGTGCTCGTGTTGCTTGCGGCATGGTACACAATATCACCATAGTCGAACAGTGGTAGTACATAGGTCCGGTATATGATTAACATTATGGCAGTGGGTACATACATTTTTAAGATGGCTAACATATACGATTTGAAGGCCATGTTTTTCCTCATTTCCTTGACATGATAATTAAAAGACAACTCGTAGTCGAGGCAAACCCCTAGGTACTTGTATGTAGGAACAAATTTCAGTTTTTTATCATTTATTCTAATATTGAGATTTCTTACCGGTAGTGATTTTGATTTTATTTGAGAGGCGAATCTTGACGGGGAAGGGGTGCATATTCTAGTTGTAGGACATTTAAAAACATACGATTTATGTCACTCTTGTCGGGGATATATGATCTAAAGTAAGAAAAAGTCAGGGAATTAAAATGTTAAGTTGGCAACGCTGTGGAAGGACACGCGACCTGGCGTAATGCAATGGAAAAGAACATATTAACATTTATGTCAAGATAGGAGAAGTAAAACAGAGGATATCAGCAGCAGAAATAACCTGATAATTACATCGATGTCATTGCCAGAATAAGATTTATTAAAACTATACTTACTCTCACACAGGAGGAGCATGCACCACATACCACCAACTGACTGGTGCCTCTTCCAGTAACTAGCCCCAGGACCTGTGTGCCTCTACTACTACTGCCCCACCATGTGTGCACCACGCGAGTAGGGTGTGTGCATGGGCGAGTTGGTGAAATCCTGAAAAAGCATCCCTGTACTAAGGCTGATGCTAATACAGATGACGGTCCAACTGCCAGTGAGAATAGAGACACTCTTAAAACAAAGAAGTGAGTCCCACCACAGACAATGTTCAGGCGAAGAGTCCTCAACCTTCTAACCCAGCGAGAAGAATACAAGATGTTCCGCACACCGCTTCTCTTCATGAACCATCTCCACTTGTTTTTTTTGAGAGCAGAAAACCATAACTTTTGTTAAACCTTCTTTAATTGTCAATTTATTACGTTATGACCATTGGGAAAACTTGTCTAGGGCAGTTGTCAGCCTGTTTGCTAGCATTTGCTGCAATCTCACAAGCCTTTATCTCAGAAATCAAAACATTATCACAGAACGTGATGAAGACAACCGAGGAGGGATTCCTGTGTGACTAAACGTCTACAAAATGGCGCAAACCAAGAATAACTGCTGTATAACAGTTTAATGTCATTAGTACCAGTCCACTTTTACAGATACTACGAAAAAAGGTCTTAATTTTACAAAATTGATTGATACAGATGGTTGTGAACTACGTTTACAGAATGCACCGCCAGGATCACGACCAGTGCTTTCTAGATGACTGTTGGGCACTCCGCCTGGAAGTGTTTTGTAGTTTTGAAGTCTTGTACAGGCACTCTTTCCTCTTGAAGGTGTTTTTACCCAAATTGTTTCTGTTTAATTTACACTCAACAGCAATTCTTTCCATCACTCTGTTCTTTTTTGTGACTTGGCTTGCCAGTAAACGTTCTACTCTGCCTTTGCTTTTCTCTTGAAGGTCGGTCGCCTCATTGCGTTTATTCTTATACGCCTGACCATATTCTGATATCATATTAGCCATGTATAAGTCCACATTCTTGATTATCAAGGTAATCAACAACCTTGCTTTTCTTTGCTCTGATCTTGCACGATGAGAAACACAAATCGCATTTGGTGCATGCTCTTGAGCAGCATGAAACATGCATATATATAGATATAGATGCTACCGTTCTTCTGAGCGATTGCTGTGGCCAATGCCCTTTCTTCTGTGTATTTCTCGGTGCACAAGTCCCAGTGGAAATATGGCATGGGGTTTTGATACTTCTCAACATACCCTTTGCCAGGAATGGAATCATCTGTGATAATCAAACTTTTGTCTTTGGCATAGCACAGTCCCATGAGTGGTAGCCAGGTTAGTACTGGGCCTAATGTTTTCCTACCCGTATTTGCATGTCTACTTTTAGAGGGACCCTGCGAAATACTGCAGCGGCTTTCCCCGCCCAGCTGCGTAGCATCAGGCGTCGGTCTCCTCAGCCATTTTTTTAGGGGTATTGAAAGGGGGGGGGGGCCTTATTTTTTTATCCTATTATTAAGGGGCTAATTTCTCACTGCCTCACTTGTGACACTCACAATAGCCCACTAGACTTGCTCAAGTGCGTACAAGTGCTATATATAGAATGGAGACAAGAGAAATTACTTTTGTATACTATATTTTTTTCAACCGTTTTATTCAATACAGGAGGAAAAAATATTTTACCGGTAGGGGGGGGTGGAGAAGGAGAGGCCTCTGGGGAGAAGGCCGGTGGCACCTCCTCCGGCAAAGCTGCGGCCATCTTTGCTGCCGCCTGTACCTTCCGCCGTTCTTGGTGGGCCTCCGTGGTCAGCATTTGCGTGTAACTCCACTCATCCGTGTTGGGTTTGGGTCTATGAAGCTGGCAAATGTAAAGGAAAGATATAGTACAAAAAGAAGGAAAATATTTGGGACGTGTTATACACACAAATATTTAAAATGGACTTGGTTGTACCATGTACTAAATAATATTAGCATGTTATACGATATAGCACAAAGAAAATAACAGTATGTCTACTTGTGGGAAAAAGGGCAACATAAGAAAAGATAGGGTAGTTAAAAGAAAGACATTTAAAAAAAATTCTTTTTGTTACATAGTTAGACTCACTGCCGAGTTCTCCTTGGATTTTTTCCGGAATGCAGCCACTTCCTCTGCTGGGCCATCCAGCTTCTGCTTGTACCACTGCGACTGGTTATTCCTGTTGCGCTGCATCTGGTACATCTGATAGTCCGCAGGCTCCAGGTAGGGGACCCATGCCTTCCTCTCGTCCACCCACTGCTGCAGAACAGGCTTTGCACAGGGGGTGGGGGGGGGGACGAGGGGGGTGGGGAAAGGCAGTACCACCAAAGGCCTCGCCTCCACCTTCTCAAATACCCGTCGGTCCCTCGGGGCGAGTTCCTCACGGTATGGCCGCATTTGCTGTAACCAATCCTGTAGCACGGAGTTGGGTACTCAGGGCTCAGGGGCCTTCAAAGGGAGGGGGAAGGTAAAACTTGGAGAAGCCATCTGGAAAAAAAAAAATCTTAATTACATAGTGTAATGTAGGTGCATTGTACAGTTGTCATAGTTTGTACCAGGTGGTAGTACAACCCATGATGTGCAGATTGCTAACACCCAGTACAATACAGCACATAATAACAGTCCCCCAGTATATATATACAGTGGGCCCCGAGACTGCAGTGGACACGACTCATCGTGGCACTGTACAGTGCATATGTCCTGTTTATAAGCGGTTTCTGAGAGGCACCGAGCGGGACACAGAGTGAGAGAACATGAGAAAGATGAATGAGATAAGACAAGACAGCCGTGGATGAAAGGCGCAATATGGGAAAGGAAGAGAACAGGGACATGTGCTGCAATGGCAAGCTATGTAGAATATGAATAGCGGGAAAAACAGATAAAATAAGCAGTTAAACTTTGTTTAGTTTAACCCACCGTGATATTCCGGAAGTTGTGAACAGCAGTGGCGCCGCGTGGTGTTATATTCATTCTGGTTCTTGTAAAAGCCGCGAGGCGTCAGGACATGTACTTTCCCGCCCGCGCGGCAACCCCATAGCATACATCATAACATGACATGAACGATAGGAATAAAACAATGTCTGACACAGAATTCTGTATAATGGGGTGGGGTGGGGAACAGTTGTGCAGTTGTATGAGGCATATTTTGAAAGGGTAGAGAAGGAGAAACACGTGTGGTACTGACCCTGTACAGAGTAGTAATGGAACAAGGTGATGTTGGAAAGGTTGCAGTAAGGGAGATGTTTAAGTTGAGACATGTCATGAACTTTGTTGTACTGCAGTAACGTGTGTCAAAGATATGGTGAAAGCAGAGGAAAGGGATAAAATTCTTTCATATGGGATGTTCAATGGGGAAAGAAAGGGGATGGAAAGGAAATATGGTATAGTACAGAATATGTTATATCATAATGTGTAATACGGTATACTTACTGGGTACATCTGGCACTTTGTGTAACACTGCCCCATGACCACACTCAATGCAGTCACTCAGAGCCTGCCACCACTGTGAAGAGCGCGCAGTCGCACTCCGGCATGCTACACTGGCCCAGTTTCTCCTGCAGCAAAATATTACCATTTAATGTTTGGAAAAGAACACAGTAGAACAGCATATGGGAATATATAACATTTAAACATGGTACAACTATGTGAACGGGATATACGGTAGTATGATATGGACTTGTACAATGTGCATGTCTGCTGGCGGCAGAGAACAAAGAAATGATATTTGAGTTGCTCCAAATGCCTCTCGATGATACACTAGTACCCCCTGTACAATATAAACATGAGATGTACAGCCGATGGGCAATATTACAGGAGTTAGAGACATGCCCCGCGAGGTTTTCGTTACGGACAATACACGCCAGCACCGTGCGAGCCTCATCCGGGGCTTGCTTAGCGTCGGCAAGTGGAAATTTCGCCACCCGTGGCTCGGTAAAACATCAATCTACCCAAAAATGCACCGTTTTGGACTGAATAAAATCGATGGGGGGGTGCTTTGGGCCTTCAAGAACCATGAGGAGCAAAAATTTTGGCAAAATTACTTACCTTTTGGCAGATTTCCGACGAAGAAAAAGGCAAAAACCATGTAATGTGCTTCGTTTTGATTGCGGGTAGCGTCCCTTCTGCAGGAAATTGTTCGCGGTGCATCTTGAATTGTATGGTAAATACTAATTTTGCTATTTGTATTGTCTATACTGATGTTGTCAATAGAAGTTGCCTCGGCGGCCTCTGCCTGGAGGTGGACCTCTTCCTCCCCTGCCTCTGGGGATGTTCCAATTATTGCGACCTCTGAATCCCCGGCCTCGCCCACCCCATTGCTGGGGGTCCGGGAAATCCTCCTGTATATTGGAGGAGGTGGAGGCGTGTGCCTCTGCGCCTGTGAGTTTTGTTTAAGATTTTGTTGACTCCCGCCATGTACGAAGACATACTTTGTGAAGAGCTAGTACTGCTTTGTTCGTCTTATCTTCACTTTGCCTTGCCTACTACAGGACCACTCGATTTCCTGAAACTTTTTCCATGCTGAACAATGAACTAGAGAAGGGTTGTCCATTTATGAGATGCTGCTTTTCCTGTGAAATACATCTGAATGTCCAAGGCGTTAGAGTACACTTGAATTACAAACAATCCAATCAATCAATCAGCAGCAGTCAGCAGCAATCATCAAGACCAACTGAATGTGTAACCAATCAACCAAACAATGATCAATCTGGTTGGACCCCCAAAAAGGTCGAATTTCCGGGACCCTGGCACCTTGGCCAACCTTGCCATGTTGCGTTTTCATTTATTTTCTACGACTTCGCAGAAATTTGCTTTTGAAGAATTCAGACTGTTAGGGCCTCTCTTCAACTGCTCTCTGAACGTTGGCGATCCTGCTGATATGTATTTCTTTGATCTTGATAACAATCTTCTCTGCGGCTAGCAATAGCATTTGTTCTACCTCAACTGTATGTATCAAGAATTGAATGTTCCATTGAACCAATTTGTTTTCTAATTTAAGTTTCTCGCCAGGAATATGACCTTAGTTGTTGAAATGGCGTTAAACTTCCATTACTCACTCACTCACTCTCCTTGGGGATGCTTTCATCTTCGGGGACATCTTTGTCTTGCAGGACGTCATCGGGAACCAGGTAATGGCCATGACTCGAGCAAAGCCATGATAGCGATTCACTGCTACAGCACATGTCAAGGGGAGTTTGTTGAATCGCGCATCTTTGAGGCTTAACTAATTTTTCGATGGGCCGATCATTGGACTTATTCCTAGGCTTGGTGTCGAAGTGTCAAAGTCGTGGTCCTGGAGAGAGCCCCCTGCCAGCTTCAATGTCCAGTTGTAATTCAACTCTTTGTACAAGTCACTCCACTGACCATGACGGTGTGCGTGTATTGGTAGTTGGAGTGGCTGTGTGTGGAGACCTCTTTTGTCAATAAATTCTTCAATTACGTCATTGACTGCTTGCACCGTGTCGTTGACAATGCCCTGCAGGTCATACCCCACAGTGGGGTTCCCTCCAGGTGTGGGCCAGGGCGACGTCTTTGCCCCAGTGATTGGGGCTAATTGGTGAAAAAAATATTTCACTTTTGTTAAATCTTTCTAATCCGATGGTGCTTCTAGTAGACAATATTTCTATCCATCGGATTTCCAAGAATACACCAACATATTATGACTGGTTGAACAAATACAGAACTAGCTGGGGCGGGGTTAGTGGAGTCCCGGAGCCAAGCATGAATGATGGAGACTGAGGTGGAGCCGGGTATGAGGCTACATACAAGTCCCAGGCTGTGGCTGGACATGCAGGGGACCCTGGTATCCTAGGGAGTTACAGGACTGTCCTGAGAACTGGTAATGTCACTCCTAAGGAGAGTATGTGGGCCCGTCCACAGTACGGCAGCTGGGGAGAGTAGATTGGAGGAGCGTAAGAAGGCAAAGAAACCTATACAGATTGCAGCCTTAAAAGGTAGAGCTGCTAAGTCCTTGGTGAGTATTGAGCGAGAACCAGGTCACCCGGGGTGAGAGGCGGCGCCGGATTTGGTATAGAGTTGGTGAGAGTCTGAAAGCCCCTTTTGCTTCAGCTTTTGCTTTTGCTTCTTGTGAGTAAAGAGAAGTGGGGTCACCCCCCCCCCCCCCCTCTCCCTGATCCAGATGGCTGCTCCAGAGTTGTAGCACTTTCTAGAATTGGAACTCTTTAAAGAAGTAGCCAAATACTGTTGGTAGAGGCACGCGTCCAACAGCGTTGGGGATAGAATATCCACTCCGTAAGTAATTGCAATTGTGAGATACATGGTGGCATGTGTCGTCTGTTGTGATGTGTGGAGTCAAGAGATTGCTGCATTATATGAGGCTATTGCTTGGTCACCAAGGGGATACAGGCATCATACATAACCTAGGCAGTGACAGTCAGGCTAATAGTTTTTATTTTTTTTATTTATTATTATTTTATTTTTGTGCAAATATTCAGGCATGAACACTCTTATCTCTGAGCCTGCCAACCGCGGCCCCTGCGTTGAATATAGAAGCATGCACAAAGAGATTCGACAGGCAGCCTTTTAAGACTATATCCGCCAGAACTCTATATCCGGGACCATACCCACAGAGGAATCAAGACAGCAACCCCAACAAACATTTCTCATATACTATAAGAGGCACCAGAACCTATATCATTTTTCAACAGAATTTTGTGTATTAATATTTTAAGGTATATACAGGGCGTTAAAATACGAGACTTTGGTCGGCCCCCCTACTTAACAACAAGGTTCTGGTGAACCTCCACCGGACACTGGCTGCTGCCACCATATCATCATAATTATATTTATTGTCTTTTTAATCGATGTTATAAATGATCGCCCCAGCGGCTTGACCAGAAATGGTCCAAAGAAGGTTGCTGCGACCACCCAAATGGGTGTTTTTGTTGTTGACATAAAATGTATATAGATTATTCAAATGTCAGGTGCAGGAAGCACGACACAATATTATGTGTATCTGGGAATGCTAGTATCCACGGTGATAAGGCACACCTGGTGCCCTTATATAAAGACATAGTGCATATATCATGCAGGGCAGGACGGTTCCTAGTCAAAGATTATCTGCTTTTGCTCATGGACCAAGCCATGTACCAAACACATACACTAGGTTGTGGACTAGACTCATAGTTATTATATATATCCCAGATCTTTATTTTTGTACCTCTAAAAAGTAATACACCAATTAGCCCCTGTAGATTGGGCGCCAAAAAGATTCTATTTTTGTATGCATCCCCTCGTTCTATAATACCATGTTGCACATATCAGTTTGTAAAAGGTGCCCCCGCGCCTGGGCGACTGGCTAAACCCACAGTATAAGGACAATCCCACCCCCTCGCGAACACCTGCCCGCACTAACTCCAGACGTGCTGGTGTAAGGGGGGGTGGGATTGTCAGTGCACGTTGCCGACAACGGTTCCTGTACCCGGCCGCCCCTCGGTGTTAACACAGAGAGTGCAGCTTACAGTGGTGCCATCATGCGGCAGCCGATGCCGCCGCAGCAGCAGCGCCAGTTCAGTGCACACCTACAACAGATGGGCGCCATGCGACCCCGCCCCATCCCCCTTGCGTCCTCCACCACCCAAAAGCTACTGCATTACATGTTTAAGGTTTAATGTGCCGTATAGACGTGAAATGGCGCTACACAATGAACAGAAAGCGTGTAGTTTTGGGGTTTCTTGGTACAATAAACTGGGACAGGTTCACTCTAGAAATGGAGACTAATGGTGCAGACGCATATAGCATGATGGATGTGATAAAAGCAACGATCTGAAATGAAAGGAAACAACACACAAGAATCCCATTAGCCCAACACTACAGCACACTGTAAAGAAACTACATTTACCTTGGGGTGCCCCATTCTGCCACGGTAATACGCCCTCCCAGTCCTGAGGTACCTCAGGCCTCTGATAGTACAGCGGTGATAAATTAACAAACCTAAATTTGTATAAAAAAAAAGGCAACTGTGCCTGATGTTTTGAATAGGCAGCATGAGAGTGGCACTAAATTATAAAACCTTAAATAGGAGGTATCAACAAGTAGAGAAATACTATAAAAATGGTTAATTACCGGCTACTTCCTCATTCGGTACCTCCGAGTAAACGAGCGCCATCACACTGCAGAAATTTGGCACATGTTTTTGGTTTCCAATGACCCCTGTCATACCATGGGAGGCGAACAGCCATGCGTTCTGAAACAGTGAAGGGTGGTTCATTTCTAACTAGTCTTTGGAAAGTGAATACACTGTATTTTTATAACAAAGAAGACCTCTATCAGTTCGACATCTGGGACCGAGAGTATCATCTTTATATTTAGAAACCAAGCCACTCAAGACTTGAAGTGGGAGGGACGCACTTGGAGTCGGCGAGTTTTACTTCTATAATTTAATGAGCTTTTGTACAGCTGTTCCCATTATTATGGCATTTTCTCAAATCCGTATTTCTTCAAGCTCTTTCTCTTTGCTTGATTTCTGCTCATTGAGATTTACTCTTAAACCGACTCGAGTATCCTATCACACACCTTGCTTCAAATGGTAGCGGCGCAAGTTGCCCTCTCTCTAAGAAAACTTAGATTTAATGCTAGATACGAAAACAATGTATGGTATTTTATATTCAAACTGTGTAATAAACGATACTTTGTATCTCTATGATATTGGTAGAGTATCAATTAAAGAACAAAGTCAACACAGTTCGGATCAAGTGTTACAGGTTGCAAATCAGGTTTATTCAGATAACCTAGACAAGCAGTATCTATGTGTGCGAACTCCCTATAGAGTTCGGAACGGGTCAGTAGGCTAATCAGCCGTAATGATCACGGGGTCTCCTCACCAGCGAGGCTCAGAGTAACCGAAGAGTACCGCCAGATGCTGGGTATATATAGGCAGCCAGCCTGCGCGCGCACACGCAGACCGGAAGCCTATAGCGACCTCTGTCCATACCCCAAGCCCGGGGTAGGTGTCGCCACCCACCGTCGGACTGAAGGGTTCGGACTGAGTTCGCAACACAGCATCCAACAGCACTCGTCATATAATAAACCCGTATAACCCTAGCCCCTACAACTGTATAAGAAAGGAACACCAGGAGGTCAATTTCGGCAAACAGCTATAGTAGAAGTCTTAACATACTAGTTCTGAGAAAGAAAATGATTATAACAGTTTGTTGTTCTGGCTGACACCTTCCTGCACTGCCGTGCGTTCTGCCGGATCGTTTTAATATGCTAAAAAGTCTCCAAGAAAGTGTGTGTGGTGGCCGCGGCCGTGCAACACCACAGCCCATGATCACCAATGGGCCAACCAAGGATGGCCTCTGCCAGAGGGGGAACACTTCAGGCTATGAGGCAAGGGTGTCGTTCCATAGAAACTCCACTGGTAAGTCATCAATGTGCAGTATTCAGGAGAAAAATCCTCTAGCGTCCTGTTGGGAGGTCCGCTGCTTGTACCTGGGGTGAACTTTTCGCTGTGCTTGTACAGTCTGTAACTTCTTAATCCTAGGATGAATGTACATAATGGTGATGATATAATTTTGATTTGAATAAAGAAATAGTTCAACTATAAGCTTTTGTCCTCTTAATTCCTGTCTCCTTTTACCCTGAGCCATCTGGTCCTTAGCTTCTTCTCATGTTCCGCGTTTGCATCCTATCTGTCCACCTATACTTGTTTGAGCTCCCAAGAAATGACTCACGGAGGTTCCCTGCTCTTCCCTTTTTCCAGTAGGGCTGCCGTCTTCCCTTTCATATTTGTTTCATTCCAATTTTCCGTTTTCCTTTTAAAAATTTCTTTAGTGTCAGCCAACTGAACGTCCTTGGGCAACTTATTCCATAACATTTTCCCTCTTTACATTGGGGATTTTTTCCTCAGTGAGAGTTTCGGCTTGGGGATTTTAAATTTGATTTACAATCATTTCTCGTTCTATTTCTGGTCTGAGGTGGTTTTTTTTCCTGTGCTTCCTGTACATCATTGAGACAAGCAATTCTTTCCTTCCTTTTCCTTGCATAGGGGCTTCACATAACTTATGAATATTCAGTTCTGCGCCGCTTGTATCCTTCTCCTGAGGACTTTAGTGTTCCCATCTATGAGAAATGAACAATAGTCAAAGTGTGGTAATATTGTCTGCTTACAAAGTGATATTGCAGCATGCATGGGTTGTATGTCTACCACTGCTGATAATGTAATCTGCCATATGTATAATCTATAATATTGCTTGCTTGTGTTTTATATTAAGAGAAAAACAAAGATTGCAGTAACTCAGGCCAGTAGAAGTCTGGTTCTTCTTAAAAAAAAAAGTCCCTTGGTGCTCTTTCGTTTGCAGAACGTCTCTTCACTCTCCATTCTTTCCAGGTTCTTCCGGTTTATTTTGCACATTTTATGACTGTGATAGATCCTGACTTAAATCACAGCTTCAATGATTGACTTATGTGTTTTTACCCAGGTGGGCAGGTCGGGGCGGGGCGCCCTGGGGTCGAAGTTCTCCTGAGACTGGTGCAGCGGTATCCCCTGAGCCGCAGCCCCTGGTTTGCTGGCTAGCCTCCCCTCCAGACGACGAGATGCCGTCCAGGTCACCTTTAGAGCGTTGGGACCGGTGGGACCTGTCCCGGTCTGAGTCGCTGCCGGAGCTGGAGGGGGGCGGTGCACGCTTTAACTTCTTCCGACGGCTGTGTGACGCATGAGTAGACTCCTCATCTTCTTCCTCTGCCGACCGTTTAGTAGGAGGTTGCCACGAACGATCTCGGTCCGAGTCGTCCAACGCCTCCTGTGACTCCTCCTCAGCCTCGTAGTCGTCCTCCTCGTATTGCTCGGGCTCACCTTCCCAATCACCCGCCACAGTTCCTTCGTTGCCTGATGACATCTGGGAGAAGAGAAAAGTATGACATGTTATTTCTATGTACCAAGAAACAATGACGAGAGAGCAATTTTCTTAGTACTTCCTGAATATTTTTGTCAATACCGAAAATATTTAAAAAAAATTGTAAACCCCAATTTTTTTTCGCCATTTTTTTGGAGGAAGTACTACCAAAAATGAAAAAAATAATTAAATGGGCCCAAAAATGGTGGGGAAGTAAGAAGGAAGTAATAAAGTTAGAAAATTGCATAAATGTGCACGGACAATGCCGAAAAGTAAAATAAAAGGCAGGTGGAGGAGAGAAAGAAAGAAAGGGGTGAGACAAGTGCCAAAATGTTTGGAAATGCAGGCAGGAATGCAGCACAGTGTCATACACAACTGCATTCCGTACATCGAAAAGTATTCCCGCCATAAGGGGCGACATATTCACTCATTATCGCTCAGCAGCGGAGTGCGTTTGGGGCGGAAACAGTGAAACTACACAATAACATGCACTCAAGTATATTGCAGACGATACATAATGCCATGATGTACAATGTGACATAGTTCAGCAAACAGAGGAAGGGTGTAAAACATCAATTTTACCGTTTTTCCAGTTCGCCGGCACTTTTTCCGAACAACGATCTCAGGCAGCAATGTCTTCAAGGACAAGCATGCAGGCCCTAGACCAGTGCCTAAGGTTGGCTAAGAGGACAGAATTTCCATAATTCGCGCTGACACAGGTGTTTCCTGTGGCACGGGAAACGCCAGAATCGTGGTATAAGTCATAGTAAACATACAGGTGGCCAACTTGCTTACTCTGTCGGCCGCATGTGTGGACGTCTCTTGTGCTTCATCTGTCTTCCTTTCTTTATCTATGGCAGAATTTTCGAGCTTTTTAATTTCTCTTCTGGAGTCTGCCACTAGTTCTTCAAGTGTTTGCAATTTTTGCTTGTTATCTTCTGCTACATAGCTTCGTTCTTCCATTCTATGTGTAATTTTTGGTCGGAGTTGATCTACAATTGTTCTTATAGAACGGATCTGGAAAGGTAGGATGCATACGTACGTAATGTGGTTCAGTTCATGAGTGATTTTTACATGAGTGATTTTTACATATGTAGGCCTAGTCTGTTACAAGGTCATGTGTAAGTGGTACCTTAATTATGCATAAAAATTTCATCTTCATCTAATTCTGGGAATTCCTTTCCTACGTCAACTGTTCCAATTAATTCAACTGCTTTCTACTAAACCTGAACGCTCTTAGTCTAAAGCGGTATAACAGGACAACTGAATATCACATATAAAGTTACATATGACAATATTTTTTAGTTAAAACCACACACACACGCACACACACCTCTTGGATTTAACATTTCACTTTAAAGGTCGACCCCCTTAAGAGGGGGTCTTTTTGTGTCCCATATATGGATGGGACACTACCCAGGTGGTCTGTGGCGCTCCTTGTCTTTGATCAGATTAGTGTATGCAAATCGAGACCAGAATTGGTTTCTTAAGAAGATTGGATGGATGCTTTATTGGATACTTGGGTTTACACTTGCTGAATCATCCAAGGCAAGAAGCTCCTTGTAAATGAATTCCACTACTTTTTACCTGCCCGCGGGCATTTCATCAGGTGACGTTGAAAGCAGTAGAGCTGAAAATATTGACACATGATGACCCACACAGGAGAGAAACCCTATGTGTGTTCAGAATGTGGTAAAGGTTTAAGCCTTTCTCAGCATCAGTCCTTATCCTCTGCTTCCCTATACAGATCTTCATCTACTCTTTTCTTGTCCTGATATATTTCTAATATCTGCACAAATGATGTAGCCCACAAGCTTCTGTCCACTGCTCCTGTTGCTGCATAGTTTTATTAATTTAATTAGATTTATTAATCTAAATATGCCGTGATATGAAACGCACAAGTGTACTGTCCTGTTTGTCCTGGTCATCTTGCTGAAACAGGAATTTTTGAGGAAATAATATTCAAATGACTTTGTGCAACAAGGCTGACATTAAATATCTGCTATGCAGACTGTCATCCTTATCTTTTATTGATCAAGTGCTCTTAATAACAATCTTCCTTGAGGTACATCGTGAAATATTTAATACTAGGTTGAAATGTTAAAATACCGGTAGTTAACGTCATTATATAAGCATTCAATTGCTCAGACGGTCAAACACTTACATATACTCCACTTTGTCCTCGATGTAGTCGTTAATACCAAATGTGCTTTAATAGATCAATAAAAGATCAATCAACCTCTCAATCAACCTCTCATAGTTGAGGTCTTCATCTGGGGCCCCTCTTTTCAGGACTTCATCAAAAAGGGGCAGGATTGCAGTGAGGCGAGAAAGCAACATCTGGGTTGACATACAGTGAGAGGAACACGGCACACATTGAGAAACCTACTACGATGGTGTGTTTTATGTAACTTGTAAAAAGACATTGGTGTGATGTCATGCTTAGGTTGGAAAGCTCATCAAACTTGCTGCTTTATGGACTGCTGTATGCCAGTAGCTGTGGCAAATGTATCTGCGGTTGGGATTTCGCCAGGCAGTCCCTGATGAGCTTGATAAGAGTAAATATGCCCAAGTAAATAGAAGGTCCACCTGTTTCTGGCCTTGGACAGTTCCTGTCTCATCAAAATGTAGTGTGAAAACATTTTCTGATTTCACAAGGTCCTCACACAAGGCCTGAACGTGGGGGGCGAGGCCTACTGTGTGTGGGTATGACGGATATCATGCATAGAAGGAACATGGGACAAAAATGTTGACATAAGTACATATGCAAAATTTAAAACAGAACTTTATTTTTTTGCTACATCATTACATCATGAAAAAACTTCGGTGAAAAAATGCTATATGGTTAAAATGTTCCCCAAAGCGGGGTGTGTTTGGCGCGTTTTAAACCTTTTGACTTTCTTCTATGGCACACATTTTCTCTGCTCTGATGCCTCCATTGTCAAAATATTTTAAAAGATCATCATGAGAAAGGATTGATATAAATGAAAATTGATTATAACAATCTTTATTCTTGAAGTGTAATTCAATGTTGCAGGGTATGTGGCAGCACATTTTCATATATGAGATTAAGTTGTCCACATTTTTAACAGGAAAACCCCAAAAGAAAAGATCCAAAAGCATTATAAGAAGCATTATATATATTTGTTTTTGTTTTTTCAATATATCCCAAATACGAGTGTAAATATCTTTAATTTTATCGGGACATATTTTCCTCATGTGTTATCAGGGTTGCCACTGTCAGGGAAAATGTCAGGGAAAATGATTTTTTGTTCCAGGTCAGGGAATTTCAGATTTTTCAGCAAAATGTCAGGGAAAATGAAATTTTCTTTCAAAAAGTCTGTATTTCACCATGATTCTAAGGGAGAAAAAAAAATTAAATCCTAAAAAAAGGAGGGGTTAAATTTTGCGCGCACCCGATACACAAAAACCCCTGTTCTTAGATAATGAGCACCTGCTAAGTAGAAGATAACTTTAAAAGGAGTGCATATTCATAGTTGGAGGGCATTTAAAAACATGGGGTTTATGTCGCGATGGTCAGGGAAAGTTTATATTACATCAGGGAAATATCAGGGAAAAGTCAGGGAATTTAAAACTACCTTGTCGGTGGCAACCCTGGTTATGGTACTCAAATGCCCACATGAAATTTGCCATAATGGTTGTACGTACTGCTGCCTGCTGCTTGTGATATTCCCTTGCTTCTGCAGCTGCGGCAGGCCCCTTCTTGAACTTTCTGGCGTAATACCGCTTAGAGTTTGCCCTGTGCCTGGTATCGTCGTACGTTACCCGGTCTGCCGGGAGTAGGTGGTTAGAGTGGGGTTTTACTCGAGCCTGAATCTGGGGCAACTAGGGGGCTCTGGTATGGAAGAGACATCTGCAACATGAAAATATTTGCGCCCCAACATGAAAATATTTGCGTCACATTGTGGAATATTCACATTATTTGTATGGAGTGTCCTGTTTATTATCGACGTCCTGTTTATTATCCACCAAGGCGTGCGCTCGGAAAATGGCGACACGATTAATTCAGAGCTAAGACATGCTTTGTACTTGATACAGTAGATACTATCAAAGTAGTTGAACCACATGCTAATTTGCCTGGCCCTCGCCCAGGTATGTAGGGCCAGGCAAATAAAAGAACACTTGCTATCCTTCGAAAAGAGTAGGGGACGTGCCCCGGTAGCGGTTTTCTCCCTCACCTCATAGATGCGGTCATTCATTTCATAGATTCGATCATCCATAGATGAGGTCACTGCTGTATTGGGCAAGCAGCATATAAATATCTGTCCTACTACTGCAAGGCAGACTACCACTATTTGTGGATGACTCGTTGCCAACTTGAGATGTCCCGTGAGGTACTTGATGTACGTCTGGACGTTAAACAAATCTATCAATCAATCAATCAATCTTGAAAGCAGCTGGACTGCATCAACTTTTATGATTTTTACTCTGCACACTCTTTGTTTTATAAGGCACTGACATGGTTTTATCTCCCATCTCATTCTCCCAGCAATAGCATTTGTTCTACCTCAACTGTATGTCTCAAGAATTGAATTTTCCATTGAACCAATTTGTTTGCTAATCTAAGTTTCTCGCCATGAATATGACCTTAGTTGTTGAAATGGCGTTAAACATCCATTACTCACTCACTTTTACCAATCGCATGTATCATCGAATCTCTTCTCAAACGGAAGGTCAGAGTGACCTGTTGGACTGTGAACACAGATCCAACAGGTAAGTTCCAAGCGCAGCTGGCAGCAATCGTGGACCCACCGCCCTGGTTTCCCGCACACAAGCCGCCAACACGTGTAGCATACGGTGTAGTGAGCCTGGCAGCTGATGCACGACGTGAAGATTGGCCCACAGGAACAAATGGAGTGGCTCTTGGGTTTAAGGGATTTTATCATGGTGGGGACAGTCAGCCTCAGAAATTAATTCTTATCTCCAGGGTTAATATTTTCAAACGGGAATTCAGAACTACCTCGTCGGTGGCAACCCTGTGAATGTATACATGTTTTCCACTGATATGATTTATTTACGAAACTGGAGGTAGGGAATAACAACGGGACATGGCATACTTGTAACATCTTATTGGCAACAAGTAAACAACGGGTAACAATTGAATTTCAACAACCGATAACTCGCCACAATTTCATATCGAGTCACTAACTGAGACCCACACGGTAGCGCTGTGGGGCCTCTCCTCCAAACCGATGAACAAACCTCCTAAATAGCAACATGAATGAAGGAACCGCTGAAACCACAATAAGTAGCAGTGGGTGACATACAAGGGAATGGGCACTCAAGCAGCCTTGGTATTGAACCTGAAAAATTTAAACGTTCAAGGATTAAATAGCTGTGCTCTTCATTGAAGACATTGTATTCCACCTGTAAAAATTGCGTTGCAGGATCTTGGTTCACTTATGAATCTACAGTTGGTCAAAATATTGTCAATGACTGGCTTTGCCTCCTTCAGGATTTGGTCTTGTGACGTCATTTATAACCGTTTGAACCAGTCTTCCTTGACCACAATGATTTTCTTCCTCAACATGATGTTTGCTCGACCAGCGAAAGTGGTAGCAGCCAAAACTATTTCCAAAGTGATGTTGATACCAATTTGTGTGTCATGTTCTCATACAAATAAATCAACTGGGTAGTTTGCCATAGCGGGCATGGGGATCCAGTGGTCATAGATGCAATGTATGGCGTTGTATCTCTGACGTCCACTCGCAGGGCGTCAGGGAACACTGCTAATATAGGAACCATTTTAAATGAGCCGTTACACCCCAGAAAGACACTTCTCTCTGCCGGTATTGAGCTATTTTACCACAGCATTGTGAACTTAATTTTCAAACACTTCTCAGTACTTGGATTCCTCTCAACTACCCCTGCAATCAAAGGAAAAGCATTGTTTAAGATACTGTTACTAACTGTAACTGCTCTGGAACATTTTGTTTAAGATCGATTGCAGATTCACATATATGAACCTTTGCCTTGTCATCACAAAATTAAAGTATGCAGGGATCTTGCTCCTACTCTTGTTCCTGCTTTATTTAGCATTACAGCGTACTCCCCCATGTACTGAAGTTGAGCTGCACAGTAGTGTATGTCAATGTGGTTTACTAGCAATTGGCGCATTTGGATTGTGTGCTGCACTCAGTTATAGTAGAGTTCAGTACTGAGCAGTGAGATGAGCAAAGAATAATATTCATGAACACATAATACCTCATTAAATATCACAATGTTTCAAAAGGAATTGAATAAAGTCTTTCAAAAGAACTATGACGGACCATATAATATATGTCGTGGCCACGTTACACTGTTGCACTTCGGCCGGAATAAACCAAGTGGACCGTGGCCATCCAAAGAGAATACCTAGATAAAAAAAACTTGTGACATAAAGACTTCTGAAGATGTTTTAAAAAACTCATGCATTTAATTTAGGCCGTGCTTAATGTTGAATAATAGATTTTAAGTGCCGTCCTCCTACAAGTCTTTAATAAAAGCTAATACCTACTACACTAAATGTCGTTGAAATATGCTAAATTCTACATGAAAGGTAATTAATGTGCATGATGTAACCGTAATTTCAGACGTCTGACATTTCGACAGAGCGTGAAAGCTGCCCGCCAGCAAACGATAACGATGATACCACCCCGGGGAACTCTATAGTGAGCTACGGTTTTCAATGTTCAAAGTGCCTTCCTGCGAAAGGTCTTAATGAAAGGTACGGCATGTCATGTCTAAATGTTTTAAGTGCCGTACTGCTAAAAGTCTATATTGAAAGCTACTACATACTGAGCATCGTTACAATATTTGTCGTGGCCACGTTCCACTCGGGTACTTCGGCGGGAGTACGTCACACATCCGCTGTATGACTCCGGCCGAAGGTGGCCAAGTGGACGGTGGCCATCTAAAGACAAAACCTAGACAAAAGATTTGATAAAAAACTACCTGTTGCTTTTCCATACTGAAAAGACCGGCAATGAGACAAGAGCACTGTTCAACCGTCCTTTCTGTTCGGTTCTCTATGATGAAGGATGGGAACCTCCCCAGCTCCCCGCTACACCGAAATTATTTCTGCACACAGCCCAAACAGAAGGAGTGGAAGGAGTATGTAGTAAGAGGCGTTTGCACAGCCGATTTTAGTCTATTTCTGTTGCCAGTGCAACAAATCTCTGACACTGTACTATTTCCTGTTTTAGCTTTAGGTGTGGGACTATGTGGCCTATACGCCGGGTTACAAGGGCTTGGTGCTCGGCACCACGTTGCACCAGCATGGAGTAACAAAGGGTCCCCTGCCTGGATTCGCATAAGTACGTGTCCATGCAGGAAAGTTTCAATTTAATTTCTCTGACAATGTTTAAACTGCTTGGATAAAAGAATTGCTAGGAATACTTTGTATACTATTGTAGTCAAGGCAGATCGTAATGGAATACTTATGAATAGATGAAGAATTTGCACTCAGCTGGAGGCTAAATCCATTCAAACAGTCACGGATTACACAGTATGTACAGTGTCACTCGACTGGGATCGAATGCAGAGATATAAAATGAAGGGTTTTCAGCATTGCCATCTGAAATCATTACACTATGATGGGGCACTGAGGGGTCGTGCTTCGAAATTTACAAAGTAGGCCAAACCCGGATATTTCGGTGTAGATTCCTAACTTAGCCCACTTGCATTCTTTTCCTCAACCCCATAGCTGGTTCATCAGTCCTTATCCTCTGCTTCCCTGTACGGATCTTCATCTACTCTTTTCTTGTATTGATATATTTCTCATATCTGCACCAATGATGTACCCACAAGTTGGATGATCTTCATTTGTTTATTTGTTCAAGTTACTTATGGTGGTTTTTAGCAGCTCGCTCAAAATTACCATAGCACAGGAAAGATCCAGAGATTTGATCTGTCATTTCAAATGCATAACATTAAAGGACAGAGGCCTTTACATGGAACATCAACAACAACAGTGGAAATACGATGGGTATTGGGTTGTAACGCGCCACCCTGATTTTAACCGGAGAGAATTTCTGGTGAACATGAAGGTTGAGGGTCAGAGTGCCGACATGCAAGTGGTCCTGAAAGCTGGGGGCCATGTCTGAGTATGAATGCTGATCTCACTTAGCAATCACTCCTCATCCAGTTTTCGGCCATATTGATTCCTGATAGCGGTTTCCTTCTAGAAAATCTGGTTGACCTCCTGGCTGAGTAAATCAGCAGACCTGATTAGAGTGACCAATAGTCTATGTGTACTGTAGTAAGACCTGGTACGCCTGTTTGTGCAGACACATAACCATCTATGGTGCCCGGACGGGACTAAATCTGATATAAGTGGCAGAAGCTCCGCCCACACTTTCCTCTTGCCCCGCCACCCCTGCAATATATCATCTATCTTGATGGGGAAGCAGCTATAGGTGGATGGCTTGACAAAGCCATCCTGGTAAGAAAATGACAAGAAATTACTAGAAATGTGATGAAAGAATTGGGTGGGCGGTGAGGCCCCCCAGGGAAGTAACCAACTGACACTGCTTGCCTTTCTTATTGATAACAATAAGCCACAGGAGAGGTGTAAAAAGCAGTGCGTCACACATCGGCTTCGGTTCCTGCACCATGTTTACGAGGCAAATTACAAGTGGTAGCACATACTTCTCTAGCTCTCCCTACCATTTCTGCTGCATGTTGTATCTGCTCAAATTATCATCAGGGGGGGTTGTGCAGTTCATGACAAGTACATCTCAGGACCACACTTGTGCAGTTCATGACAAGTACATCTCAGGACCACACTTGTAATTCTTCATACTGGTCCTGACAAGATAAGGCTCACTTCTTAGCTAGTCCGCTTGCATCCTTTTCCTTTGCCAGCATCTCTAGCCTGCACATCAGTCATCAATGCTTCCTGCTCCTTCTCATAAACCAGATACATTGGCTTCTGTTCCTTGTGCCAGCATCCAAAGCACTCAGACACCCTCGCCGAGGCATCCCCAGTCATGCCGGCAAGGGACTTAGATGTTGCGGGTGGAGAGTCGGCCGGGCCCTCCAGGGCAGGCATTTCTACACATGGCTTCCCAAAGACAAAGGGAATGAGGGTAATGTGGTGAAGGACGGGAAGTCAGTGAATCCCCAGAAGCCACAGTCTCTTCTAGTATGGCAGAGAATTCGAAGTAAGGCGGAGGCGGACCATCAGGTTTCTCCTCTGGACGGCGGTCAGTCAACAGTTTTGGTAAAGGAAACAGTTCTCTACCGTTGGTGACGGCAATTAAAACTTGTCTCATAGGTGGGGTTTTATAGTAGTTAACTTTTCCTTGTACTTAAAGGTGAGGTGAATTGGTTGCAGAAGCAGCCCTTTTCACCATACCTCCCCCGGGTAGCTCCCTTGTGATCCAATGTGGAGAGAAAAAGATTAATGTTATAATGGGTATACGGACGATAAATGAAATACAATAAGCTTCAAAGTGCGTAAACAAACATGCAGCTTGTCATTCACTTTGTGTTACTGCGGTAGCATGTGGGTGACTGGGGCCATATTCTTCTTGGCCCACATCTCCCTGTCCCTGTCCCTGTCCCCCTGGTGAGTGACCAAAGATCAGATTCTTCATCCCTCTGGGTTCTATTGTCTATAGGTGTCAAGGCTCCCCCCTTCAAGGTGTCTGGCTCCTCTTCATAATGTCGGGCTCCCATTCATAATGTTCATAATGTATGTGATACCTTGTAGTATATGCACGTTCCTTTATGCAAAGATATCTGTTGGATCGTGAAAATTTTGCCTAAACTATTGGCTTAAAAAGAGCTAGCACCATGCTGCTCTTTCCTTTGCAAGACGTCTCTTCACTCTACATTCTTATCAAATATAAGAACAAAGCTGCTGAGTCAAGAACCCATATTCCAATTTCCCAGGCAGGACACAGTTCCTGGGGTACACCTACTCCCCTGGATCAGCCTCCAATGCAGCCGCAATTTTTTCTCTCGACAGCTTTTTCGCCTCATTGCGTTTATTCTTATACTCCTGACCATATTCTGATATCATATTAGCCCTGTAGTAACGGCATGACTCTGTATTTGGCTTCAAGTCTAGGGGATCCTTTTTTTCCCGGCCAATTCTGAAATATGAAATATTTTTTCCCCATGGCCTATGAATTTTTGTTTGTTGTTGGATGATGTGGCACTATGATTCACTTTATTAAACTCCTTATAAAGGTCATAGTCTCGACTAAAATCTTACGGTATGTTGAAACTAATCCTCCTTGTAGCGAGTGAATTTCTCTAGCATTAAGTCATACATCAGTTTTTCTCGGATTGAGTGCCACTTATGTATGTTAGTGATGCGGATATCAGAACTGCAAAACCAGACACAGTCAACTCAAGTTCACCTCTATTTTTTCCAATCACAGTCAAAATGTTACAAAAAAGCTGGTCAGTGCACCCCAACTGTATATGCCTATGTATGAATGTAATCTGGCGGAATCTCGTGCCCCATGTATAGCCTAGTCCACTGTAGTAGTCACCTTGCTGCTGAGGAGGTGTGTTCTATCTGGAGGTCTGGTCAAAAGTGACGGCCTCGGGCAGGAACCGGGTGGCTACAGCTTAAGAAAAATCATTGTATACAATGATATGCATATTGTCTTCACTATACCAAATTTTCAAATATAAACTAGGTGTGATGCAACTGTATGTATCAAGAATTGAATTTTCGATTGAACCAATTGGTTTTCTAATTCAAGTTTCTCGCCATGAATATGACCTTAGTTGTCGAAATGGCGTTAAACATCCAATACTCACTCACTCACTGACTTCTCTGCCGTGTGAATTACATAGAGCCACATCAAGCCCTGTGCCACAGTTTGTTCTCAAAGTCAGTGCCGACTTTTGATTTTGGGCCTAGTCTGACCGTTGAGACGGGTTAAAATGTAACCAGTTCAATCCCTGAGGAAAGACTACCTGAAGGACCACTTACGGAGCTGCTGACGAAGGAAATATTGCTGATGGACAGGAAAAACGCTGAAAACTTTAGTACTTTGGCTACCGCAGAGAATTTAAAAATAACCGCCCCCTGTACGCAATAGTTTCCCATGTTTCCGGACGTACGGCTACCCCCAACTTAATTCTCCGCAGCACAGGGATACCACTGCAAGGCGGGTCCGACATCCCAATTCATGCAACCTCTTCTGTTCTTCACTTCTGGCGTGCCCGGCGGTTGAAGTTTGCCAGGCAGTCCTTCATCATGATCTCCCCACACGTGGCCAAGAACTCTTCTCCCATGGAGAGGGGGGGAAGAATGAAGGCACCCCACTGCTCCAACCGGTTGGGATCTCTGTCCTGCACCCACCACCAGGGCATCCAAGTGGCCCGGAGATGATGTGGGCCCAGGACGGCGGTCAGGCGGTTCGTCCCGGTCGACGGCCTCCAGGTAGTGGCGACTTGGTGTGGGTAGACGGAGCCGTGCAAGTAGGAGTGGAAGCCGTCCCCCCTGCTGCAAGGTCCTGCTCCGCCTTTTCCCGTTACTTCCTCCCCCCTTCTCCAATGCTAGCTCAGGGAGAACTTGTTCCAACTCGTGCCACGGCACCTTATATAGACTTCTTACTTGCATGTTCTTTTGGTTAATTTTGTATGGTGTGTCCATCATGACAACCTCAGGGTCCTTTTTGTGAAGTTCTTCATTTCTGAAGTTTGAATGGAGACAAAATCAACGAGGTCTTTATAGATCCAGACATGTAGTAAAAAAAAAAAGAAAATACATATCTATGTAGATCTATGAAATGGAATTTTTTTTTTATATTAATATGAAACTTGGTTGTTCTTTACTTAAAGTTTAATAAGTAGGAACCGATAAAACCTGAACACGTTTAGTGGTAAGTATTTATGAGTAGAAAACAAAAACAATACATAGTGCATGTATATATACATAATTACAACTATACATGTATTAAAAGCTGAGTTTCATATCTGTTCAAATAGAAAAAAAACGAGAT
Source organism: Harmothoe impar (assembly GCA_947462335.1). NCBI lineage: Eukaryota > Metazoa > Annelida > Polychaeta > Phyllodocida > Polynoidae > Harmothoe > Harmothoe impar. The sequence continues at coordinate 76,398,606 of OX381706.1, read as the reverse complement.
CCATCATCCTTTTTGCTACCTGTTGTTTTTGAATGTGCCATTACCATAAGCTGGCCAAGTATTTTGGCACAGTGCATCGACTCAGGTGGAGCGACCGGTCTTCCCAATCCCCCTCCGGTGCAGTCCTGTTTACAGCCATGGTTAGGAGTTTGCTTTTTACTTGATGCAGGTCTTTGAATAAATGAAGAGTGATAGTACCAATATAACTATATATGAGAATACCCAGCAATACTTTCCCTTGCTTGTGCTCTGTTGGGAGAAGTCAGTGCGCCCACACATTGCTGCTGAGACTTTCAGTGGAGGTGTGTTCTATCTGGAGGTCTGGTCAAATGGCTGTCCTGCCCCATTGGATCGTCTGCCGGCTGCTCAGGGGTCAGGTTGGGCTGAGGTCCGATCGGCTGGCACGTGTCCGTCGGTGTAGGCGCCACCTGCACTTCATGGCTGTTCTGCCCCATTGGATCGTCTGCCGGCTGCTCAGGGGTCAGGTTGGGCTGAGGTCCGATCAGCTGGCACGTGTCCGTCGGTGTAGGCGCCACATGCACTTCACAGCTGTCCTGCCCCATTGGATCGTCAGCCGGCTGCTCAGGGGTCAGGTTGGGCTGCTCAGTCAGTATGACTGGATTGTTCAGACTCACTTCAAGCACACAGTGGGTTGTCGGTTCCTCATCCAATACTCTGTAGCCTTCACCTTCTGCAACTTCCCTCAGGTATGCATCCAAGGTCAACATCGTGTATGCACCCTTTGGTAAAGTTTCTGCAGCCATCTCAAGCGTGGCCGGTTCCTCATCACATGTGGCTGCATCTTCCTCCTTGTATGTCAATTTCCTGCCAAATGGTGCATAGAAATAAGTCGTAAACAAATTTATGGAAATGTTTGCGACTGCTTACACTATCAAATTCTAATAAAAAATGTTATGCCAGCGTTATTTTAATCTTGCTCCTTCCTGCCTATTTTTGGTCATGTAAATGTGTTGGTAACTGTTCTCGATACTACATAGTTGCAAGAGTTTAAATAGATAAAACAAGTGAAGCAGATACTGATTACCACCGAATTACAAAAGTGTTTATTCTGAAGCACATATATGTTCATTAGTACAATTAGTGGAAATGTTAGCTACCAAAAAGCATCAGGCAGCACACCGAATTAGTACAAGTACAAATGGACCACAATTGGGGTTTAAATAGAAATCCAGTCACTGATCATGTACGTCACGTGACGTACATGATCGGCGACTGACCACCGGTCACAGACCTATCCAGATATATTAATAATACAGTTATACCACAGCTTCGTTCGGTCCACTAGTTACACCAACGTATAAAAGCAACACAATTGGGGTTAAAATACAAAGGAACAGTACCGATCATGTACGTCACGTGACGTACATGATCGGCGACTCACCACCGATCACAGACCTATCTAGATATATTAGTAATACAGTTATAAATACCACAGCTTCGTTCGGTCCACTAGTTACACCAACGTATAAAAGCAACACAATTGGGGTTAAAATACAAAGGAACAGTACCGATCATGTATGCCACGTGACGTACATGGTTGGCTAATTACCACCGATCACAGACCTATCTAGATATAGTGACGTACATGGTCGGGACTCTGCAGTAAGGCACTGTTAAACCAACGCAACAGAATTGGGGTTAAATTTTAAATCAGAACTCCGAAGAGGGAAAACTCTGAGCCCAGGATGATTTTTGGGAAATTTTTTACAAAGATTTGCCAATCTTGACCTGAAATGGTGCATTCTGGTGCATGAAATCTCATGTATTTTGATATTCGTGTCTGAGGAAATGACAAGTCCGGTACCCCCCCCCCCCCCCCACATAAAGGTAAGCAGAGAATGACCAATTTGGAGGAAGAAAAATCTGAGAATTCAGAGAAAACTGAGGAGTTTGCATGCCTGTGAAATAAAGAGTGCCGATCAAGTGACGTACATGATCGGCAACTCGGCTCAAAGACAAATATATATATATTTATACATACATTTAAAGTATAGCTCCCGTTGGTCCCCTAGTGAATCAGTAGGGCACTGTAAAACCAACGTACAAATCACAGATCGATATATATTAAGAAATTTCACCAATCACACACAAATAGAGATGTTTGTACAGATATTGAAAAAAAGGCCGGGTTAGTTATCCTTTTCGGCCCTCGCGAGCAGTATTAGTTCAACCACATCGGTGGGATCGTGGCGGTAATTTTCATGTCCGTCGTTCTGTCTTGTCCTGCAAAAAACATGTGTCACACACGTTGGTTAGATGTGTAAATTAGGTGGGGAAAAAAGAGACATGTGGATTTTGCTGTGCTTCCAACTCCATGTATACATATATTTAGTTCTGAACTACATCATATATATATATATCCAGTCCACTTTTTGTTTAAAGCAGGTAGTTAGTTCTTTCACACCAGACAGTGTACTACTCAAAATGTATTAAGTTGATACATCTAGATGCAGAAGAGAAAAGTATTAACCACCCATCGCAGAAGGTCATGTGAGTGGAGTCGAACCGGGAAGAAAAGTGGCTTTTGAGAGGTAGGTGGGTGGTTTACCACAGGGTGATTGCCCTTATGGTCTGTGCCTTGATTCCCTTCTACAGAAACAGGAGTGCCATTCTCCTCCTGTATTCCTGTATTGTCAGGGAAGGGGTCGGACTGTGGTGCTTCTTTCTCTTTCTCTCTTTGGGCAGAAGCAAGCCCACTTCTAGTTATATTTGATGGAGCCATCTTGGATCAGAATATGCTGCCCAACCTTGATTCGCTTGAAGGCGGCTGTGCAATCCCACCCCCTCGCAAACACTGCCCCTTTGACGTGCTGGTGTAAGGGGGGTGAGATTGTCAGTGCACGCTGCCCTACAAGGCAGAGGGAGGGTGTATGTGCCGCCCATTCCGGTCATGGTAGAAGATGCCCCAAACAGCCTGTTCGTTGCTCAGGACCTGGGAAGCCCCATGCCTGGAGAGACCTCCTCCTGCTCCAGGTCCACCACCCCAGACACCCTCCTGGACTTCCCACTTAGAGTGTGGTTTAATACAGCATTCAGACGGCATTTGTATACATGTATATATCTGCTCACCTTCTTTCCGCCAATTCGCGTGCTTTCTTTCTTTCGTAGGCTTTTGTTCCTTACTTTGGGAGATTGATCTGTGAAATTAAGTTGTATAAGATGAGAGAATTAAAAATATGTATAGGCCATGTATACATACACAAAGCTGTACCAGTTTGTTGTTAGTGTCCCAGACGGTGTGGTGGCGGTTGAGGTGCCCGACAATTAAGTGATTGTCTGGGTAAACCTGGACTAGAGCGTGAAGAGAGAGGGACCGGTTGAGGTGCCCGACAATTAAGTGATTGTCTGGGTAAACCTGGACTAGAGCGTGAAGAGAGAGGGACCGTAAGTACGGTACTGTGGGTTGAGCGATAAATATTACTGATAACTTCCTTCTTGTCCTTCAGGTCAAGGGCCACTGTGAGTACGTCTGTCATAGCCCCCACAGCCGGCGAGTCGACCTTGGAGGACAGGATTTTTTTTCTGACTACAGTAGCTAGCCCCAAGCTAGGAGTTCCCTTCTCCAAACTTTGGTGTACACTGAAACCGGGGATCCTGAAGCATTTTTTGGATCTGGTCTCCTGGAGGCAGACCACGTTGATGTTATTTTCCTCAACATATTAAAGTTTGGGGGGAGGAGGTGGGTCGCTAGTACGTCCCCCTCTCCCTCTCTGGTTTCTGTTCTTTTCCCCCATGGTCCTACACTGCTGTTGTAGTACGGACCTGAGGGGAGGGGGGGAGGGCCCCTTGGAGCTGCGCCATGATGGCTTGCATGAGTGGACCACCCAGGGATATGGCCGCCATGAGGGCGGTGTTGACTGCCGCCATGGTGGATGTGGGCACACGCGCTGGTACTCGACCTCGAAGCCATGGAATATTATCCTCATTTATTGTCCTTACGTTCACCCGGGCAGTCAAGTTCCAGCAGAGGGGGCCTGGCTCAATCTTAATTTGTTCGGTCTTCCATCACACGAAACTCTTTTTTTGAAATAGCACTATATAACTCTTCCTCCTTTGCATGCTATAATTTCTTCTCGATTCGCTCTCTCGTCATCTCCTCCAATCTGTTGGTGACCCTCGCCTCTGTTGTTGTCATGTCCCCTGCTCCATCCTCAATGTAACCCTGCTTCTTACCTCTACTCCTCCTCCCAGCTCCTTGCCAACTTGAGATATGTCCCAGGCGTCAAAGTACACTTGGACGTTAAACGACCCAATCAATCAATCAATCAATCAATTATCTCGCCTATGGCCCAACTATGCTGATGAAAACACATTAATGAGGAGTATACATGCTTTCCACTGATATGAGGTAGGGAATAACAACGGGACATGGCATACTTGTAACATCTTATTGGCAACAAGTAAAAAACGGTAACAAATGAATTTCAACAACTGGTAACTTGCCACAATTTCATATCGATTCACTTACTGACACCCACACGGTAGCGTTGTGGCGCTCTGACAGCATAACAAAGGCCTGTCCCTCTCTCACCATGTCTATGTGGTGTCGGAGGTTAAAGAACCCTTGCTTCGGTAAATGTGTAGGAGCGGGATTTCTATCTTTTGGCTCATCTCATAGATTCGATCATCCTGGATACGATCACCCGAGGTAGGCCTTTGGCCTACCTTCTTACTTGTGAAAAACTGAAACTTGAGTAAGTCTCACCTGCATAGTCAGTGGGACGTTAAACTACACAAACAAACAAACAAACACCCACACGGTAGCGTTGTGGCGCACTGACACCCACACGGTAGCGCTGTGGCGCCTTCCCGTTAAAGCCATGAACAGACATCCTAAATAGCAATAAAAAAAAACGGGAATGATTGAAGGAACCGCTGAAACCACAATATGCGCATGCACACACGGACTACGTAGTGGTGGGTGACATACAAGGGAATGGGCACACAAGCAGCCTTGCCAAGGGAACGCCTCAGACGGAACTCACGAATGACAACAGGGGCCACCTGCCTAGCTGCTAGACGAGGGGATCGCCGTAGAGCAGTGGGAGGCGCTCTGAGGTTTCTTTCAACACGGGCTGACTTCAGTCATGCCACTCCTTCGTCTTTAGGCTCCAAACTTTTTTTTTGTCCAATTAACCCCTTAAGGACGCATGTCACTAAAAGATGACTGTTAACCCCTTAAGAACGCATGTCACTAAAAGATGACTCTTCCGTCTTCAGGGACGTCTTTGCCTTGTGGGATGTCATCGTGCATGCGTCTGTCTTTATCGGGGACCCCTTTGTCCTTTGGGACGCTTCCGTCTTCAGGGACGCTTTGTCTTGCGGGACGTCATTGTCATCGGCGCTTATGTTGTCATCGTCCACGCCTCCGTCGTCCTTGCGGGACGCTTTCATCTTGGGGACATCTTTGTCTTGTGGGACGTCGTCGGGAACCAGGTAATGGCCATGACTTGAGCAAAGCCATGATAGCAATTCACTGCTACAGCACACATCAAGGTGAGTTTGTTGAATGGCGCATCTTTGAGGCTTACCAACTAATTTTTTTGTGGGCCGATCATTGGACTTATTCCAAGGCTTGGTGTCAAAGTATCGAAGTCGTGGTCTTGGAGAGAACCCCTTGCTACAACATCAGCTTCAATGTCCAGGCGTAGGCCAACACCTGGCACATCTTGTCAAGGTTGGTTTTTCAGACAGATGCCTGTTCGAATTCTTAAACACATGTTCTTTTGATTCATCTTCTTAAATGCATGTTCTTTTTGATTTATCTTCTATGGTGTGTCCATCATGGTACCTCAGGGTACTTTTTGAAGTTCTTCATTTCTGAAGTTTGAATGTACACAAAATCAATGAGAAATGGTACTGCAGCAGGGACTGGAGGAGGTGCCGGTGCAGGCTCAGGAGTGGGAAGTTTAATAAGGATGGTCTAGTAAAATTTAATACATTTTCTCTAAACTAACTCAATATTTATTTCGTTATTCATTTGCTATAAATATTCCCAAAGGCGTTTGTCCAATATAGTGATGGTTAGGCACATATCATCCCATATTCGTCTTTAAAACGTTCCTACTATTGGAGAACCAGGAGTTGCCTATTGTCATATGTCAGCCAATGGTCAATGATAATGAACTGGTAATATTGGTCCTGTGTGGGGCTAATGGTCCACTGTCAGACTGTGGCTGACCCGCCCCAGTAGGAAAATCATGGCTTAGTTAGATCATTTTCGGTGGAGCAAGTATCTTTTGACTGGGTTTCTCAGGTCCAAGGTGAACAGCACATGAGACTTAGCGCAGAATGCCTTGGGGTCCCATCATTTAATTCATCAGCCCAATCCCTGAGGAAAAAGGTGGCGACAAAGGTACTGGGTTTCAAAAAGGTGGGAGAGAAAAAAAAGGAGGAAAAATGGTCTTTGAACAAATTTTGAGCAGAGTTCTAAAGGGTATGTGGTATAATAGTAGCTAACGGGGTAGAGTCTATGCTGTGGGTGAGTGGTATTTAGTAAAGATGAGTATGGGGGTTGGTAGGGGTATGGCGGGTGCTGGTACGCCGCGATCCCATAGGCATCAATCATGGCAACGTAAACTCGCTCGACCGTCCAATCGGTATTTGACATTGATATTCGAAACTGATGATAATATGTGGGTGGCAACCCAATAAATAAAATGTCCGTGTCATGAAATAAAGAAGTGACTATGGCTTTACAATGGTGTCACTGACTTTGGTATAAATGTATTTGGTGACTAGAACAATGGCGTCACCTCTTATGAGGGCAATAAAACATATGGTTTGTACGAGATATGTTATCAACTCTAATTTGGTTTCACACACACAAAAACATGAAAAGGCCTGTTCTTACTGAAAATGGCGGCAGTGGCATTCGCTGGTACATGGCGCCTCCTGTACTATAGCAGTACATGTTAAACTTGAAATAGACAATAGTGGCCTGGGCCTATGTGGTGGCCCTACCTGCGTGCAGGTTCTTACTTAGAGCTAACTAGAGGGTGTGTGTGTTTAAACTTAAGATGTGATATAAGAGTGTGGAAAAAATATGTGTTTTAACAAAAATGTAGGGCCAGCCCTTATACTCTGGCTGTTACACACGGTATGGCCCATGCCTGCTGGCCCGGGTCATGGCAAGTAATGCCCTGGCCCGGGGCGGTCAGTGGCCTCCTAAACCTGTGTCCCCAGGTCTGGGTGAGGGGTTTAGCCATTAAAACACAAAAAAATTGGGGAGAGTAGTCTGGCGGGCTGGGATGTACTACTCCAGACTGATGGCACACAGTTGTATTAGCCTGGAGATTGTTGATGCATTGATTCAGCTAGTTCGAAAATTGATTGTTTTTTTTCTCTTAAATTCATGTCTAAAGCTGAGGCATTCCTCGTGTCATCGTCCATGAAAATGGAGACATTGACAGGTGGCAGCTGGTATGAATCTCAAAAGTGAAAATGTACATTTAGTATTCCGCGGTATGTTTTTTGTTGCACATAATTTGTTGGAGTTGGTTTTCTATTTCCCGCATAATGTTCATTCCGATCATTGAAATTTCATTGATCATTAAGACCAGCATATTTGTATTTTTCTCTCAGATCTCCCATCTACAGTACCACTCAATTTCAAGTGGGTTGCCATAGTTGTATATGTATACTTTACATGGTTTTCGGCTATGATAGATGTATTACAGCTATTATGATGTATCAGTAGGGTCGGCATGATGCCTTGATGTAGAATGTGTCTACCATCATATTTAAAGTAGTTTACTATAGTGGAATGATTTAGATGGATGAGGTCCATACAGGATATAACACCTTCAATACTACAGCAAGCAAAAGACATTGTACTTTCGGTGTGGGGTCAGCTTTAACTCATGCCATAATAGTATCTCTGAAAGGGTCCTTCAGTGGCCCTTAACTTTATACTAGTAGAACGTTCTTCAAGATGAAGTGCTAAAATAAGTTTTTATTTTGCTCTAGCCAAAGCAGATGTTCGATCCTTAGATGTTACTAACACACTCCGGGGTTTCCCTAGCCCATCTTTAAAGGGGTCTTAATCTGCTTTTCTGTCCTCTCTTTAGTTCTTCTCTTTGTCTTCACTGGGCTTCCCTAACCCATCTGAAAAAGGGTCTGATCTTTTCTTCCTGTCCCTCCCCCTCCCGACCGTGGGGAGTCCGGTCGCAAAAAATAGGCTCTGTCGAACATCAGAAAATACCCAAAACAGAGGCACCCTCTAGCACGGTAGGGGGCGACTTGTTTGCCGTGAGTCGCAGCTCGTATGTGGGGAGGAAGAGATCCTGGTTGCTTGCGTTCCTAGAGCAATATAGTAGCTTTGGCTCCTACTTCCTAATAGACGAGAGGTTGGATTGACCCACTCCAATCAATCGGCTGGTCGTGCCGAGCCCCAGCAATAATTTTCTCACAAATCACCATGATTTTCACAACTCACTCACTCATGACTTGTTCCGCATTGAAGTGTATTCTTCATCAAAACTTTATTCTGGAAGGCGGTGGCCAGGGTTAATCTAGTGATACTATTGCTTGAGTATATCGCTTGCGTAGTCCCTGGTGTGCGAATGTACATCCCCAAGTAGGGCTCCAACAAATGAGGGTGGGGAGCGGGGCGATGAACTTAAAAACTTAAACCATGTCTAACCTAAATCAACCCCCGAAAAAAACAAAAAGAACTCTAGATGACGACTCGGATAGTGAAAAGGACAACTCTCAAATCAACGATCATTATTGGCCCAGATTTGTCATCCTGGAATCTGCCAATCCAGGGACATCTCTGTCTACGCTTTCTCCATTTGCCATTCACAAAGGCATCTTGGGGATAGCTGGCCAGGTGATCGATATAAAGAAACTAAGGTCAGGACAGATTCTAGTAGAGTGTGCCACTAAAGCACACTCTCGGAACTTACTGGGATGCACCAAATTTGCCAACGTCGACGTACGAGCCTCACCTCACCGATCCCTCAACTCTAGTAAAGGAGTAATCCGCACTAGAGAACTTGAGGGTCTCGGTGAGGATGAGATATGTGAAGAGTTGAAATCTCAAGGTGTTGGTTATGTTAAGCGAATTGTCATCCGCAAGGATGGCAATCTTGTTCATACCAACACCTACATCCTGACCTTCAACATGCCAAAGCCACCGGAAAGATTAAAACTTGGTTATCTCAGCGTGACCGTGGATTTGTTTATACCGAATCCACTCCGATGCTTTCAATGTCAGAAATTTGGACACGGTAAGAATACGTGCAGGATGGAACCGGTCTGTTTTCGATGTGGTCAGAAGGGCCATGACAACACTGATTGTCAAAACCCGGCAAAATGCACCAATTGCCAGGGTGCCCACATGGCCATATCGAGAACATGTCCGGTTTGGATTCGTGAAAAGCAAGTTCAAACGATCAAAGCACAACAGAACATTAGCTTTCCTGAGGCTAGGAAGCAGGTGGAAGGTTGTACACCTCCATCTAACGCCTATGCCCAGGCCCTGAAAAAGCGTGAATTCAGATCGGTGGAATGCCAGACTGATGCCTGGTTGTTGAAGGACTATGTTCCTCCAACCAGGCCTGTCTCATCAAAACCAGAAATTCCACCGAAACCAAAGACAAACAGTTCAACAAACACTCCAACGACTTCCAACCATCCTCAAGTTCAAGTTCAACCACAGGCTCAGGCTCAGGCTGAAAATCCTGCTCATGTCCAAGCTCGGGCCCGGGCCCGGGTTCAGGCCGAACCTCAGGCCGAACCTCAGGCTCAGGCCCAGGTTCAGGCCCAGGCTCAGGCCCAGGCTCAGGCTCAGGCCCAGGCTCAAGGCCAAGGTCATCCTCGATCTCGAGGACAAGATAAGGCCCAAGGGCAAGGCAAGAAAAATCAGGCAAAGGCGCAAAACGTAAATAAAAAAACTGAAACACATGAAAATAGTAAAACCAAGAAAATAAAATTCACTGGCCGGTTGCCCAAGTCAGGGAGAGATCTCTGTCAGCAGGGCAACTCATTCAACCACCTGGAGGTGGACATGGATGAGGATGATGGTACGTATTATCGTCGTCGTAGTCCATCTCCAAATGTCAAAGTAAGGCCACGTTCCCCTGTTAGCCATCCCAAGAAGTGATGGCAGGGGGTTCCATCATTCAGTGGAACTGTCGAGGTTTTCGAGCCAATTTTAATGAATTGAAGATCTTATGTCAACATTTTAATGCATTAGCTTTTTGTTTACAAGAAACTTATCTTAAAGACACTGATGTCGTTTCCCTTAAGAACTATAAAATGTACAACACTTGCGGTCCGAATGAAGAAAGGGCCTCTGGTGGCTCTTCGATTTTGGTACGCCAAGATGTTCTCCATAGCCCTCTACCTTTAAATACAGACCTTCAAGCTACAGCGATAAGAATAACTTTACATAAAACAATAACACTATGTTCACTGAATCTTCCCCCGAAATGTGGTTTCACTTTGCAAGATTTAGTCCATCTTACAGACCAACTTCCGTCTCCTTATATGATCGTAGGAGACTTGAACGGTCATAACCCCCTATGGGGTGGTGACACTGCAGATCGAGAAGGAAACTATCGAGAACTTTCTAACCCAAAAAGCTCTATGTATTCTTAATGACGGCTCGGATACCTAGCTACACCCAGGACATGGTACATATACTGCAATTGACTTGTCGATAGTAGAACCCCAGCTACTACTAGACTTTTCTTGGAGAGTCCTGGAAGACCTCCATGGAAGTGACCATTTCCCCATCCTACTACAGACAGAAGAGCGTTGTGTTGACCAGAGAGACCCACGTTGGAGGTTGGATAGAGCTGACTGGGAGAAATTCCGGTCCCTATGCCATGAAAGGTTCAACACAGAGAATTCTGATATTGAAGGGGACATTGAAAGCTTCACCGAAACTTTGATATCAATTGCAGAGGATACAGTGCCAAAAACCTCGACAGTTCCAAAACACCCTAGAAACCCATGGTTTGATGAAAACTGCAAGAAAGCCATCAAAGAGCGGAAAAAGGCATTGCGAAAATTCAATAGAAGTCCAACAGCAGAAAATTTAACAATCTTTAAGATAAAAAGGGCCAAAGCCCGCCGCATAATTAAGGAAGCAAAGCGGAGTTGCTGGAAAAGGTACGTCTCTAGTGTATCCTCACGGACTCCCATAAAAAAAGTTTGGAGCATGATAAGAAAGATCAAAGGGAGAGGTGATAGTTCAAGGGTCCAGCATCTCGTTGATGGAGATCAGCTGCTGACCAGTTCAGCCGACATTGCCACCAAATTGGCTGAAACATTTCAACACTACTCTTCCTCCAACAATTGCTTGCCGGCTTTTGTACCAATTAAGAACAGAGAGGAAAGAAAGAGACTAAAGTTTCAATCTTCCAATGCAGAGGGTTATAATCAGTTTTTTACACTAGAAGAAATCAGAAAGTCCCTAAGGAAATCTCACAACACTGCTGTTGGACCCGATAAAGTTCATTATGAATTTCTGAAACGCCTACCTGAACCTGTACTCAAATTGCTCTTACATCATTTCAATACCGTCTGGGAAAATGGACGGCTGCCGCCTTCATGGCAGGAGGCCACCATCATTCCCATTCCAAAGCCAGGCAAAGAGCACTCAAATCCAACAAACTATAGGCCCATAGCTCTGACTAGTTGCATCTGTAAGACCATGGAAAGGATGATCAATGAGAGACTTGTTTGGCTACTCGAGTCTGAACACCATATCTCTGACTATCAGAGCGGCTTTAGACGAGGGAGAAGTACTCTTGATCATTTAATTAGACTAGAACATTTTATTCGCGATGCCTTTATCAAAAAAGAACATGTCGTTGCCATATTTTTTGATCTGGAAAAAGCATACGACACAACATGGAAGCATGGCATTATGAAAGACCTACATGACATGGGATTTCGTGGACGTTTACCCATCTTTATTTCAGACTTTCTATCCAATAGGCACTTTAGAGTGCGATTGGGTGCTACACTTTCTGGGGAGCATGAGCAGGAGCTCGGAGTTCCTCAGGGCAGCATTCTTTCTGTCACTCTCTTCAGCATTAAAATGAACAGTGTCGTGAAAGCTATTACAAAGGACATGTCATGTAGCTTATATGTTGATGATCTTCTCATTTGCTACAGTGCCAAGTTCATGCAATCTATCGAACGGCAACTCCAACTCTGCCTGAACAAAGTCCACACTTGGTCGGTTGAGAACGGCTTTAAATTCTCCCGATCGAAAACTATTGCGGTACATTTCTGTAATCAGCTAAGATGTCATCTTGAACCAGATCTGACCCTTGGTGGGGATCCTATCAAGGTGGCAGAGCAAACCAAATTCCTGGGCCTTTTGTTTGACAAGCGACTGAGCTTTGTTCCTCACATAAAATCCCTGAAGACAAAATGCTCAAAATCGCTTGATTTGCTGAAAGTACTATCCAACACTGACTGGGGTGCTGACAGCAAGGTGCTTTTACATCTGTATCGAGCGCTTATAAGATCGAAACTGGATTATGGTTCTCAAGTATATGGTGGAGCTAAGCCATCTTACATTGCAATGTTAGACCCTGTACACCGACAAGGTCTAAGATTGGCATTGGGAGCTTTCAGAACCTCACCCTATCCAAGTCTGTATGTCGAGGCTAAGGAACCATCACTAAACAACAGGCGCCTCAAGCTGTCGTTGCAGTATGCCCTGCGTGTCAAACCAAATCCTGACAATCCATCTCATAAATGCGTTTTCCAACCAGAAAATAGGCTATTATACGAAAAGAAACCGAAAGCGTCCAGACCTTATGGTCTAAGGATTGCACCGCATTTGAAAGACATTGATGTGGATCTGGGAGTACTGGGACAAACTCACATCCCAGATATTCCCCCCTGGAAACTAAAAACTCCAGATGTGAACTTAAGTCTTGCCGTCTCTAAAAAAGCTATGACAAACCCAATGGAATTTAGAATGAAATTTTTTGAAATTAAAAGTGAACTTCCAGAGCATGAAGCGTTCTACACTGACGGATCAAAGGAAGCGGAGAGAGTGGCTGCGGCAGCGGTCGGTGGAGGCAAGAGGCTTGCTTCTCGCTTGCCAAACCACAGCTCTATTTTCTCTGCCGAAGCAATTGCCATAGTGCTGGCATTGCAGCGCATGAGAAGTTTACCAGGAAAGAAGTTTATTATCTTTAGTGATTCAAAGTCATGTTTGCAAGACATTCAAAATTTGAACTTGAATCATCCAGTGATAATTATGATTTTAAAAGCGTTTATCAAATCTAAGGAACTTGGTTATGATATTCGTTTCTGTTGGCTACCAAGTCACGTAGGCATAGAGGGCAATGAAAAGGCAGATAGATCTGCAAAGCATGGCCTTAGCTTTGACACACAACAAAAATGCCTGCTCCCACCTTCAGACTTCAAACCAGTGGTAAAGAAGTATATAGACCAGCTGTGGCAGAAGGACTGGGTTGAAAATCCTGGCCGGAAGCTCTACGAGTTCTGCAAAACTGTCAACGAAACAAATCGTCCTGTTTTCACAAACAGAAGAGACCAAACAGTTTTCACTCGGTGTCGCATCGGTCACACTCGATTGACCCATGCATACCTTCTGAAGAGAGAAGACGAACCTTTTTGTGTAGCGTGCAATACGGTTCTATCGATCAAACACATCCTCTTGGATTGTATAGATTTTACGCTCATCCGACAACGTTTCTACAAGGTAGCTGGTCTACAAGAGCTTTTTAACACCGTCAAACCCGATCTTATCATCGACTTCTTGAAAGCAGCTGGACTGCATCAACTTTTATGATTTTTACCCTGCACACTCATTGTTTTATAAGGCACTGACATGATTTTATCTTCCATCTCATTCTCCCAGCAATAGCATTTGTTCTACCTCAACTGTATGTGTCAAGAATTGAATTTTCCATTGAACCAATTTGTTTTCTAATTTAAGTTTCTCGCCATGAATATGACCTTAGTTGTCGAAATGGCGTTAAACATCCATTACTCACTCACTCATTAAAGCTTGTGTTTATTCTATGGCCACCTTTCGAAAAAAATATTGAAACATTAAATTTTGAATTCATGACAGGTCTTAGAAGATCTGTGATCCTTGCCATTTTCAGAGAGGCCTTAACGGCTCACTCAGGCTGACGTTTGTTGTTTCTGCCTAAGATACTATAAATATCTTTTAAAAGTCAAATCCCATGAGAAGTATAACAGTTTTGATAAAGAATTTGATTCAAATCATCCTTTTCTGAAGCTTGATGGTCTACCCATCAAAATGATATATAACTTGCATTAATGAGGGTACCATGTCCAAGTAAAACAATCAATTACATATGCTAGGCTTTTAGCTTATTTTGGAGATTTTCCAGTAAGACACACAATTGTGTGGCCCCAAGAAATGAGCTCTCTAGAGGTAGAATATCTCTATTCCCCTTACCTTTAAACCTTTTCTAAATGTCACTTATGGCCTAAATTAGGGTTAATGTTAAGTAATTTACAATGAGTAATCAATGTTGAATAGCAACAAAAAGCTTTGGGAATGTTATCCTCATTAATATATACTTGAATCAGAGCCTAAAAACGGCCGTTTTGCGGCCGGCTACGGCCGTTTTGGGGAAATGAGACACGGCCGTTTCCGGCCGTTTTGGGGTCTAAAGGGTTAAAGGCTGAATTGAAGTCAAGGATAAAACTGAATTGAAGTTAAGGATAAAAGTGAAAATAATGACTCATACTGACCGATGGTAAATTTAGTATGTTTTTTTCAATAAGCTGCAATAAGAATCATTCTATCTAACTCGACCAGTAGTTTTCATGCATGCTTACAGTCTGTTTCGCTGGACCTGTGAGGGAACTTGTTATCCTTTTCACAGGTATCGACTTGGGGATTCCCTGTCGGGACACTGATGTCCCGCGTGCTTGGCACCAGCACCTGGAAAATACAAAGACACGGTGTTTTATTACAATATCATTTGAGCAGAGATGTCACTCTCTTGTTGACAAAAGAAAGGAAATCTTGTCATAATTTAACAGGAAATGCCCGTGAAAAATAGGAATTTCTGCAAAAATAGGGAAAGTGGCATCTCTGTTTTAGAATTCAAGTATAAATGCTCGATGGGTTCTGGTGAAGGGGTTTGTATGGAATAGTGGTGCATGTGTGCATGGGCTCGTCACGCAAGGCCGCGCATTTGGGTATTCCTTAGGGTATGCATAGAGGTCAGTTACGATATTGACTGACCAATAACCGAGTCATGATGCATAAATGCATCGCTGTTCACTTGAAGTACTATGCTGTCCTTAAAGGGTTAGTGTACAGAAATAATGATGCGGCAGGGTTGCATTCATATATCATGACGACAAATGGAATACGGCATAATAATATACTATGCGGCCCTTAAAGGGTTTATGCAGAGTTGAATTATTCTCTAGGGCTGCATTCATGCATGAATTCATTCAAGCATCATGCCGACCTTATCCATCAGCCACAGGAGAGACCAGGACTGTATAAACAGTGCTACTGAACACAGTGCTACTGAACACAGTGCTAAATATAGTATGAATTACTACATGTACAACTGTGGCAGCATGAGGCTGAATGGGATTGTTACAGACCATAGACAGGCAGCGCTCAGAAAGCATAATAATATTTATCCCACCCGCCCTGCAAAGGTGCTGCGGTTATTATAGCCCGGGGCCAGGTGAGAGCTGATAATTAACCGCACTGTACTCAGTACTGTTTCCCGTGGCCAGACCCACAGAGAGTAGGGGTTGTTAGAAGCGAACCAACATGCTACTAATACAGGAGATTACGCCTCAAACCCTGGGCCGCCGTATATAAAGGGCAGAGTACCTGTCATGCCTGGACTCCAACTGTCACTGGAGGGGCAGCAAGATCTGCGCCTTTAAGTACTGACCAGTGTTTTTTCACACATTGATTTGCTCACGTGTGCCCACTGCTAATATATATTGTGAAAGGAGGCCTTTGGTGAGGGGGGGGGAATTAGATCGATTAACAATGCTTTCTTCTAGAATTCGGGATCGGGACGATGGGAGAGGGGAGGCGCCGATGGCCGCCCTTCCCAAGCAAAACCAGACACAGTCAACTTAAGTTCACCTCTCTATATTATTCCCAATCAAAGTCAACAGTTACAAAAAGCTGGTCAGTGCACCCTACCTGAATATATGCCTATATGTCGGAATGAAATCTGGCGGAATCTCCTGCCCTAGTCCACTGTAGTAGTCACCTTGCTTTTGAAGAGGTGTTGTCAGTCTGCAGGCCTAGTCAAGAGTGACGGCCTCGAGCAGGAACCGGGCGGACGCTGCCGCCAAGGACGGGAACCGAACCCGAGGCTACGCCGGGGGGTTGTGGGTAATCTGAGCGGCAGCCGCGTCCCCTTGCTGCCAAGAACCCTCCCGTTTACAATATGTAGTGTGAGTGGAGGTAATTATCAGCTTTCCAGACCCGGCACGAGGTGAGCCCGGGCAGGCGGGAGAAAACAAATAGGTTGATTGCAGGTAAGGTCTAATGCATAAGAGGGACGAGCAGACGATGCAGGGTTACGATCACCTAGCGGAGTGCAGTGCTGAAGGGTGGGAGACCATAGAGCCTGTGTATGTAGGGTGCAAAAAGCAAACGACCTAATGCATTGCTTGCTAATCCAATGGACGCGCAGCTGCTGTTAAAACCTTACGGAAAAGTGTATTCCTTAACCATGGCTGTATGACAATAGTCACCGGCCAATAATTTTTCGATTCACGAACCATTAGAAACTGGCATGTAGAAAAGATGTACCCACGTTTTTCGGAGTTAGGGGTCTCGATCCCCCCGGACTTAGTGTCGTGTCCAACAGACACAGGTCTGGTTCTGCCGCAGCCTGTGTAGGATAGACAAAGGTCCATGAGTTCAATTCTTAGGGGTGGCTTATTCAACATTTTAACCATGTGGCTGTATTTCGTAAGAAAATTTCCCCCTTAGATCCACCATTGAACTAGATAATCTTGGCCTCCAAACGTTCAAAACTTAAAACAGTAAATCAAATCTCTCAAACCTTTTGTTAATACAATTGTTATTTATACATCTATTGGAACAGGAAAGATTTTTTCCGTAATACATACCAAACATTAGAACACATTTTTGTAGTTAATCATGTTTGTAGACTGTTCCTCGTGTCTCGCTTGCATTTTGCATTTACTACACCTCTGAATGAGAACAGTGATATTCCTCAACATGTACCCAAAGCAAACAAGGGGTACTTTCTCTGAATGGTTTTACTCTTTTATTTCCTGATCTGTATTGCACTGTTGGCGTTTTGTCTCAGTATGACTATGATCAAGTAGGTATAAAGATCCTTAGTTCCTAAGGCTATTAACTAGAACATCACAGGTATTAGATACAAGTAGGTATAGAGATACCAAACGTTAGCTTATGACAATGACTAGCTCTCAGGTATAGGGATACCAGAACTGGTTATTGATTACAGCTTAGTACAATGATACTAAGGCTAAAGAGCACCCTGAGACATGTTTGTCTCCTAGACTAGGGAATGGGGTACTGCCGGCCGCGGGGAGGAGCGCCGCCTTATATCGGAAGTGCCTGTAGGTATATATATTTATAACCACAATAGCACTAAAGATTACATAACACAATCTAAATTCTTTTATATTGTTAATATTGTTTTATTTATCTCCATTTTCTCGAGTCAATCAAGCGCATGCGTTTGAATTCAAATTTTGTGGTTAGATGGTAGTTTATGTGCTCCCTCGCAGATGTTGCACTGCCGAATGATTTGAGGCATCATCTGAGGAACATCCCGTGCTGCTTCTTAGTCATACAGTACTTCCTAAGAAGGCCCGGCCCTCTGACATCATTATCTCCAACAGGCTTGAAGCCGCGCCCTTGTCTGTGTTTACTCTTGCCCCCTGGGAGGGTGTGGAGTGGGGCGATGTTTTCATTCGATGCATCACCAGCCTACCTCTCTTCAAACACCCGAGGGTTTCTCTTTGCTCTTCTGTCTCCTCGTCCTCCATCTTCCTCTTTGATTCTGGACCCTGAAGCTCAGACAGTCCCATACAACATAAGCATTATGTTTGGAAGGCCATATAACCGGTTTAACCTGCTTCCAAGTCTTCTTTTGCCTTCTGTTTCGAACTAAGGTAAAAGGTGGACTTCCCCTCCTCTGTCTTGAGCAGATATGGGTGTTTGAGACTTGTCTGAACCATCGGCAGATGATCAAAATCAAAGTATTGATATTCAACCATAGCGACTAAGACTTACCACAGAGCTCACAAGAGCCGGGTCAATTCATGAGGTCCTTGGGGCTGCAGACGTTGCAGAGACCGTGGGGCTTGCTGGGGTCGAGGTCGCCTTGGCCGGGGTCGGGGCCGCCTTCCGCTGTAAAGTGGAAAAAAACAAATGATATAACATGGGTAAAGGCTCAATCATACTGCGACAATAAATTTGCATAGTCTCACATTTGAAGGCAGAGACTTGTATGTTGATTAAACATTTTTCCCCTCTATTCATACTAACTTTACCAAATGAAATTCCACACATGTAGTTTAAAGGTTAAAGTATAGACTTCTATTGAGGGTTTGATTATACAATCAGTTAAACTTTAAGGTATAAACTCACCCTGAAGAGTGCCACCCGCATCTTCCTGCTTGCCACTGGGACGGGTGGAGCAGCCGGGGCGGGTGGGGGAGCCGGGGCGGGAGGTGCAGCGGCCCTCTCCTGTTCCTGCCTCTCCTTCACCCTCTGCTTAGAGGCCTTTGATATCTCGCACCTCCGACGCTTACCGTCCGCCGCCTGTTGCGGGTCGTCGTTGGCCTTATTCTGAAAAAGGACAATTCAATACACTGATGAATCTATTCCAGTACCCAATTTACCTATTTCAGATAAGCCCTTTTACAACAAGGATTACATTTTTTGCAGTATTAAATTAAACAGGATATCAAATGACCTCCTTGCCCTCCTACCCTGCATGTGGCACAATACCTTGTTGGCTTCTGTCTGGGTAGAGATTTATATAGACTGAGTATCCAGCTACCAGACAGGCTCTCAGGTCTGTCCTTCAGGGCGTCATAAAGCTCAGTCTCACATTTTTGCTTTTTGGTCATTTTGATTGTCTTTGACAGCCTAATAAAGTGTGGGTGGTTACACAGAGGAGGATGATGGGCTAAAAATGGAGAGGAGGACGATGGGGGTAAAATGTAACCAAAAGGGTCCTGTGACCATCTCACATGTGACATTTGTAGCCTACGTAGACATCGTACATTTTTAAATGAATGATTGATTAGTATCACAGGGTAAAAGACACTCAACAAACACTCACATGTCATATCCCGGTAATTCACCTTTTTCGCTGTGTCAGAACCTGCAGCTGCTCCAGTGCTTTTAAGAAAGTCAATGTCACGGACGGCCATCTGTGTAGCATTGTTGATACTTCAGTTTCGGTCCAATCGCGTGCCATAACCTTTTTGGGTATGACAGGCTCCACTTCAACATTTGGCCTGAGCGGGAACAGGGGCTAGGTGCCCTGTGGCCGGGGTTGCAAGGACCCGGCTGGTCTTGGCGTGAGTGGGAGCAGGGGCTAGGTGCCCTGTGGCCGGGGTCGCAAGGACCCGGCTGGTCTTGGCGTGAGTGGGAGCAGGGGCTAGGTGCCCTGTGGCTGGGGTCGCAAGGACCTGGCTGGTCTTGGCGTGAGTGGGAGCAGGGGCTAGGTGCCCTGTGGCTGGGGTCGCAAGGACCCGGCTGGTCTTGGCGTGAGTGGGAGCAGGGGCTGGGTGCCCTGTGGCCAGCGTCGCAAGGACCCGGCTGGTCTGGGCAAAGGTCACATGCCGGTACATACCCGACCAAAAGCACTCGATCTTCTGTACAAATAAGACAAGAGAGGCATAGTAAAATATTTGCGGATACACATGTTGTGGTTAACGACCTGCCCTTCCCCAGGACTAACTGTCTCTTACAAACTCTCTTACAATCTCTTTGCATGTGACAGTCCCTCTTTCCGGGCATAGTGGTGGAGTTTTCAGGGTCACACAAGGCATGAATTACAACTATACAGCAAGTTACTAACTAGTCTCTCCTCAGAGAGTGAGGTATAGATCCTTGCAGGGACAGTCTTTGGCACAGATGTTGCAGCATGAACAGAAGCTGCAGCTACAGGTGTCTGTGCACTTTCCTTTGCAGACAGTCTTTATCTCGCTGTCTTCAGCCATAGATTGTGGGGTGAGGTTGAATGACTCACTGACTGAAGAATGTTTTTTGGCACACAGTCTTCCTCCTCCTGCAGCTTCTTCAGGGTAGGGTCCTTAACCCCCTTCATGCTTTGCCCAGTGAGATAAACCACTCCCAGGCCAGTTAGTCCTGGGGACGTGGCAGCTCTTGCCACAGGTCTATGACCGTTGAAGAAGCACCAAACAAGATCACAGTCTCTATATCTGAGATATCTACCCCCATACCCATCCGTATCGTGCTGACGAGAAGGTGTATCGAAGACTCTTTTTTGCAGAAGACATATGGCGTTAAACATCCATTACTCACTCACTCTGACTGAAGGAGTATCCTATCACACACCTTGCTTCATATGGTAGCGGCGCAAGTTGTCCTCTCTCTTTACGGCATGGTGCTGTGTGGCCTTCTCCGGAGCCATCTCGCCAACTTTGACCCGCGGGTTGGCATTATAATACTGCAATTGATAGAAGATGATTAAATATTGATACACAAAGACAAAATATATATGTTTATCATACTTGTAGGCTTCTATTAATTTCCAACATCAATGCAAACTTTTTGTTTCATTTATTAGACAGCAATACTTGATTTTAGTTTGGTAGACTAAGGGAGTGGTCATTTTTTAACAACAGGGGGGGTTGGTGGATTTGGGGGGGGGACCAAAAAAATTTGGACCCCTTGAAGGGGGGGGACCAAAAAAATTTGGATCCCTCTTGAGGGGGGGACCAAAAAAATTGCACCCCTTTTTAGCGAAAAAGTCCGCGCGTTACTATAGCTCAAAGGGGTCGGCCGCGCTCAATTTCGACTTGCCCGAGGGGGGGACCAAAAAGATTTCGACCCCTCCCATGGGGGGGACAAAATTTTTTCTGCCCTCTCGCGCAAAAATCCACCGACCCCCCCCCTGTTGTTAAAAAATGACCACTCCCTAAGCTAAACATATTGTAAAATTTATCATAACTTACCTACCAAAAAAGCATTCAAAAGTTATATTTTCTATCGTAAATGTTGAATAAATAACATTCTGAAGAAAGAAATATATACCCTCTTATATCAGAACCAGGCTTGATATGATTATATTATATGATATGACGCGAGATTCAAAATGTCTTATGTCACAATTATTCCGATTCATGTGTGTCAAAGCGCTGTTTGCAACATGGATTACCTTTTGACATGAGCACTGGAATACTACATTATAGTGATTCATGTAATCGCGCATTAATGGTGATGGACGCATGTATACACCAAAATATAAAACCTTTCATTTACAAAAGTCATTTTACCATTCAATTGTCTCACACATTACTTCTCCTTTAACTGTTACAAATCTCTCAAACCAAATTTTCCTACATTGGAAAAAAAGATTTGTCTTAATGTTTGTCAATGAACTATATCATACTTCTATCTTCCATACTGGTCGCGACAACAAAAGGCTTACTGAGCTTGCATTTTCCTTCTTGGTTCGTCCATTTTGGTCCTCTCGGTGCCGATCTGGTTTACACAGACTGAAAACGGACGCCAATTTCTGTCTCGCTGGTCATACCAACGAGTCATTGCGAATATAAGCTTCTCTTTCTGGTCCCTAGTATAATAACTATCCTACCAAATGCGTAATTGGTCCAACAGCTTGGAATACAGCTTGCTATTTGCATCTGCATTCTGAGATGTGTCGAGTAGGCCTTTCTGTGTTGAGCATTTTTGCTCTGACAAGGAATTTGCATCTTCCATGGGCACGGAGTCTTCTACCCCTGAAGCTTAAGTACCATTGGGTGAGAGCATCTGGGTGACGCCTACAATAAATAACAATTGGATCAGTATAAGAGTAATATAAAAATATTATCTAAGTATGTCTAGTCTGTTATCTTATCTTTCCAATCCGATGGCGGTTCCTTGATTAGCTGTTGTAGTTAATCATGTTTGTAGACTATTCCTGGTGTCTCACTTGCATGTTGCATTTACTATGCCTCTGAATGAGAACAGTGATATTCCTCTCCCCCCCCCCCCCCCCCCCCCCCCCCAATTTGAGAATAGGTCATACTTCTCCCTTGTCAGTGTCTCTGGGCGGATTTGTCTGGTGAATGCCATATTTTATCTTGATACAATTTGGTGATTGACTGGCCCGCTCTATTGAGAAAAAGTTGTCCCTTACTGTAATCTCTTGGCTTACATCGACACCATCTGCCGTTGTTTCCCAAATGTCATTACCACATCTATGATTTTGTGCCTCTGTCCACATTCTTGATCAAGGTAATCAACAACCTTGCTTTTCTTTGCTCTGATCTTGCACGATGAGCAACACAAGTCGCATTTGGTGCATGCTCTTGAGCAGCATGAAACATGCATATATATAGATATAGATGCTACCGTTCTTCTGAGCGATTGCTGTGGCCAATGCCCTTTCTTCTGTGTATTTCTCAGTGCACAAGTCCCAGTTGAAATATGGCATGGGGTTTTGATACTTGTCAACATACCCTTGGCCAGGAATCGAATCATCTGTGATATTCATACTATTGTCTTTGGCATAACACAGTCACATGGGTGGGAGCCAGGTTAGTACAGGGCCTCATGTCTTCCTCCCCATGTTCAATTTCTCTTTGTTTCTTTTTCAATATTATATCTTTCTCTATTTGCTTGATTTCTTCGCATGTCTTCTTTTAGAGGGGCCCCGCGAATGACTGCAGGGGCTTTCCCCGCCTAGCTGCGTAGTATCAGGCGGCGGTCTCCTCAGCCATCCGAGCGGGAGCAGGGGCTGGGTGCCGGCTGGTCTCGGCCCGGGTGGGAGCAGGGGCTAGGTGCGCTGTGGCCGGCGTCGCAAGGACCCGGCTGGTCTTGGCCTGAGCGGGAGCAGAGGCTAGGTGCCCTGTGGCCGGCGTCGCAAGGACCCGGCTGGTCTTTTCCTGAGCGGCAGCACAGGCTAGTTGCCCTGTGGCCGGGGTCGCAAGGACCCGGCTGGTCTTGGCCTGAGCAGGAGCAGAGGCTAGGTGCCCTGTGGCCGGGGTCGCAAGGACCTAGCTGGTCTTGGCCTGAGCGGGAGCAGAGGCTAGGGTGGGTTACGAGGAGTTCGGTAGACCCGACTCCCCGCTACTTCCCGTGGCGGTTGAGGCCAGGTTGCGGGGAGGGGCCGTCCCCTATGTGCTTGCTGCCTCTCCAGCCCACTCCCACTGTCTCCTCTATAGTAACGAGGAAGGAAGGTATACCTGGTGTTGGGGGGGGGTAGAGAGGCCTTCCGCACTATAGCCACTATGTCATCCTCTCCATCGGCTGCTGGCACACTGGCTACGGTGCAGTCCAATGCCTCTAGCACACGGGTGAGGGCTAGGGTGGAGGTGACCCGTACAGGTAGCAGAACCTGCTCCCTCCGGGTCACATTGATACACCACATACACTACATTCCTGCTTTGGCCACATTTTCAGCTATACAGTCATACAGATTTGTTGCTTGTTCATCTTGAACAGCCACGATGATGACTGCTGAAGCACAGACATGTCCACTATGTGTTCGGCATACAACCAGCATTTCTTCATCTTTTTCCCTCCGAGGAACCTCTGATTAAGAAAACATCAAAGAAACTGGACTAATATCAGATTCCCCTTCGACAGCTTTTTCGCCTCATTGCGTTTATTCTTATACGCCTGACCATATTCTGATATCATATTGGCCCTGTAGTCACGGCATGGCTCTGTATTTGGCTTCAAGTCTTGTGGATCCTTTTTTTTCGTCAGTCTCCTTGTCAGTGTCAGTCAGTTGTGTGTCATTTCTGTGCTGAAGGCCTCCCAGACGTAAGTCTCATCTCGCACTGCCGTACTTTTTCCCAGGCACATATTCACTTACAGAAAATGGCATTACACAGGCCGATGTCCTTGAATATTTTCTTGTTTTTGCCCTTCCCGGTAAGTGTGAATTTGTCAGAGATCATTTGTCATGAGGTATTCGAGTTCCTTCTACAGGCATCTTGAAGATTGATAGCACCCATATTTTCAAGCACACTGGCCATACCCCTGCGCAGTCTGCTGGATGCTGAACCTGTGCACTGCTTTCCGAGCAATTTTGACACCTTACATGTCCAAATATGACGAAAACTGCCTTCACAGCTGCCTCCAATGTGAAATGACAAGTGGTCGCGCAGCGGGACTGGCTGCATCAGGCCAGTCAAATCGTGTCACTTACCTTTTCACACTTTCAACACTGGGTGTTACATTCGATGAGGGCTTAGATGATGTAAATCTGCCCTTGGTAAGGGTCGTCTGCAACCGTGCCTGGTACTCCACCTTCTTCTTATCCAGTTCGTGTAGTCTACCCAGTATGATGTTAATAAGTACAAGAATAACACATAAACGCATATCTAATGTGTATGGAAATATATGTATACACGGAAAGTATTAACTCCTTTTTTGCAGTATGGATATTGCGGCTACTGCTCAGTATCATTTTAAGTGTGGCAGATATGAGCCTTTTAACTATCGGCATGAGTCTCATAGATGTCCATACAGAGTGGGGGAACCTCGCAAAGGGTAAGTAACATACCAAATACCAAAGACAAGTAGATGCAGTGGGGTCAATCACTATCAATAATCCACAAACAACATGTATTAGCGTGTGGGTGACCCATTATACGTCTATCTATGTGGTGCTGGTCATTTATTGATGGATTGATTGATTGATTGATGAAGTGATTTGTATGAGCTACAAATATTCAACCATGCGAACCACTTATGTAAACATTGTTTAAGGGTGTTTACATGCTATCGGTTGAAAGGACCAAGAGATTTACTATCTGAAATGAACCATTGGTAAATTATACAAACTAATACAACTGACATATTTAGGTTCAACAGGTATAACCATAGTAGCAGTCGTTGTCCACGTCATAAAGGTGATGGATATGCTCAGCCAAGTGGTGGATGTTTTGCGTCAACAGTGAGTATTTCACGTGTATAAAATATTACCTTAATATTAGAGGGTTATACGTGTAATGGCCGCAATACATTGAGCTATATTTGGTCCCCCCTCCCCCCGTCTCTGTGATAATAAAACTATTAAATTTTTATGGTTTAAAGAAACCACCAACGGTTCCCTTCTCATACTAAAGTGAGTGTTCCTGAAGTACGATATAGATGTAAAGTGATGAACTTTGTTGATAATTTGTAGAGATTGTTAAAATGTTATAACAGGGGGGGGGGGGCTGTTTATTGGGACACTATTTATAGAGACCACTGTGTAATGGTTATTTCCAGATACTAATGGGGTATGTATGACTGACATGAAATATTGTTTTATTTCAGGAGAGCTGTGGAGTAAAAGCCTAAAAACTAACGACATGAAGTGAACTTTCTATCCGAATGCTTACTGCATCAGGAAAGGCATGAAACCAACAAAGCTATGTTTATCTTTAAGTGGACACTAAGAAAGAGAAAGACAGAAAGTGTAAAACATCATTAAAATGTATGTAAACCTCAATAAAAGTTTGAATCTCACCTTCTGTCTCACCCTTTTCTTTACGGGGTTTGGGAGGTCGTTAAAGGGTATGGTGCCCGCCTCAAACGCAGCTTCTGCTTTTTTTTTCTGTGAACCAAAGATTAACAACACCATATGGATGTACCTACATGTACTTGAATGTACGTTTAAGGATGATGTAAACTTTAGTGTGTGAGTGAAAAGATAACCAATATTTTTCCACGTACTTTGCGTAGCATTACATTTCTGAGGTTGGTGTTATTTACAGTTTTGATAACGGACTGCTCAAGGTTCAACCTACTATCAAGTATTATGCCCAGGTATTCATACTCCGAGCATGTTTCTAGTACGTGTGACCCCATTTTTATGCCACTTGAGAGTGTCGTGTTATTAAGATCATGACTATATATCACTAGCTTACTCTTGTCAGTGTTTACACATAAGCCACTGTCAGAGAACCATTTATGGGCACTGTTGGCATCGGCTTGGAGGAGGGACAAAGCCTCTTCGGGATCACTTTTGGAAATGTAGAAAACGACATCATCCGCATACATCAATATACCACTATGCTTTATGACAGGGTAGAGAATTTATGTAACAAATGAACAGCAAGGGCCCTAATATGGACCCCTGGGGGACTCCATAATTTAATTTGGTTGTCGAAGATTTGATATTATTACATCGAGTACGCTGGGTTCTATTGTTCAAGTAGGCATGTAGCCAGTCACAATATATATTAGGTAAATTAAACAATTTCATGCGGCTCAGCAGCTCTGCATGGTGTATACAATCAAAAGCCTTCCGCACGTCCAGGTAACAAGCCAACAGCGGATTTCTGTTGTCTTTGGATCTAAATATGTCATTTACTAGCCTAAAGACCGCGTTGTTAGTTCCCCTGGACGTGCGGAAGCCAAACTGAGAATCAGACAGCAACCCGTCTTTCTCCAACCTAGTATAAATTTCCTCGTATACCACTCTCTCCATTACCTTACTAGGTATGGGTAATAAGGAGATGGGTCTCCAATTACCAACACAGCGGGCGTTACCTGACTTTGGTAGAGGTATTACAGTGGCTGTAGACCAAGCAGCCGGGAACAATATATTATGCAAGCAATAGTTTATCAAGTGTGTCAATTGTGGAGCCAGAATCAGTAGCGCATCCTTCATTACAGCTGCACTGATATTAGCCGTCCCCTTCCTCTTCCGCCTAGGTTTGCTCACAGCTAGCGAGACTTTTTCCTTCTTCTGCACCTTCGGATCAAGGACCCCTAACTTCCTAGGCCTTCCTCGGCCACGTTTTGGGGTCGTTTGATCCACTTTCCTGCTCTCCACCTTCTGGTGGAATTATTATATATTATTGCCATGTGGCTAGACGTTACTGAAATAATCCCACGTGTACACAATGTAACAACAAGTACAGCAGCTCACAATGATCAGGGCTTTGGTAATATCCCCGTTGATTATATTGAAAGTCATTATGATATGGTCAGATAAAATAGGTCATTTTAGATATTAATCACAGTAATTATTAATCACAGTAATCTCATGAATCGTCTGGCCCTGAGCCTCGCAGCAAACATGAACGCCCAACAGGTTCAGCAGTCACGCCACAGTCACGAGTGTCTAGCGACACTCAGGACGGGCGAGGTTTTCACTGCCATAAAGGAGATAATAGCAAAGTATTAGTCAATATGTCACGACCACTGATCTCATTCCCCCTGTTTACACATATAGAAAGAGCATGCTATGGGTCGTAACTAGAGGCTACTACGTGGGACGCGGACGTCAAGACAAAATACCCCCCCCACCAACCTAGTTGGCACTCCATTACCAGATCAGATGGACTTTGATGTGTTTTTAGTACCAGATAGCGGAGGCACGGCGTCATGACGCGCAGCTCCCTCTATTTTTAGAATGCCCTACTTACCAAAGGATGCCGAGGCCCCCGTGCCCCCGCTGGTAGTCCCGGGCAGGGCTCGCGCCATGGTGCTGCAGCTGACCTGGACGAGTTCCACAATGAACTCACGGACTTTTACCTGCACGAGGCGCCTGTAAGGCAAGGTTTGAACCATATGTTTAGGCCTACACCGTTGACAATAGATGTGAACAAAAAGGGCGGGAAAAAGCAGCATCCAGGCACCGGCGTTTTCTCGGGACGCGTATACATTTTAGCAATCACCAAATCCACTACCTAAACCTTTGAGCACCACCACACCCCCACGAAGTTTGAGGTAATCATGTTTAAGGTCGTCTGCGTTTAGCAGCCACTTACCCTTCGTGGTACAACTCCTCCCGCATGGTTATCTACACGGCCGGCCCCTGAACGTGCATCGCTTTGTCACTATCAATGTGGTGCTTCTCCAGTATGGTGTTGGTGTTTTGAACCACTTCAACAAGTTTTCCTAGTTTTCCTGGGCCTTCCACTCGTCCGCCGGGATCTCCCAGGGCAAGTTGGGGTTGAGGCTGTGGCAAAAGCCGCAGTGGTACGTGTTCGTGGCCATGTCGTAAGAAAAGCTGATCCGGCCTGTCTCCCCCTCCGAAGGGTGTCGACTCCCCGACCCGTCTGACCGAGAGGACCCCTTCTTATCCGATTTTTCCTTTTCTCGGCCTCCTTTCTCTGGCGCTGGGCGTTCGCTTCCCCTCCGGTGGCTCGTCCCCTCGTGCCCATTTCCCGCGTTCCCCGAGAGCCTCCCCGTGGAGCGAGACCTGCCCCGGCTCTTGGTGGATCCCTTCGGCATCTCCCTCCCCGGGAGGGGTCCCCCCAGCGGTACCGGGACGGAGATAGTATCGTCCCTTCTCCTCGTCGACTTCCACGGTCTGCCCTGCGGCAGTGCGGTCGTCCCCCACGTCACCGGAATCCTCTCAGTGTCGTTCTCTTCCTCCGAGGAGATGTCGTTGAGCAGCTGAAACTCCGTTTTTTGTCCGTGTGCCTCCTTCCAGATATAATATTCGGCCGGCGGCGGCTCCGAGTCCCCCCTCTCCACTCGTTCCACCCACCTCCGTACCACCGGGACGTGTTCCCGGGCGATCTTCCCCCAGTGGGTTGGAGACTCGCTCTCCCCCGGGCTTATATGGGCAACAATGAATGCTTTTTTCAAAGTACCAAAACCACCCCCCCCCCCCCCCCCGCATTGATTGATAAGAAGACTGGTGAACATGTACAGGACACTGCAGCGTATATCAACGAGTTCTTTAGCAACATTGGTGACATACTATTCAAACGGAAAAGGTGTATTGCTCAGTTTACCATATATTTGTCGCAGTATGTTGTTTGCCTGCTGTGCAGTTACCTGTAAAGCAAGGAAGCGGTTCTGCTCGTGTAAATATCCCGCCATCATGGTATGGGTTTGTTGGTCTGTATCTATCATTAAATCATAAAATCGACGGACACAGCAATTATATGAGGCTCTAATATACATTAGATACATCCAAATGTACATGACGACATGCTCTCCCCCCCCCCCCCCTCATTATGGGCTCCCCCTTGCGACACAGTTAAATATAAGCGCCTAAACAAGCAGTCTACCACCAAACCTAAAAAAAATCACTTCAATCAATCCCTTTTATCTTCCCCTTCGCCCTCCTCAGCTGCGACTCCAGCTCAACTTCCCATGGCCCCCATGCACAACTCTGAGGAGATGCAATCCTAACGACGCATAGGAAATTCTACATCAAAATACACGGACACACGCCCCAGTTTGTTCTACATACATAAGAATTGACACAATGAGTTGGCCCTTATTGCTAAAAATTGACAATTGGTGATGAACTGACGTGCCCGGAATGCTAACTCCTAAAAGTGGTTAGTTAGTTCATGCATGTTGACAACAAAGGGCAGCAATTAAATCAAGCTTTTCCAGGCGGGGTCAGGGATAAAGCCAATGGAAACCGCTACAGCAAATACAGAATGCTTTGATGTGAGAAGAAGAAGATGGCAGAAGAAAGTAAATGTGATATAGAAGTTACCAATTCAGAAACTGTAGGTAGCCAGCACATTCAGAATCAACTTGTCATAGAACAGGAAAATAACAATGACTCGATCATTATGTGGTACTTGGCTGAGGTTGCAAAATTGAACTTCTTATTGCAGCATATAACACGGAACCCGGGAAGGGGTGGGCGGGCTGAGGCATAGTTTCGCCGCAGGAGTATGGTCCAGGCTATTTTGTCATCATCTTGGACGCCAACATATATAAATATAAATATGTAATATCACATTCAATTAATGTTTGGATCAGTAAAAGAAGGCGTTGCTAAATAAAGTGGGCCTCTTTAGCCGATCTACAAAGGGGTCTTAATCTGCTTTTCTGTCCTCTCTTTATGCATGCTGCGGAGCACCTTTGGAATCGACTCCAACTTTGGCTGCTCGGGGTCAGAGGCCTGCCCCTGGTCACCTCGGGGTCGCAAATTGTTACCTTCTTTTTGACTGGCTTGTGGTCCGTCACCAGAGCGCTCAGGGTTGCTCCTACTGGCCATGGCAAGGTGCTGGTCGGCTGTGTGTCTTTGGGCTGAATGACGGTCCCATCTGATTCCAGATGAGGCTTCCTGGAGGGTGAGGTCCGCTCAGCTGGTTCTTCCACGGGTTCCCTTCGCAACTTGGGAGCTTGGGAGTGTTGTAAAGCTCTATAAACTGTATTGGGCAAGCAGCATATAAATACCTGTCCTACTACTGCAAGGCAGACTACCACTATTTGTGGATGACTCCTTGCCAACTTGAGATGTCCCGTGAGGTACTTGATGTACGTCTGGACGTTAAACAAATCAATCAATCAATCAATCAATCAATCAACATATTTTCTTATCAGCTCCAGTATTCCAAATGAGGTGCTAACATATGCAATTTGGTTTTCTGCTGGCCTTCAGCAACACCACACACACAGCACGAGTTCAAACCCACCATAACTTGTCTCGTCATTGCCATGAAAGGCTACCTCGAGGGACTTGGTCCAATCGACGTAGGGGGAAGGGGTCCACCACCACAGCAATTGCCCGAACTCTTGTGGTGAGAGCATGTTAATCACTGTTTCCAGGTGGTTCATCACACACTCCTCGAGGAATCTCAGGTCGTCCTGGTCAGTAAACAGATACTTGATACTGGCAAGCACCTTGTCTGATGTTGGCCTGAGTGCCTCAAACAGTTTCAGCACTGTGCTCTCACCACGGTTCTGCCAAATGACTCCATGATGGGAGAGTCCTTGTTTCATCTGGTAGAGTGCAGCAAGGGGCTTAACGCAGAGCTCTAGGTTGGCAACCTCTAGGCACTGCCGCTTGAGGGTTTCTGCACTAGGCTTCTGTGTTCTGATCTACTCTTATATCGATGTTCTTGAGTTCTCATGTTACACGTTCTAGCTTAGAAATTTTGAGACTGGGTATAAAATTTTGGGTTGCACATCCCTTCAGCTTGTTTGTCCATTAAAAGATATATTGGAATCTGTACCTGTCATGAGGTTTGTGGAATATGAATGTGTTAAAAATTTCCTTGGCAATCTCTTGCAGGAATCATTGCTTTACGACGTTGGTCTTGGACTTAAGCTTCTTGAAAACAGATGGGGTGTCATCACTGGTATCCATGTCAAGGTACTGCATTGCTGCAGCCACAATATGACACCCTGTCACCAGGTCCACAAAGTCACTTACAGCATGGTAAGACTTTGATACCTCCGGGTTTAGGGTCACGTTGGTCCGGTTAATGAGGTTTCTCTACCTCCGCATTACTGTGAGGGAGTTGGCTATTAGTTTCATAACCCTTGCCAGGTTACATTGGTGCTCCTGTAACTGGATCAGGCACCTTTGACAGCAGTCCCCAGGCTACGTCGTCCCTTTCTGCATCTTCTACGGCTCTACTGTACCACTGAAAACACTTTGTCTCTTCTCATGTTATATTTAATCACTTAATCGGGAAATAGTCACTGACACTCTTACAGCTCTCCCGACCGTAGAGTTGTCATAGCGTTTGTGCATCTTTTGTGTGCACATTTTTTGGCATGATTTCCAACAAACTCCTTAAGAAGTGGACTGACCATACAGAACTCACTCCTTACTATTAGACGCAGAGCTTGCCATGCTAGAGACTATATCCAAAGAGGTCTTGAAATATATCTTATACACTAATATAGATATTGAGCAAACGTTGGTCTTGGAAGAATTTTATTTAAGGAGTTTATTTGTAGCTGCAATACTTTCGTCAGCATTTACATGTAGGAGGTTCCATATTCCAGTCATGATTAATATTTGGCTAGTAGGCATACTACTAGCATTCAGCATGGATCGTACCTGTCGCTCAGGTTGTGACCAACCTAAGCAACAATAGAGGAGGGTCCTTTGTTCTCAAGACGCCACCACTGCAGACCGTCACCCACAGAGTCACCACCATGTTCGGGCTTGAGAAACTCCTACCGCTTAAAAATATACCATAATTCACGGAAGTTTTTTTTTTGTCTGTAACAGCCAAGTTTACTCCACTTCTAATGACTTTTGATGGGTCCCTATGCTGTACCTCTGGTGTGTTGGTGGTCCTGTCAGGACTTAAAAATCAAATATAAAATTAACATACCTGTTTTTCCCAGAGATGGGCGTAGTTGGAGCAATGCCGACGGATCCCCGCCTGGACATTGTCGATAGTGAGAAGAAAAAAAATTGCCAGAAGTCTGCAAATAAACATGTTGTTTACCTGATTACTCCTTCCAGGACTAGGTGTAACACCTGCATGACTGTTTCGTTGGTGTAGATCATGTCGTTGCAGTAAGAAGGAGAAATCCTCAGTAAAAATTCCAAAGTTTAAAGGTCTGTAACTCCTGTAGTCTAAGGTGGCTTTCGCGGATCTGACGCGGTGACGCGTAAAAAACGCCGGTAACAATTAGTTTCTCGATTCAGCTTTAGTTTGGTATTTAATTAAAACGAAAACGCCCGTATCCGCGATCAAAAAGGCGATTGAAATATAATGTGATGGCGAGTGATAATTATCGCCTGCCTACGTCATTTGCTCTGGTATTCGAGTTCCTTATACAGGCATCTTGAAGATTGATACCAGCCATATTTTGCATCACACTGACCATAACTCTGCGCAGCCTGCGGGATCCTGAACCTGTGCACTGCTTTCCGAGCAATTTTGACACCTTACATGTCCAAAGATAACGAAAACTGGCTTCACAGCTGCCTCCAATGTGAAAGCGGTCGCGCAGCGGGACGGACTTACCTTTTCACACTTTCAACACTAGGTGTTGCATTCGATGAAGGCTTAGATGATGCAAATTGGCCCATGGTAAGGGTCGTCTGCAACCGTGTCTGGTACTCCACCTTCTTCTTATCCAGTTCGTGTAGTCTACCCAGTATGATGTTAATAAGTACAAGAATAACACATAAACGCATATCTAATGTGTATGGAAATATATGTATACACGGAAAGTATTAACTCCATTTTTGCAGTATGGATATTGCGGCTACTGCTCAGTATCATTTTAAGTGTGGCAGATATGAGCCTTTTAACTATCGGCATGAGTCTCATAGATGTCCATACAGAGTGGGGGAACCTCGCAAAGGGTAAGTAACATACCAAATACCAAAGACAAGTAGATGCAGTGGGGTCAATCACTATCAATAATCCACAAACAACATGTATTAGCGTGTGGGTGACCCATTATACGTCTATCTATGTGGTGCTGGTCATTTATTGATGGATTGATTGATTGATTGATGAAGTGATTTGTATGAGCTACAAATATTCAACCATGCGAACCACTTATGTAAACATTGTTTAAGGGTGTTTACATGCTATCGGTTGAAAGGACCAACAGATTTACTATCTGAAATGAACCATTGGTAAATTATACAAACTAATACAACTGACATATTTAGGTTCAACAGGTATAACCATAGTAGCAGTCGTTGTCCACGTCATAAAGGTGATGGATATGCTCAGCCAAGTGGTGGATGTTTTGCGTCAACAGTGAGTATTTCACGTGTATAAAATATTACCTTAATATTAGAGGGTTATACGTGTAATGGCCGCAATACATTGAGCTATATTTGGTCCCCCCTCCCCCCGTCTCTGTGATAATAAAACTATTAAATTTTTATGGTTTAAAGAAACCACCAACGGTTCCCTTCTCATACTAAAGTGAGTGTTCCTGAAGTACGGTATAGATGTAAAGTGATGAACTTTGTTGATAATTTGTAGAGATTGTTAAAATGTTATAACAGGGGGGGGGGGGCTGTTTATTGGGACACTATTTATAGAGACCACTGTGTAATGGTTATTTCCAGATACTAATGGGGTATGTATGACTGACATGAAATATTGTTTTATTTCAGGAGAGCTGTGGAGTAAAAGCCTAAAAACTAACGACATGAAGTGAACTTTCTATCCGAATGCTTACTGCATGAGAGTGGCACTAAATTATAAAACCTTAAATTGGAGGTATCAACAAGTAGAGAAATACTATAAAAATGGTTAATTACCTGCTACTTCCTCATTCGGTACCTCCGAGTATACGAGCGCCATCACACTGCAGAAATTCGGCACATGTTTTTGGTTTCCAATGACCCCTGTCATACCATGGGAGGCAAACAGCCATGCGTTCTGAAACAGTGAAGGGTGGTTCATTTCTATACTAGTCTTTGGAAAGTGAATACACTGTATTGTCTTTAAACATTTTTGAAAAGGGGAAAGGTGGGCCGGCTTCTCCTAGCACGGTGATATAATATGTGTATAGTATTAAATAAAGTGAAACAAATGAAAACACAATATATTACAATATTGGTTTTTTTTATAACAAAGAAAATACTTGAACTGTTTATTTACCTTGTCCCAATGTATGTATAAGCGCCCACCCCCTGATACGGGCCCACCCCCCTTTTTGGGTGATTTTTACAGTACAACAAAGGGTCAAATTTCACGCTTTTTTACACAATTAAAGTCTTAAGTACTAAAACTGCACCAAAATAATTTTATAAGCGCCGTGGGCGCTTATGACATGGAATGACCAGACTTTCATCATTATTTGCCTTGCTTTCCCGAGATCAGTGCTTGTAACATCTTGTCTGTCAACAAGAGGATCTGTATCGCTTCTATCACAATCGGCCTTAGTGTCTTGATGAACAGCCATTTCTTCTCTCCCTCTGTTTGGAATTTGAACATTGTATGCCTTTGCCATCAGAACACCATTAAAGCAGTTTGCAGTTACTGGCATACACAACTTCAAAGAGTTCCTGTAGTAAAACAATCCAATCAATCAATCAATCAATCAATCAATATTCCTAACAATCATGAGTGCCTTCCAATACAATGGTTGATCGAAGATCAAAACAGGGGTCTCATTGCACCTGTTTTCCCTCGATCAGATTAGTGTATGCAAATCTAGACCCGAATTGGTTCTGTCAAGATGATTGGATGTATGCGTTATTGGATACTTGGGTTTGCACTTGGTGAATCATCCAAGGCAAGAAACTAGTTGTATATGAATTCCACTACTTTTTACCTGCCCCCTGGCATTTCATCAGGTGACGTTGAAAGCGGTAGAGCTGAAAATATTGACACATGATGACCCATGGAGGAGAGAAACTCCAAGTTCTTTCCGACTGAGTCGGCTTGGTGTCCTGTTTAGACATGATGACCCACACAGGAGAGAAACCCCTTGAGTGTTCAGACTGTGGTAAAGGGTTCAGTCAGCTTGGTGTCTGTAGAGACACATGATGACCCACACAGGAGAAAAACCCCATGTGTGTTCAGACTGGTAAAGGGTTCAGTCAGCTATTAGTTTCATAACCCTTGCCAGGTTACCTAGCATTAGTTCGCCTATCACTGGATGCGGCACTTTTGACAGCAGTCCCTAGGCTATGTCATCCCCGAGGCAAGCAGCCGACAGGAACATCCAATGAATGGTTCATTAATCTTGCATATAAAGGCTTTGACACACATGCCAACACTGGCAGGGAAGGTATTGATTTTTCCATACCAAGTGCTGATGCGACAGCAGATATTCTCATGTGTAAATGGCATTACTTGGTCTGCTGCCTGGACCGGGTCCATATCTTAATCTCTTGGCGCAGGATTCTAAATCTAGTGGCGAAAATGCCAAAGGTGTTCTCCACTATTCTACGGCAACGTGACAAACAATAGTTAAATATCCTTTGTGCCATGGTCAGGTTGGGGAGAAGCCAGGCGCATGAGAATGGCCATCTCTTTTTGTTACTGGCTTCTTGGAAATTGATCGGACGAGTCGACAGAAGCGACGCTGGCTGATGTCTTCCTTGTCCCCTTGCGGGAAGTGCCACAGACCATCTAATTAATTCTGACCCAAGTTGAAATAGATAGAAGAGCTTGTAAATGGCAGTGAAAATGCCTGTTTAATATTTCTGGAATAGAGGTAAAAAATCTTACATTTGGAATCCATGATTCTATGACATGAAGGCATGTGAACGTATGCGCATGTATAACACTTTCTACACATGATGACGGGTAGACATCTATATTCTAACTTAATGATAGTGTGGAAAGTTAAGTGCAGGAAGATACACATTGGGTTAAGGAAAGTGGTGCGTATAGAATGTATTGCCTGCCCGGAGAACCATGAGCCACATTGCTTCGCATGCCGTCCATTTGCGCTCTTTATCGGGATTTAGCTAATAAGGGCTAAATTATTTATGGTCCCCTCCCTCCTGGGGTAGCCATTTTTTTTCCGCGTACGCAACAGGGGTCCAAATTGTTTTGCCTGCCCCCCCCCCTCAAGGGGTCCAAATTTTTTGGCCCCCCCCCCCCGCCAAGGCGTCCAATTCTTTTTGCGTCCTGCCCCCCCCCCCCCCCCCCACCCCACCACCTCCCCTCCCCCTGTGGTTAAAAAACGATCACGGCCTTAAAGGGAGTGGGGGATTTCACGCTGTGCACACATGGATCTTGGAACAGCC
Organism: Harmothoe impar; assembly: GCA_947462335.1. Taxonomy (NCBI): domain Eukaryota; kingdom Metazoa; phylum Annelida; class Polychaeta; order Phyllodocida; family Polynoidae; genus Harmothoe; species Harmothoe impar. The sequence goes on along the minus strand of OX381706.1, from coordinate 76,362,004 downwards.
TTTTTCACAATCTGACCGGATTAACATGACGCCAAAGTGACCTGTAATTGGTGGGTCCAATAGGGCAGTGTTCCCAGGACTAGAGAACAAAATCACAAAACTGGTAATTGGTGTTCGACCAGATTCGTTTTAACACTCCACTGGGAGCCACCTCGCCAGAGGCAATTTCCTCAGGACGCTTCGAGACGTCTAGTACTGCCCATTTGACGGGGCTTCCTCCTGGAGCAGGCACTAACTTTGAATCAGGAGGATCATCATATCGTTGTTTTGAGTTCTGGATGTAATATGTGACATGAATTGCATTGTTCCTTCCTCGTGCCTTTCCCTTCTTTCAGCACTTCTAAGATGAAAGGACAAACCGTAGTGTTGATTGAGTGGTAGCTGCTCTTGTTGACATAGCAGCTTTCGTTGTCAGCTGGCTTGACCATGGGGACATCGGTGCCGTCTACCACCCAGATCACACGTGGCGTTTTCTGGTTCTTATGGCGGTAGAACTTGGTGGCGTTTGTCACCTTTTCCTCCGTGTTCATAGAAATAATTGCTTACGTCCTTGACGGCCCGGCTGACCAGGGCCCGCGACACATGCTGTGTGTCAGCAACGACAGAGTAGGATGCGCCTGTTGAGAAATACCTCAACGCCAGGCAGAACTGAAAAAGAATTGTTTTAAATATTATTTTCATGTTGATTTTGCATGAGGGGGGAAAGTGTAGTTGTTTTTTTTTACATGTATCTTTAAACGTTGAATGAGTAGTAATGCCAAGCAAGTGCTGGAGTCATCAAAGAACAGCCTGCACTAAAATATCTTGTCAAGACTTGGTAAGTAGACTAGGTGAAGCGTCCGTGTCTTTTAGCTGTGTCAGGGCACTAAGGCTGAGACACAATACCGCTACTCCAAGTAGACTTCTCCGTAGCACTCTGCAGAGATCGGACAAAGATAGATTGGTGTAGTTGAAAGTTTTGAATAGAAGTGAAGCGTGTGTATCTTTAGACTGAAGTAAGTATTCTAATTATCTTTTGGCGCAAAGGCTCGCACCAAGTACATTGTAGTTACAAGTCTTCAATTGAACGGAAATGAGTGCATCTTTTAAGTGTGAGTGGCAGCAAGTCAAGCGCCTGTTCTCTTCTCCACATACTTCACTAGCTGTATTCTCTGAAGTTAGCTGTCAAGTTCCCAAACTGTTGTAATCCTGTACTTCCAAACATATCTTCAATTGGTAGCTGGCAGCTGTTACTGGCTATTTCTCCTTTTCATGGCAAACTGTTTTGCTGTCCTGGTGGTGCACTCTGCTCTGTCATGTTTACACTTTGTATTTGATATTGAATCTTCCAGTGTACCTCATTGAGGTTTTGCAATGCGTATATACTTTTTAAAAATGGCCGACTTTTTATGACATAGCCATAGGGTAAATTTGTCGGCGGCGCCCATAAAACACTGATTGTCTAGTTGTTATATGATACTTACGTCCCAGTGTTCAACTCTTGGTACCGGTGGAGCACTCGATAAATGCCCCCTGGTGACCCCGGCCATGGGTGGACCACTGGCCTGTACACCGCCAAGTTACCCATTACAAACACCTGACATGTGTGGAACGCCATCTTGGTTTGTGAAAAAATATGATGACTTGAGATGCCTTTCATGACGTCACAAAGCTGACCGGATGACAGCGTTTTACCATAGCAGACAGAAAGCCGTAAAATACAATACATGTGTTTCTTCTAGGTAGCGACTAGCGTGGGCCAGCACGTTATTAGATTTCTACATTATTTATACTGTTTTGTTGCATTAGTTTAGTTTCTTTGGTTAAGTATTCATGCTAGACGACTACTCCAAAACATGAAAAAAAGGAGGCGGGAAAAGTTCAGTTGGGACGCTGGGCCCGCTGTTATTTCAACCCGGGTACCAGCGCGACTGTCACTTCCGATTTCTAACGGCTTCAAGTAAACAACACGCTTAGGCTATATCCATTTTGAACAGTTATTTACTAAGTATATTTGAATTAGTATGAGTGCAAGATTGACGTTACAGCATGATTGAACAACAGAGACAGGACTTAGATGATTTTTTTTAATGTTTCAAATGCCAACCGCTGTTCCGTGGGAGAGGCATCAAGGTATGTGGCAGCAGCGTTTGGATTTTCAATGGACAGTACACCTTCCAAGCTAGGGTAGTTTTGTCTTGCATTGAAATTGGTTGAGGTAGAGGGAGTATCATTCTGTTTGTCAGTATCAGGGGGGTTGTTTTCATTGTCCGTAGTAGCACGACCGTTTGAAGAACTAGTGATACCACTTTTATGCTCCAGTTGGCTTCCCAATAGCCCTGACCAAGGCTTGACCATCGATGATTGTTGCAGTTTTCAGACTCGATGTTGGGAGGTATGACAATGTTTGAGAATCTCTTAGCAGTGTACCAAGTGCAGCTTTGTTTGTTGGTCTTAACGAGCCATCTGTAGCTGCTAATGCTAGAGGTACTGGGGATAGTTCATGGCCAAGCGTTCTCACGATCCTCCTTTTGGTCTTTGGACCTGGATTTCAGGATGGACTGCAGGCGGTTTACATTAAAGAAAAGGGTGAATTGTTCACTTGCATTCCATTTTATGTTCCTTATTCTAACAGTCCCTTTTGCCGTATACTTTGCACTACGGTTGATAGATTGTCCTTCCTCCTCCCCATGTCTGGATGTTGCCAGAAGATATAGGACCGGACACCACCAACACTCGGCAAGCTCCAACTCACATTGCATGTTGTGTAGTTGGGCTCCACCTCACATTTCATGTTGTGTAGGTGGAGCATGCTTACTCTGCGCCTGTTCCTCCTCGCACTCTTGACGATCTTGGTCCACGATCTTGGTCCACCAATGGTGGTGAGCCAAGTCAACTTGATGCGGAGACAATTTTTGCAAGCTGAATTCTGCTGGTCAGATTTCAGCCTGATTTCAGATTTTGCAATATAGCCGCTGCAAGGAAGGAGAGTGGTCATGGCCTTCAGTGCTGGCAATGTGCTGGACTAGTGCTTCCAGTAACTTGTAAAGGCAAGGAGGCGCACCTGTATCTGAGAGACTTTGGTAGGGCCGTGGCCAAAGCTACTACAGACAAGAAGGGAAAGAAGTATTGCGTGAAAGAGCCGTCAAGACCAGCATGGAAAGTAGACCTGTACCACAACAGGATGCCATGAAGAAAATATTTGACAATGGCAAGCGTGTACCACAACAGGGTGTCATGAAGAAACTATTCGACGATGGCACGGTCACTCTGAAGCCCCTCGCCTGTAGGTGTGGCAATGGCCTCTGCCACAAACAGAAGACAGCTGCTGTAAAGCAGACAGACGTCAAGTCGAAGACTATGAAACACCAAATTTATGTCTTCAAGCCTTTGGACTGAGGACATATTAGACGATAAAGCAGGACTGTGGAGTTCATGATGAATTATTCTATTAAAAATACCTACCTTAGTTACCATTGGCGATGTTAGGGGTTACTCCCCATTGAAAAGGCAAGACGGACTGACCAGGATTTCCCAACTGTGGAATACAGTGACCGGTTCCTTGGCGTAGTAGACGGCTGGCAGGGACTCGGGGAACTACACCATCCAGTTTTCTGAGAAATCCATCTGCACCGTGTCAAAGTCAGTTGCCTTGTTCCAGGTCATAAGTTTACTGAAAATGTGCTTTCATGATCATGACAAAAGAAAAACAGGAATACTCCTTTGTCATAATTTGTATAACATCGCACAATGATCTCAGTCGTACTTGATTCTGCCTCCTGCTACTGAGTTGTTTCGACTTCAATACTTCTACACTGCCACACCATTTTCGAGTGCCCATGAAACTATCAAATGACGAGCAAACTGATACAGGTCATGATATTCTGCAGGAAGGCTTCTATCCATACAATCGCTGAAACGACACTGCCCGGTCCCCACTCGCCAACCCCTCCCAGCCTTAGGTAGGACTGCCCGGAGGTACAAGTCAGAGCAAAGCCCACTTCATCCTGTCCCGATCCTCATAAGAAAGATCTGATGCCCTGTACGTGCCGCACCGCAACAAAGTCCTTCTCCCTGCCCCCTCTAGGTGGGCCCACAGATCTGGCTCGGTTCCCGCACCATGTTTAAGAGGCATATTACAAAGTGGTCACACAAACAACTCTAGCCTCTTCCTACCATTTCTGCTGCATGTTTGTCTCTGCTCAAATTCCATTACCATCAGGGGGGGGGATGTGCAGGTCATGACAAATATACATCCCTGGACCACACTCGTGGCTTACTGAGCTGGCATTTTCCTTCTTGGTTAGTCCACTTGCATCCTGTTCCTCGACCCATAGCTGGTTCATCAGTCCTTATCCTCTGCTTCCCTATACGGATCTTCATCTACTCTTTTCTTGTCTTGATATATTTCTCATATCTGCACGAATGATGTAGCCCACAAGCTTCTGTCCACTGCTCCTGTTGCTGCATAGTTATGGTCATCTGTGGCCCCTCTTTTCAGGACTTCATAAAAAAGGGGCACGATTATGGGGCACGATTGCAGTGAGGCGAGAAAGCAACATCTGGGTTGACACACAGTGAGAGGAACACGGCACACATTAAGAAACCTACTACGATGGTGTGTTTTATGTTAGGTTGGAAAGCTCATCAAACTTGCTGCTTTATTGACGGCTGTATGCCAGTAGCTGTGGCAAATGTATCTGCGGTTGTGATGGTTTTGTTTACTTCCAATTGTCATCATCTTGGGAATCAGGAGTTGGGAGTTTCGCCAGGCAGTCCCTGATGAGCTTTATGAGAGTAAATATGCCCAAGTATATATAGACTTTAAGATACCTCACAGATATGCGCTTTCTATTCTCGTCCCATTAACAAAAAAGAAGGTCAACCCGTTTCTTGCCTAGGACAGTTCCTGTCTCATCAAAATTAAGTGTGAAAACATTTTCTGATTTCACAAGGTCCTCACGCAAGGCCTGAACATGAAGTAGTGTGATTTGCTTCCACTATAAGCCTGCCTTGCGGGACGTCATTGTCATCGGCGACACTTTCGTCGTTATCGTCCACGCCTCCGTCGTCCTTGGGAACGCTTTCATCTTCAGGGACATTTTTTCTTGCGGGACGTCATCGGGAACAGGTAATGGCCATGACTTGAGCAAAGCCATGATAGCGATTCACTGCTACAGCACATGTCAAGGGGAGTTTGTTGAATCATGCATCTTTGAGGCTTACCAACTAATTTTTCTCCCGTTGACACGCGTCGACCTTTGCACATGCGGGCGGGCTCTCGCGAGATACCGTGCATTCTACAAGACCTCGTTCTTTCCCGCGCTTGCCAAAAAGTTAACAACCCTTCACTTTTCCCACGGGTCACGCATTATGATCAGGTAATTATAGTACTGATACCCTCACTCTCCTGCTAAATTCATCTCGAGTATTAAATGGATTATATACGGACAGCTATTACTAATCCGCCGGCTTAACCGTCCATCACCCACAGGTACATTCATAGGTAAGTTGTTGCATTTCTGACGTTGCTGTGATCGTTCGTGTGACAGCCTGGTAGCAGACGGGACCCGAAGGGCTGTCGGGGCCTCGCCTCCTCCTGCGGCACACTTTCCTGCTTTATTTTCCTGATAAAGGGGGCCGTTGGTGCTGGGGGTGTGGGCACATAGCCCCCCTGTTCGGCCCATTCTAGTCTCTGGGCCCCCTCTTTCGGATGGGTGGCCTCCCTCACCCAGCTACGGAGCAGGCTGTGGCCGTACTCCGTTCGGCCGAAGTGGGGCCTGGGAGGTGTCCCAAGACGGGAGGGTGCTGGCTGGGGTATGGTGGGCTGAGGTCCTGGTGCCGCATCACCGCCCGTGGTCAGGGAGTCGGAGGCCGACGGCTGCTGCGGCGTCATCTGTGAAATACATGAACAGGCACATAAGTGACATGCATCTAAAGCTCTATAGCTCTACAGTTAGCCCTCATAGCAGGGATGTCATAAAAAACAGACAATACTCGTCATGATGTATGCATGCAGCCCCGACGAGTGAATCGCCAGCGCTTTATACATGTATCATGACGACCAAGGTGTTAGAGGGGTTAACGAGGCTAAAACTTTAATCACAGATTATTAGTATAGTATTAGCATTAGTGTTGATTAGTTATTATAACATCTATGATTCCGGAAAACTCTGAGCTTTTCTGATGACCGATAACACAACTTCCTCATCTTCGCTGCTTTCCTCACTCAAATCATCCTCACTTTGTGACGATACAACATTAATAAATAAATATGATGAGCGGTAAATAATGTAACGACATGTCGGCACACTGACATGTTCTGCATGTATCATACTGATTCACATGAACACAAATACACCTTAAACTATTATATATATAACGTGGAACAGAACACAAAGCATCAGTGAAAGATATATATTTATAACAGTGAACAACGAATATATATTTACGGCAGACGTAAGCACACTCACTACGTGAAATAAAGTGTCGGTACCTATGGTACAAGTAGGCTCTGAATCTGTTAATCAGAACAGAAAATAAGGCAGAGAAAAAAGCCCCTAGAACACCTACCACCCAGTCCACAATTTCCATCAGAGTTCTGATCCACATGACGTGTGTGGTTCTTACTCTGTGTAGAGGTAAAGGTGTGTCTGTTGTTAACAGAGTACCGGTTGGGTCTACTGTAGCCATTTTTAGGGCCTAATTACGAATTGCCCTTCCGAAAGATTTTCATCTGAGTGGGAGTGCGTCTTTAGTGATATATTGAATTATATTTGTGGATGACTCCTTGCCAACTTGAGATGTCCCGTGAGGTACTTGCTGTACGTCTGGACGCTAAACAAATCAATCAATCAATCAATCAAGCCCATTTCAAACGGTTCATAATGATGAACAGAAAAAAGCCATCGTTTAGGAACTTGAATATGTAAGATTTCAGATATAACTTTTGCTCAGCGTCCAGGATTATCAATAGTGGACTGTATTGAAGGTTCACACTGTATGCAATTCCTTAAATTAGTTTTTCAATACTTCCTTAAATTAGTTTTTCAATACAATGAGTTACATAGGTTTCTGTTGAATTGTATGCAAGATCTGGAACATACAACACGTCCTTAAGCACACATTTCCTCACGATACCAGATATGTTCAGCTGAGCGGTCCCAACATCAATAGCCTGCAAGATATGACCATCACCAAGAGTGACATGTACGCCATAGGTGCTGGGCCGCTGTAGATGAGTTGACGGGGCGAGGTCTTGGGGTTGGGGAGGAGGCCTTTTGTTCTGTTTGAATAGTTTTTTGCCTTTTTTTGTGTAGAAAAAGATGAAGTGTAACATCATGGTACAGTATGTTTCATGCTATATGTTTTGGCACACATAACCTTAGATGAAATATATCACATGTATTGCTTTGTCATCACCTTAATTCGTCCCTTCAGTTGTATTTCTTTTCTTGTGACAGGGATGTTTTTCTAATGCAGACAACGAAGACATTTATATACCCGACAAATGATTATCAAATATACAACTTATAACCGGTTGTGTGTTTTTTTCCCCGAATCATGATTCCAATCAAGGAAGTTTGTAACTACGAACACAATGAATTATTATGCCATCATCAAAACACAATACACACAAGTCATAAGATGCAGTTGAACATACGAACACTAGGCCGGTGAAACATGAATCTGATAATGATGTAGCTGGTCCACATCTTAAGGAGATGTTTGTTTTTTGAGGTGCAGTTTATCAAAATAAACGAAATTGCCAAAACTCTCGGGTATGGCTCAGACGCAGCATGTGTGGGGGTTAAACATCTCTAGGAGAAGAGCTACAAATGTGTATGTCTTCAAAGGCTTACAGTGCCCAAAGTGGTGCAGGGGTGAGAAGCACATCATGGACCAACGTCCTACTATACCTATGGCTGCTCTATCCCATGCTGTGGTAGACTTACAGCATAACAAAGGCCTGTCCCTCTCACACCATGTCTATGTGGTGTCGGAGGTTAAAGAACCCTTGCTTCGGTAAATGTGTAGGAGCGGGATTTCTATCTTTTGGCTCATCTCATAGATTCGATCATCCTGGATACGATCATCTGAGGTAGGCCTTCAGCCTACCTTCTTACTTGTGAAAAACTGAAACTTGGGTAAGTCTCACCGTTAAACTACACAAACAATCAAACCTACTCTGTCAATTAAAAATGGAAAATAGTATTTAAGACATATAATCATATTCATATATGTATAAAAAAACAAGAGACAAGAAGAATTATTAACATATTAATTAAGTGTTTGCACATTTCTTCTACTACAAATATAGTATAATTAAGAGTATACATGATATCAAAATAATAATATATAATATATAATAATAATATTAAAATAATTTTTCTCTATGATATTGCTATGAGTATAGTACTACTGTAATATATGGTAATTAATGTTTGAAAACAGTAGAGTGGGAACATTTGCTATATTGGATTATTTTTCTCCAGTTTAAATCGGGAGATTGATTTATATACATTTTCTTACCACTTGTGCTCTCTTCAGTAAGGGGGGTAGTGCTTTTCTTCCGCCTTCTCTTGCTGTCTGGTAATAGATAGGAAGTCATATATCATTTGTGAACAATCATCTGATACACTAACTTTAAGCATCAGAGATATTTTATTTCCAAGAAATGAATATATATATAGACATACTACTGGCATAATAATACAGGGTGTGCAGGAATCTGCCCAGAGTCATATAAAGGACCTACACCTAATACAACTGAGAGAAACATGCCACAAGTCATGGATTCAAGATGACCTCAACATGCTCCCCAAGTTCTACAACAGGTGACAAATGATCCGAATTATCTTGAGCTGACAATAGACAGATATTGATGAGAAGGTGAGGGGACAATAGACAGATATTGATGAGAAGGTGAGGGGACAATAGACAGATATTGATGAGAAGGTGAGGGGACAATAGACAGATATTGATGAGAAGGTGAGAGACACTGGACCGTGAGTATATGATAAAGAACATCGTTATAGACAACATACAACAGTTTAAGAAGCAGAACTTAAAAAAACAGCTGAAGCACAGACATGTCCACTACGTGTTAGGCATACAACCAGCGTTTCTTTTTATCTTTTTCCCTCCGAGCAACCTTTGATTAAGAAAACTAACCAAACTGTTTGGCTACTGTCAGATCCTGCCGGGCTGCATTAGACAACATACAACAGTTTAAGAAGCAGAACTTAAAAAAACAGCTGAAGCACAGACATGTCCACTACGTGTTAGGCATACAACCAGCGTTTCTTTTTATCTTTTTCCCTCCGAGCAACCTTTGATTAAGAAAACTAACCAAACTGTTTGGCTACTGTCAGATCCTGCCGGGCTGCATGCGGCCATGGCAAGCACAAACTAATAGGTCGGCACGAGGAACACCAGCAGCAAAAATTAAAAAAATTAAAGTGATTCGAGGTCGAATTGATATCTTGCTTTGACATTCATTCATCAGTTTTGCCTTGCTGCTCCTGTATAGTGGCTTGTGAGGATCTCCAGTTGGTGCTATCTGTGTCAAAGGCCTCTTCCCATCCCAAGCCCACTGATGTACGTTATTATTTCAGCATCTCTCTCGGTTTATGCGCAGGGGCCAACAGACGATTCTTTCAGTTTACGGTAGTTCATCTTAACAAGGCTTTTCATAACGGGCGGCCACTCCGATTACCACATCGAGTGTCACCCACTTAAACCTGGTTGTTGCGGTGATTACCTTGTTTTCCAAACCGTTTTCTGTTATTTGGGTCTCCTATCACTGTTTGTTCTTGGACTCTAGCTGTTCTCTCCATCTCTCGAAATCCGCAATGGCGACTATTGAACTGTGGACCTACTCAGGGGAGAAACCCCATGTGTGTTCAGTCTGTGGTAAAGGGTTCAGTCAGCTTGGCTGTCCTGTAGAGACACATGATGACCCACACAGGAGAAAAACCCCATGTGTGTTCAGACTGTTGTAAAGGGTTCAGTCAGCTATTAGTTTCATAACCCTTGCCAGGTTACCTAGCATTAGTGCGCCTGTCACTGGTTCCGGCACTTTTGACAGCAGTCCCCAGGCTATGTCATCTCCGGTTTGCCTCACCATTTTCTGGATGGTTCATGGCATTCTTATAGGAGTTCCTGACATTCAGTCTCTTTCGTCCTGCCGTGTAAGTCTTTTTATCCGTTTGGGTCATGTGTTTAACGTATTCACGCCGTTCATCCACCCACTCTTCTAGGGCCTTGCGTCCAACTTCCCCGACCGGGAAGTCGGGCAACACGATCGGTGTTGGGAAGGGGAGCTGGATACGCTCCACATTCTTCTTCTTGTTTTTCTCTTTCGGCATTTTCTACAACAGCAAAAATAATACATGATTAGTTGGTTACAAGTCAGTTATGGTGCCTTACCATTTCTGTCCCTTACCACTCGTGGGGGGGACGGGGAGGGGGCTGGGGGGTAAAAAATTTGCACAGGAAGTAAGTACCGGACAGGGCAACACAGTGGCATGCTTTTACCATTGAAATTCCGGGTTCAAAAGGGGGTCAGGGGCTGTTTCAATTTTTGGTGACCATACACAAATTTCCAAAAAGTCCCAAAATTTGGTGAGATGGGGGGGTAAACTTGATTTTTTCGGTGCAGGAAGAGAGTGGGGACAGGTAGGTGTGTGAGGTGGCTTCTGCCGCCCACACCTGCGACCACTACACAGGTGTGTGAGGTGGCTTCTGCCGCCCACACCTGCGACCACTACACAGGTGTGTGAGGTGACTTCTATACTAAAGTAAGTAAGTGTCCATGCAGGCAAGGTTCGATTTCATTTCTCGGACGATGTTCAAATTACTTGGATAAAAGAATTTTTTTGGGAATAATAGGTTTACTATACACTACAGGAAGGATCGTTTAAAGATTCAATAGTTAAATGTCTTTTCGGACGCCAGAGGGTGCTAGTGAGTATTGTTACTGAGGTAGACTAGTCAGTATCTCTGCCAAAAGGGGGTACAGATGTTGGGGTCCCCATGTCCATTATAAGCACTTCTAAGTGAGCACACACCTGGGGGTGGGGCAGCAGGGACCACTACTCAACCAAAAGGACATTGCGCCCACACCGGGCAATGACACAGTGTTCTGTGGGTAAAAATAGGTTTACTGAGCAAAAGAAGCTACTATACACTACAGGAAGGATCGTTTAAAGATGCAAACGTCTTTTCGGACGCCAGAGGGTGCTAGTGAGCACCCAAATGGATGTGGGGCAGAAGGGACAACGATTCCCGTACCCGGCCGCCCCTTGGTGGTAACAACATACATGCGCTCTGTCGAGGACAGAATGGGTAAATTCCTGCAATAACAATACTGTGATCAATATTACATGCTATAATGTCCGCAAATATTGAATTTCAATTCCTTTATTTTGACCAAGATTCCTTTAGAATTCCTTTAAAACTCCTTTATATTTGGCGAAAACATTCCTTTAAAATTCCTTTAAGGTGGTCCCGAGGGTGGTGGGAGGCCTGTTAGAGAGACTCTTCACATACCCATCCACTGAATCACATATCTTTTTGGCAAAATCAGGCTGAAGGTGCCTTAGCAGCTTGGTACGCATGCTTTACAGATTTGTAATCAGACCCTTCGAATATAACTGCATAATGAGAAGACATGTATAGATTACTCATTATGTTGCCCGCACACTGACTATGTCAGAAGCCATCGGAAGGCAGGCTCATTGTCCAGATCACCACTTCTCTTGCATATCTCCCATGATTCATGCTCGCTTTCAACCTCATCCGATTCAGGTGTCTCACTTTCAACGTAATCTGGATGACTTCATGAGTATTTTTTATATGTTCCAGTCTGGAAATACCTTACCATATAATTAGCGTTCAATTTTGTCTCCGATCCTTACCTTTTTCCATCTTTATCCTCCATTTTCCCACGATTTTCCGAGCATTTCCGAAGAAACGCTGCCACAAAAAGCTCGGTAAATAATCAATCAATTCATGATTTAGATAATCTATAGTTGAAATGTGTTAATCTATTTAACAGCCATTTCAACCCTTCCATTATTTTGAGTAAATGCATCATTATATGCCATTTTCCCCTTTATTTTGACACTCCTTGGGGCTTCTGTCCATTAAAGAATTTAGTACCGCTACTAATTTTTTTTAGGGGGAAAGGGTTACTTTTACTGCAGAAAGAAATATGGCATTTCAACTGCCCCATTTTTCATCTCCTTGGTCCCCCTTCACCAACATCGTCAATGGTGTACCTTGCCACACCTACATTCCTTTCTCCTTTTTTTTTTCGCAGAGTGACAGGAATGGCTCGGTCAACCAACCGACATTCGTTGACGCTGCCCATCATACGCCAGTAGAGATAGCTCCAGATGTCTCAGCCCAAGATGGAGAATCTGTTTTAGATCTAGTGTTTTAGATCTAGAAGAGATGGAGTTTGCCACAGGCACTATCATTTATGATGTGGAAGATCACACAAGTGTCATGCTCTTGGAAGTTGATGCACCAACAGCAAATGGTGACTCTTTCCTGGGCAAACAGTCAGGTGTCCTAGAACCAAGTAGAATTGAGGGTATCAACAGTATTGTGGAAAACCACAAACAAAGAATCTTAGATATACAAGCCGACGTTGATGAACAGACTCTCATCCTTCCAACCAAAATTGACAACAGTGGTACAGCTGAGGTTTCTCTAGGTCTGACCTTAGTTACCAAAATTGACAACAGTGGTACAGCTGAGGTTTCTCTAGGTCTGACCTTAGTTGTCAAAATTGCGTTAAACAATCCCCGTCCGGCAGAATCCCCGTCCGGATACCTTTCCCGCCGGGCCACTACAGGCCCACCACAGCCACCAGCTCGTACAGCAAGTCAGTGTAAGGACCCATCTCCGGTACTGGAGTCGTCCATGATGCCCCTGCCTCCATCTCATTGATCTCCGCCACCCGTACAGCTGCAGTGCCTAACTCGGCCGATACGGGCCCGAACTGCATCTCTCCCGCATACACGATTATTCCCCCATCGGCCAATACAGGCTCCTTTTCGCTCGCTTCGTGCGACTGGGTACCGCTTCCTCCCCACCCGGCCAGTACAGGCCTTTCATACGGAAGTACTAATTCACTTACCACATCACTTTCCGTGAAAATGTAGCCCCGTCGCCATTCGCCTCGGCCGCTTGCCTCGATCGATGTGGAGTTCCGGCCGCCGACCAAGGTGAGGGGGCGCTGATCCAAGTGTAGTCCGTTCGCCGATAGGTATCGTCTTAATTCCAGCTCGGGGTCCAGGGGCACGGTCGCCGTCCACGGCAACGCAACTGGTACCCCGCAATGTACTGCCTCCGCGGAAGAAACGCCCCGGCTCCCCTCTGGTCGTGTGGTTGACACAGCGACATGGCACTTCACCTTAACCCTTTCACCACTGGGTTTCTTGTAACTCAATGCATTTTTGTGCAATATATTGGCTTACCGTGTGGAAGGGGTTAAAGATGGGTTAGAAGCTAATTTGGGGTCCGATAAACTCTTTGAGTAAGTCCCAGGCGTCATAGCACACTTAGACGTAAAACAATCCAATGAATCAATCATTAGGACAGGTCCTGCACACCATGCATTGTATACTCATGCTAAATAACCTACTTCATGAACTATGCATATGACCCTCCGGCTATCTACAGTGCTGCTTTTGGAAGGCAGAGGGTGGTCCGCTACGAAATCCTGGATTGCACGCTTTAGAATTCTGTAACGTTGAAGATGAATAATAAAATGCTGTGCATGAAATGTTTATGTAAATGCATCATTATGATCATCATCATTGGCGTCAATGCTAAATAGTTCACCATTACCTGCATCTTGAAATGTTGGTGACCATGGGGGATGTAGTAGTATCCGAGTAACTTGTAAACTCTAGGAAAACATAATCATAGTACCCTTCTCTCAATTCCTACACATTATGACAGCGACAGTTATAAGCCAAGCAGCACATTCACATCACATAGGCACGAAATCAATACAGCATAGGTTTGAGCTGATACACACAACGTCAAACATAAGTTCTCACTCTCTAATCAATATTTCAAAATTGTTTCTTCAGCGTCTCTGTGGAACTCACCCGTCTGCACTCTCTTCCACCAGAAGCCAGATGGCCCAAACCCAAGGGGATCTAGGGAAACACCACTGAAATGGCGAGAGAGGTCGAAGCTTAGGAGGAACCACCATACCCACACCGATGTAGCCTGCGTAGCTCTTCTCCTTCAGAAGAATCATGTTCTCAGGTACATGGTAGTCATGTTCTTGCTCTTGCCTGACCAGGTGTCTTACGCATTGGGGATGTTTCTTCGTGACTTTTCTCGCCATGTACCCAGCGATGTAGGTCACCACATTCTGCTCTGGCAACGCCAGCTCAGATGGGGCCTGGAATATGGAAATCATATCCCTGAGGGACTCTTTCATTTGAGGCTGCACCTGTTGGTAAAAGTTTACTGGAGGCTGGATACGAAGCTGTTTCAGGTTGAGCAACATGGAGTCCCAAGTCCTCTTCACAGTTTATCTGGCTGCTGGTGAAGAGAACTGCATTGATGGCAACCTGCTGGAACGCGACAAAGAGATTTTCCAGGCAGTCCTGGTTCAGCCGCGCAGTTAGCAGGAATTTCAGCTCATGCTCATCTGGAAGGCTCTCCCGCAGCATGATCAGGGCATTGATGGTTAAATTTCACCCCTTGATGCACGGAAGCTCCACTATGCGCTTCTTGTTGGCGGACTTGACGGTCTCAAGCCATACCAAGGCCTCTTTGAGGAACTGCACGTGGCCTGAATTCTCAGACATTGCGAAGCGCATGGTCTGCTTGCCTCTGATGTTCCAGCTGTTGCATGTGTTAAACAGCTGATCCCACTTCTCAAGAAATCTCGCTGTTGCCATAGCTTCCTCTGGTAGCCTCCGGTACTTAACCATCGCAGACATGCCAGCTGCGACAGAATGTGAACAGATATGCACCGCAAGCTTCACCTTCAGCTTGCTGAATGCTTGCAGGTTGATGTGCGTTACCTTGGGTGCCGCTTGTATCTCCTCAATGTGCTTCCAGTTAAACTTTTGACCACCCACAATGCAGCCATATGAATGAAGGTTGTTGCGGATACTTTTCAACAAATGTGGTGGGTCGTACATGACCACTATCTTGTCGTTGTCATGGGTGATAAATGGCCATTCAGGTGTTACTTTCAGCAGTGTCTGAAACAGACCTGTTGTTGCTACCTAGATCTGCAATGAGTCCTCTCAGCCATAATCTTATGCTGCTGCTCATAGTAGGCAGTCCACACTTGCTGTTGGCTGAGACCAGGCGGCAGTGGAGGCACCTCGGACTTAAATTTTGAATGGAAGCTACTACACAGTACAGGAAGGATCGTTTAAAGATGCAATAGTTTAACGTCTTTTCGGACGCCAGAGGGTGCTAGTGAGTATTGTTACTGAGGTGGACTAGTGGACACCGTTGTACATGTCCAGAAGCGAATGTCTACTTCGAGGACTACGATTCGGTCGACCTTGCTCTAAGTACTAAGTAAGTAAAGTGGGGGTTCAGAGGGGTCTGAGTTAGGAATCGCCAAAAAGTATGTGTGTAGCAACTTACAGACGGCCCCTTAGATGATTGTGCTCAACACGCCCTATCGACGACCATACAATGTCAAGACGCTACATTGAGTTCATGGGAATCGGTAAAGAAAGAAACAACCTGGCGCTTGACTTGTAAGTGACGGAGGTGTGTGAGATGGCTTCTGCCGCCCACACCTACGACTACTACACAGGTGTGTGAGGTGACTTCTATACTAAAGTAAGTAAATAAAAGCTAATATCCGGTCCGGTGTGCCTGTACTACAATGTTATAAGTTTAATGCCATTGGGGCTGCCATTGAGTTTCAGTCTGCTGAAAACCGTTGTTCTCTCCAGAAAAGCTGGGTGAGAATTGTCGGAGAGTGTGCTCTATGTGGCTTCTTACGGTGGTGGTGCACAAATAAAGATTGGGGGGATACCCTGGGGTGGTAGAAAAGATGCAAAAATGCCGGAGAGCAAAGGTTTCTACTCTGTCATGTTGGTGCGTTCGAGCTGTTGCTATATTAACCACTTGGACCAACTGCATGTCGAATCTCTCCCAACAACTTGTCACGTCACATCAAACAGGTCCTTGAATATTTTCTTGTTTTTGCCCTTCTCGGTAAGTGATCATTCGTCGTAAGGTATTTGAGTATCTTTTTACAGGCATCTTTGAGGTTGATTGATACCACCCACATTTTCCAGCACACTAACGTGCTATGTTGCAAAAAAGTGGCCTCACTGGCACTGAGAGCTTCGTGTTGACAGTGTTTTCTGGTAGGTTGCCCAACTTCTCCTCTTTTTATTGTCACATCCATCACGCCGCCTCTCGCCTGATCAGCGATATTGCACACGGAGGGCTCAGCCACTGTGCCACCATTTCCTGTCACCTTCACTTTCACCTCCGGGGCTATCTACAGTGCTCCTTTTGGAAGGCATCTAGATACATCTATGAGTTGAAACTAAGGAGTACTAAGCGAAATGAAACTTGTGTCTGGGAGGGCTTTTGGTATCGGAGTCGACCGGCGAGAGGCACTGGGCCTTTTCCTGGGCAACCTCCTGGGGAGGTGGAGAATGGAATAAAAGTTTTGATTTGAAACATGATGAATTCTGAATACGGCACTTCAGTTCATAACACAGCAAAATAGCTGTGCATTGGAAAACCCGGACGGAAGAGATACCTGATTTCAAACCTCGTCGCAAATGATCTTCCAGTGTTGGATTATTTCGAGACCGTTTCCTTCCCGTACTGCATTCCTTCTTACTGCGTTATTACCGCTCCGGCGAATGTTGCTGTGAACTGCACGAAGAAAAAAACCAACATGATCTATGGTATTGTGCCTCACATGCAAACAAGTCATGACCTCCAATCCTTCTCAGCTTTTGGTCACATTTTCCTTCAGCCACATCCAACACATGTTGCCAGTCATTACCTTCAAACCTGACCAATCCTTCTGAGGTCCATGAATATTTTACTTTGACCTTTTTCCTTTTCTCACTATTAAAGATCACTATCAGCATTCGTTGAAGGTGTACGGTTTGAAGATCACTATCAGCATTTGTTACCGTAGTGATAAAATTATACCTGAAATAGATCCGGGTGTACTTTTCAAATGCAGGTCAGAAATCTGGTACGGTGGTTAAATATTTCCCATTGCATACTATTGTCTTGGTTTGAGCAATGCATGTGCATTTGTATTGAAGATATTAAATTAGAGGAGATCCTGGGCTGTCTTTACCTTCCTGTTTCATTTCAAACTTTCAACTCCTGGGCCTTGTGTGCTATAGTTGTAAAATATATGCATCTGAACTCACCCACAATGATTGAATTCATCTTTGTCTTGTAAAAGATCTTTTTGGTGATGTTGCTTCGCTGCCCCTTTAAGTTCTACAGTTGCTGTATCTCATCTGACAGCAGGCTGTTTCTGACGAAGTGTGCGAGAGGAGTCCTTGGATGGTAGTTGTCTGAAAAGGATTTTGGGGATATAAGTCATGGATATGCAATCGCGGAGGACCGTGCATAATCTCCACATTTGTTAACAAATGGACTGTTTGCTTCCGTGCTCCCTGTTTTCCATCCAATTCTGGATCTGTTTTAAAAACAACCACAGGAATACTCTGATACCCGTATAGCATAAGGCCAACATGTCTATTACCACTTTAAACATTAATGTACCATGCTTCCTCGAATCTGAATGCAACCCGAAACATATCGGACGGTACATCTCCGTCCCATTGAGATGCACCAACTACACGATCAAGTAGATGTATCATGTAGCTGCAGTCACTGCTGTACTCACAGCCTTCTATTTGTCCCACTAAAGTATATGATAAAGGCATTTCTACACCTGGCTTCCCAAAGACAAAGGGAATGAGGGTGATGTGGTAAAGGACGGGAAGGCAGTGAATCCCCAGAAGCCACAGTCTCGTCTAGTATGGCAGAGGATTCGGAGTAAGGCGGAGGCGGACCATCAGGTTTCTCCTCTGGACGGCGGTCAGTCAACAGTTTTGGTAAAGGAAACAGGTTCTCTACCATTAGTGACGGGAGGGAGGGAGGGAGCCTTCTTCTCCGTTGCACTTGGCTTCTTCATTTTCTGCAAGTTCTGTTTCATTTTGTATAGACAGTGAGAAAATCTGTCAGAAAAAGAAAAAGTTGGTCTCGGGGGGGGGGTCTTGGGTCTCCCGAGTCAACTTTTCTTTCTGAAGTTAAATCAATACATGAAACATCTCACAATAATTTGATTTCGGGGTTCTTTGTCTCCCGAGTGGACTTCTCCCCCAGCTGCTGAACTTGCGAGTGGCATCAATGGCCACCCAGGCATCGTTCTACCAAGCATCGACAAAATACGATCCTGCATACTTGAGCTCGTACTCGAGCTACCTCGCGATGTATGAGCCATGATCGTGGAGCTGGTACTGGAGTTCCCCTCGTTAGTCTTTCTGTCCTGGTTGTTCTTCTTATAGCCATGCGAAGACGAGCAGGCGTTTTTCGCGTTACTCCGTGCTTTTAAGTACAGGGACATGTGTCTTTCCTCTTAAATATAGCACAGCAACTAATAATTCTATTTACAGCATGGCACAACATACATCTTTAACCCCAATAAAGATTGGAACGGTAAAAAAAAATTAATCCTGAGACATGGGCCCATGAAATTTGGATTTTCACACCTTTACTCTAACTTCTTCAAAAGGGGTCAAATACTCAGAGCCAACATGTCCAACTAGTGAAGACGATATTCCAATCCCTAATGAATCATGCTTTGATGTGAGAACAAGAAGATGGAAGAAAAAAGCTTATATGTTTGAGTCCATAGAAATAAGTGTTTAGCTCTTTTTTTAATCGTTCTGGCACTTATGGGTCCATGAGTAACCAATTCAGAAACTGTAGGTAGCCAGCACATTCAGAATCATCTTGTCATAGAAGAGGAAAATAACAATGACTCGCAGAGGCCAAAGCCTGAAAATACCAACATGGACAGTGACTTGAATCCATCAGTAACACAGATATTCCAATCTCAGAGCCAACATGTCCAAGTAGTGAAGACCATATTCCAATCCCTAATGCATCATGCTTTGATGTGAGAACAAGAAGATGGAAGAAAAAAGCTCCTATGCTATACATAATTGAAGAAAAGAACAGAAATCTAAAGTGAAATTATAATTTTTCATTTTAGTGCTTCTTTAGGACAAAGAGAGAATGTCTATTCAAACGACTCCGCAAAGCTCGTAAGAAGGGGAAATCCTCAAAATCAAAGAGACTCACAAAGCTATCGCCAAGGGAAGTCGACTTGTAAAGAAGCAACTAAAAGTCAAGCTTGATGATGAAGAACCAAGTGCAGGAGAGACGCCACAGCAAAAGAAGCGAGTTTATAAGCAAACCAAAAGCGACAAACCCACCGCGAAAGGCAAAGACATTACGGCTGTCAAGTCAATTCACAATCATCTTGTCCAGCTTGTGTCAGGGTTGTTGCTTCCGTTGCCATTTCTTGAGCACACTTTTTCACCCGGGCAATTGAAAAGTCTGTTATCTTGACCAACTTCTTGGGCGTCACATATTTGTTTTTTTCTTTATTTATCTTTTAATCATAACACGGCAAGCTATTAATCTAAGATTTTGTTTAAGTTGAGCTCAAATAAACAAATATACACACAATTATGGTGATAAATAATGGGGGGAGGAAGACGACTGGGCTCCACTGTTCACTACTGGACACTCTTTCATATGAAACATGTGGATCAACCCTTGCCTTGGACAGTTCTTGTCTCACCAAAATGTAGTGTGAAAACATTTCCTGATTTCACAAGGTCCTCACACTACTCCTGAATAATCAGGGGTCCTATTCCAGCTAGTTAAACTGAATATTTGTGGCATTAATTAAAATATTGTCAATAATCGTGACCCTAGACGTCCAAACCTTAATATACGAGCCCCGGGCCGACTCTTTGATAGTCCGATTTTACCAGCAGGAGACTGGGAGAAGGACTCCCTAGCCTGCAACCGAGTCGGGGGACTCCTCCTGCTCCTCCTCGAAGACCGGGTACACCTTTTTTTGCTCCCGGTGCCAGCACCCAAAGCAATCTCCCCTCGGCGAGCCGTCCCAAGGATGGTCAGGGCTTCCTGGCGAAGTGGGCGGGCTGACCGGCGTGCTCCTCCTGGTGGTGGTAGAATCGGCCGATGTGGCTGTGGAGCTGGTCAAGTTGGCAAGGGACCTTGGTGTCACCGGGCGGGCATTTCTACTTCCAGTTTTCATAACACGAAGGAGCTGGTCTACAAGAGCTTTTTATCACCGTCAAACCCGATCTTTTCATCAACTTTTTGAAAGCAGCTGGACTGCATCAACTTTTATGATTTTTACTCTGCACACTCATTGTTTTATAAGGCACTGACATGATTTTATCTTCCATCTCATTCTGCCAGCAATAGCATAAATTGTTCTACCTCAACTGTATGTATCAAGAATTGAATTTTCCATTGAAGCAATTTGTTTTCTAATCTTAAGTTTCTCGCCATGAATATGACCTTAGTTGTCGAAATGGCGTTAAACATCCATTACTCACTCACTCATAACACGAAGGGGATGAGGGTGCGCCTCAGCGTAGCCATGGGAAAGGGTGGTCTGGTTAAGGTGACCACTTCAGTCCATGTTTTCTTTTACCTGTGAAAAACAAAATTTGGGTTGAAATCAAGAGAGACAGCGAGCAACATTAATAGCTTCTTTTTTCCCCCCATCCAATTCTAGAAATTCTGGATCTGTTTTTAATATACCACTCCTTTCTTCTAATTAAGCTGTATGTATACTGATTACAAATTTGCTATTGTATGTCAAAGGCACCCCTAGTAGCAAGTATACAGCTTCTTGCATACAGATTTCACTTGATTTCAAGAACACAACACCTAATTTCTTCACAGTTTCGCGAATGTCTTTCCCAGATTCTTTACATTGATTCATCTTAAGTTGGAGTGACCACGTGAGTAACTGTGAACCAATATGCTTGCTCAACATCTTTAAACAAAAAATACCTGAAAAGGTCATTCACCTACAGCTGATGGAGCATCTTCAAAGGGAGTCGATCATAACCCCTCAACAATTTGGCAGAGGTTAACAGGACAAAATCCGTACGGAGAAAAACTAAGACCCATAAGAAGTTTGCCCACCTCCCAGCTATACACGAGGTGGCCCTACACTGTATTCCCCCCCAGATTTGCCAGCATGACATCCAATATGGCCACCCCCATTCTGAAGCACATGGTGAATGTTCACAAAACGTTTCAATTACTTTACTCACTGACAACAAAGGTAATCACTACCATTTATGGTCAATAATGATCTATGTGTCTTAAGGGACATTATGTCACTCACCATCCTGCCTTGGAGCTCGACTCGCTGTGAATATGACCCTAGTTGTTGAAATGGCGTTAAACTATCCATCACAACCACCTGCCAATTTTGCTTCAACATTTGCCCTATCATCTTCATCTAATTCTGGGAATTCCTCTCCCACGTCAACTGTTCCAGCTTTAAATCCCTTTTCAAGTTGCTCTATTTCTTTTTCTCCTGTTCGAGGACCAGTCTCTTTGCCATCTGTTTCTCACATAGACGCACTTCTTTCTGCCACATCTGCCATAGTTTTCTCCCTGATGTCATGGCCACATCTATGATTTTTTGCTTGCGTCCATATTCTTGATTATCAAGGTAATCAATCACCTTTTTTGTCTTTGCTTTGATCTCAGCAGACTAGGCCAGTCTGACTACAGGATGAGTCAAATGTCTCCTGGCAGTTGTGCGTGTGTGTGATCCATGCAGGCGCCAGTTGAGAAGAGCTGATACTTCTTGACAACCATGTCTTTGAAGAATAATGGAAATAAGTCATTTGGTAAGCTCTGTTGCAGTGAGGAAGATATAGCTGTTGTAGTTAATCATGTTTGTAGACTGTTCCTCGTGTCTCACTTGCATTTTGCATTTACTACACCTCTGAATGAGAACAGTGATATGTGTACATTGTTGCATTGATTAGCTTGTTTGTGAGTCGTGATGATGCCCTCATACACTATGACAAAGCTGGATCGTGGGATGTTACGAGTGGTTACCCCACCAAGGTTGCCCTTCACAGACGGTAACAAAGAAGGAAGATGACCTGTATCTTGACTTGGGCAGTTCCTGTCTCTATATCAACTCTATCATACTTCTATCTTCCATACTGGTCGCGCCAACAAAAGGCTTACTGAGCTTGCACCAAGAAGAGTCCGTGACTCTATGGTCCGGTGCCGGAGTACTCGGCCCTGCCACCTCCTCCTGTTGCCCCGCCCCCTCCCTTTGAACCGTTACGGCCTGTCGATCCAGGGCTTCCTGGGGTACTATTATCTTTGTGTCTTTGTATTTTTGCACAGTGACCCAATTTCAAAAGTATGTATCAGAAGTGATGTCTTCTTTCTCCATGGAACATTACATTTCTTTGGGCCTCCTTTTGGTGACCTATTGTGGTTCAACAGTCAATTCAAATTTACACGTTTTTTTATACCTTTACAACAATTGAAACATTGCTTTCACCACCACGGTTTGCGACTTTTAATACTTCTGTGACAAAACACTACACTTATTTCATTACTAACATTTTACTGCCTTTTATGTTTACTGTTTCATACTTACATGGGGTGAGGGGTA
The DNA here is from genome assembly GCA_947462335.1 of Harmothoe impar. NCBI lineage: Eukaryota > Metazoa > Annelida > Polychaeta > Phyllodocida > Polynoidae > Harmothoe > Harmothoe impar. The sequence continues at coordinate 76,339,260 of OX381706.1, read as the reverse complement.
TCGTGCGATACCCCACTGGCGTTGTGTTTGGCGTGAACGCCAGTGGGCTTGTCGAGGATGCTTAATATTCTTGTTCAAGAGGCATTGTATTGGGGCGTTGGTGCCACTGTTTCAACATAGCTCTTACAAAATATATTCCAGATTTCTCCAGTCATAAGAGTTACCTCATATTCAGGGTAATCCCGGAGTACACTGGCCCCCACCCCCATCCAGCTTTCAACCGGAGTAGCAAGAAGCCTTCTTTCCCTCCTCGTTTGATGAGGTTGACGAACCTTTTCAGGTGCATCAAGTCCTGGTTAAAAGTCCTTGGGACAAGACCATAGGTAACCCATAGTCACCTCTACCCAGGGAAAGGAACATATTCTTATCCCTCTCTAGGTTCTTGGTATGAAGGAGACTAATTTACCGCTGAGCCACACTGGAATGTAAAACTGACACGGCTTCTTAAAAAGGGGACAGCCCTATATACTTGATATGCTATACACCACTTGCAGCCTCCATAATGTCCAATACAGCTACTTTTTAAATAAGCTAAATTCCTTCAGAAGCTGTTGGCAATGCTCGGTGCCTTCGATTGATTGTAATTCCCTCAACACTAAATGATCCAGCACCCTGTTCTTAGAACCATCATCAGAGTATGTAACACATACCTGTTTATTGGCTTTCATGATCTCCCTCACAAACTCGGCAATAGCTTGCCTTTTTAGCTTGCCGGTTGAACGAACACAACTTGCCACTGGTAGCATATCCAGGTCAACTGCCCCCCTTTCATGGAACTTCCACTAACTACTGCTTCTGCTTGATTCAGGGACATGTGTTTGACACTCTTTAATTCATCAACAGTCTTGTAGTATTCAAACTTTCTTTGGGGCTTTTCATTGTTAGGATAGCACAACATACGCTGTACCATCCAGTTCTCTGCAAGGTCCATCTGCCTGATGCACTCGTTCTGGACATACCCAGTCTGTCTTCCCTGGCAGAGTGTAGGAGTTTTCCGGCTCTTCATACCAAAGAATGTCGTCCCTCTACCCATGGTAGGCTATCCAAGGACACCTTATGAGGCGCGCGTTTCAGTGATTTTTCCTGTTCCATGGTTACCATCTATGTATCACCATGTGTCATTGGTCACTATCAAGTCCACTCTAAATTTATGATTTATGATGAATCAAATCTCAGTTGAACTAGGATTAGAATAAAGTTGGGTCATCTTTATTGCGCAATGTCAACATGATAATCAGTGTAAGTAATAAAAATCTACCTATATTTTTTGATCTCTGAAGAATTGGGACACATATATATATAAATGTTATGTGAGATAACAGCTATATACTCCCACCATGCAATACCTTCAGTTTCCTCTTAAATTTGCCATCCTCCGTTTTAAGCTTCTTTTTTTTTTATACTTTTCTGTTTTTGCCATCTTCCTATCGAGGATGTTGTGTAGGAGGAGGGCTGCTGGCTCGAAGTTGACGGGCATTGGTGGTCTCGGCATTCTCGGCATCGGGGGTCTTGGTCTCCGAGTCGACTTTTCTTTCTGAAGTTAAATCATAAATACATGAAACATCTCTCACAGCAATTTAATTAAGGGGTTCTTGGTCTCCGAGTCAACATTTCTCCCCCAGCTGGGAGTGGCATCAATGGCCACCCAGGCATCGTTCCACCAAGCATGACAAAATACGATCCTGCATACTTGAGCTCGTACTCGAGCTCCCTCGCGATGTACGAGCTATGATCGGGGAGCTGGTACTGGAGCTCCCTCCTTAGTCTTTCTGTCCTGGTGGTCCTTTTTATAGCGATGTGAAGACGAGCGGGCATTTTTCGCGTTGCTCTGTGCTTTTAAGGACACGGACATGTGTCTTTCCTCTTAAATATAGCACAGCAACTAAAAATTCTATTTACAGCATGGCACAACATACATCTTTAACCCCAATAAAGATTGAAACCTTAAAAAAAATTAATTCTGAGACGTGGGCCCGTGAAATTTGGATTTTTTTGAAAAATTGGAAAATTCAATCACACTTCCCCACCTTGACTCTTACTTATTTATGGGATCTCTAAAGAGAGCTCCATGTGCCGTGCACTTCAAAAGGAGTGGGTTTCCTTTGTTAGTACGGCAAGGGATTCACCATCAAGCCAAAGCAGCCTGGGGGAGGAGCAGATCGTTTAGGAGTATGTTCATCTTTTTGTTCAGTTTATTTGATATGAGGTTCGAGAACGCCCGTCGGCTGAAGTTATGTGATATCCTGAAATATGTTGAGTCGGTGTTTGCATTGATGAGTACAAATAGTAAATTAGTGTTGACTGCTCCGCCTCATGTGACATAAATTCACCAGTCAAGGAACAGCTTTTTTTTTTAATCTAAAAAGTAAAAAGAGAAAGTCCCGTAGTTAAAGTTCAATTTCATGTAAATTGCCCAAATGTGGAACCCTAAAAAAATGGTGTAGGTAGGAACATTTTAAGTGACAAAAGAAAATTTTCCCATTTGCTGAGTGAGGGCGGTGCCCGGTAGACATCACCGGGATCTACATCACTGGCAGCCATTATAAATTTCATCAAATATAATCTATACATGAATGCCAGACTAATTTTTCAGAACAACTACACTTGAGACATCTACTAAATTTCAAAAACGTACATCTAAAACTTCATATACATTCAAAGTTTTTGAACCTTACCTGGAAGCCATGTTGGAAGTAGTTCCCTTAACACTGGAGAAGGCCTGGAGGGAAGACAGGACAACAGTGCGCGCTCCAAGGGAATCCCGCCCAGTGCCGAGAACGAGACTCGTCGCCGGGTCAACTGCGATGTTGCTGCCACCTGGCCAGTTCATCTTGAACCTTTGTTAGTTCTGTATTTGATATCCAGATGGCATGGCGTCCTTGTCGTATTCCCGCCACACACCGAGGCAGGTCTTAAACCTGGCGCAGCACCAACCACACGTGCTGAGGCACTGGCGGTTCAGGTTGCCGGCCCCGCAAGTGGGACAGGCCTTTGGTAGCCTCTCTTCCTTTCTTGCTGTAACAAAAGAAAATTCATTCATTAACCCAGGAGCAAACAAAGAACACATCTGGGGCAATGTATGCCAGCGTTCCGGGACCCTGTCCCCTTCCTAGACAGGTTGGGTACGTTCTTCTTACTTGGCCCTCTCCTTTACCAGAGCAATTGAGAAGTCGAGGGAGAAGGGGAGATGGCCCAATTACTCGAAAAACAAGTGCAAAGAAAATGGAAGTTGGGTCTGTTCACAGTCAGTGACAGTGCTTTCCTATTCAGCATTCTATTCAAAATGAGTGGTCCTGCTAGGTTCAAAACGATCTATACAGTGTACACTTGAACCTTACCTGGAAGCCATATTGCAAGTAGTTTCCCTTAACACTGGAGGAGGCCTGGAGAACAGGGAAAAGCATTCATACTGGAGGGAAGACAGGATAACAGTGTGCGCTCCAAGGGAATCCCGCCCAGTACCTAGAACGAGACTCTTCGTGGCGGCAAGTATCTTAACCTGAAGCATTATTGCCAGCTGGATCACACTGGATCAATAGTCAGTCTTTTCATCTTGTTACCCCAGCGATACTGCTTTTACTTTGGTCGGGCATAATGCACTTTGAGATATGCAGTTTAAGTTTTTGATGAAAACTCTCTATGGCGTTTGTTGTCTGGCCGATGATAGGAATCAATATATTTGCTCTATTTGACATGATGGACACTGACCTAGTCAGGAATGAGAGGAGGAAAGCATCAGGTTCACATGTATGCTAGAAGACAATTTTTAACACCTTATACTGATGCTGACACATATATACATTGTCATTACGAATATTGGATGGCAGAAGAAATATATATAAGTAGTGGAAAAACAATACAAGTCCGGGGGGGTCTACATCTAGATGGGGGGCAAAATAGTGTTCCAGGTTATCATACTGTCGTTTCACGTCAAGCGTATTGGTCCTTGGACTTGTCTTCTAATCTACATAACATTATAGTTCTAGGTCGGGTATCGCGATTGGGGACCAAATATCCCGGCTGTGGTTGCCAGTCACACAATGCATCTCTCACGTGCATATGTCCCTGTACAGTAGGCGCGTACCGTTGTCCTTGTGGCCCTGCCCTGCTCCTTTGATAGTATTTAACAGTTCTTGGGTAGTAGCTGGGCACTAGCTTACAGTCAAAAATACACACTTTGTACCGACCACCAACCAGGTGGGCCGGTCAGCCTCACTAGGCGTAGCGTGAGGCCCATGTAGTTTAGGATATCTCCAATCCCATTGTGTACCGCCTCCCAGAGGCCGCTACCACGCCCAACGTACTTGCAGAATATTCGGGCACGTCTTCTACACTGCCTCTTGCCCGTCTTCTACACTGCCTCTTGCCCGTCAGCTTCAATAACACCTGGTGGCCGTGGTTTATGTGGATGGAGAAAGGCAGGATGTCAACCTTGAAAGAAAAAATAGGAAATTTGTAAATTGTACGGACTTTGATAGCAGGATATCCCTAGGAAAAATAATCACAGTATTTCCTAATATATCGATCCTCCAGTATCAGGCATTTATAAGAAAGGGAAAAAAGGAAGAATCTCAAGAATCTCAATAATCTAAGAAAAAAAGGTATGTTTTCCAGTTTTAAGAACGAAGTTTTTTTGGCTCTTTAAATGGTTTACCATTTTTCAAAACCCCACCTATAGGTCATCCATATGAGGAGCCGAGCTGGAGAGGTATTTTAAACAACATATGACAAAGTGAATCACAAGGAACTGTTACAATGGACATTCCAGGGTTTGCGAAAACAGATATAAATATATTTCTTTATACAAAAAGGTCTTTCATTTCTATAAATATAACAACTGATATATCGCAATATCGCCACCAAAAAAAATGAATACGTTATAATCTATACAATTTGATAGCAATTACATCTAGCCGACTATTTTGACCCAGATTACATCTCTAATCACACCTGTAGCCTCCAGGTTTAAGAACACACAGACATAATTAAATGTCAGAATTCACATGTTTTACTTGCCTGTCCCTTTTTCTTTTTTTGGAACGGCTCCGTCGAATTCCATCCTTCCCCTTGAAGAAAACCATATTGCATTTAAAAAAAGGGAACACAAAAGACCAACTATTTTTGCACAGGTACTACTAACAAATCCTTTGCAGCTGATACCATCTACCTTTAATTATTTTGATAAGAGCTTTACTGTGCTTAAGTACTATAGGGGCCGTATTAAATGGCCCCCATTTAATACAATGGAGCCAGATGTATGTATGCCGTATGTATGGTGTGTTGTATGTGCCCCTGTTAGAGTCTGCTGCCTTCCATCGAATTGTCGAGTGTCACGTGAACAGGTCTGCCCTTCATGAAGTTATCGGCCAGCTGGTTCGGCCACCTCCTCTTTCCGTTGCTCTTCCTCGGCCAGTTGTCTCTGATTTTTGGCCGCCTCCTCCTCATGCCGCTTGTCGAATGGATATACTAGTAGCGTAAATATTATGACATTAAGGGGGAAATATTTGAAGGTCTCCGGTTGATACAGTACATTTTGATGCATTTTTGCACCCAATGCGGCGGCAGGCGGAGTCACCGCCCTAAAGTTGTCTCCCCCTAACTTGCTGTTCTTCCTTACTGTGTATTCATCTTTGGCTATGTACGGTAGCCCTCCCTCTGTAAATGGAGAAAAGAACAAAAAATGTTACATTGTGTATGAACCCATATTGTTCTGCTTCATAAAAATAAATGCTTTACAGTACATATTGAAAAAAGAGAGGTAAAACTGAGGCATGATGAGTTCTTTTCATATACTAATGCATGATGGGAAACATTGATATACATTAAATTATAGTATGACGTGTAGTGTAAGATCTGTACACATTTGGAGTATATCACATGAAAAAAAGAAAAAATCCACAAAAACGACCTTTGGAATCATTCTTTCAGAAGCCAATAAAGCCACATGTGAGTGGTTAAATTATGAAACTGAGCCCAGTACACGGTTTACAAAAAAACAATTGTCCAAGAAATAAGGCGCGGGGGGGGGGGGGGGGGGAGAATTGTTACCTTGGAACAAGTGCTTGCATTTGTGCACGTTAATGCTCGACAAGAAGCAGGATGTTGTCATCCCTGTCCTCCGATATGCGCTTTCTGTTCTCGTCCCAGAAACGAAGAAGGAATGCCACCTGTTTCTTGCCTTGGACAGTTCCTGTCTCATCAAAATGTAGTGTGAAAACTGTCAAGCATTATGTAACTGGTAGCTTAGATATGTGGAACATCTCGATGTTGCCCTCATCAACTCCAGCAAGGACCTCCTCCGACCATTCTCATGCCTGATCTCATTCGAAATCTTCAGCATCAGCTATTATTTCATTGAAGTGGTCCATAATTTTGGACCCATCAGATAGCGGAGTGCATCCTCGACTGCCGGTGCCTTAGCAGGTTGTGGCATGGGCACAGGTCATCGTGCCTATATCCTATTTTCTCACACCATGTCTATGGCAATTGCAGGTAAAATAAATCATAAGTCAAGGTGGGAAAGGAGACTGGTTCATCTTTTATTGTGTACTGGTTCATCTTTTATTGTGTACTTGACTTACCCTGTACGCCCACCCCCATTAGGTGGGCCTTGTGCAACTCAACCAAAAGGACATAGCGCCCACACTGGGGAATGACACTGGTGTTCTTTATTTCTGCCACTGCGTAGGCTCTTGTTTTTGCAAGGTTTAACTTATGGTTATCACACCAGTGGTACGGAGCATGGTCGTTGACTTCTTTCTCAGACTGTTTCCTTCACTATTTCCTGTATTGGTCTCGACACTGGTCTCGATTTCCACTTCCTTGGACACTTGCAGCGCTAAACTTCCTTGAACACTTGCAGCCCTGAGTTTGCCGTACTTCAGCACCACCCTTGAAGTAGGTGGTGGTTGGAAGAACGAGTCATTCTAAAGCATGCTTGATGTGTGAACTTTGGCATGCAGACTACCACTATTTGGAGCGCACATTTTAGTGCTGCAGCAGCAACATCCTCAAAGTATGATGGGTCAAGGTAGGCCTCAAGTTTTTATCCTCACCAGGATACATTTCATTTAAACTGGTCTTTAATCGCGCTGCACGTCTCATAACTGAGTGTAGTTCTTTCTCATTAACTTAACAGCGTATTTATAGAGTAATAGCTGTGTCGGTTTAGGTATGCCTTCGGTTTAGGTGTTCCTTCCCATCTTGTGAGAGGCCAGTATGGTTCTTCTCTGCTGGATTGAAGGCTACTGTAGCATATTCAATACCCTGGAAATCAGTTCTGAAGATAAAATGCAAGTTGACTGAGCATTGAATATGGGGCCTAGAGGTGGGTGGACCAGGTAAGTATGAAATTGAAAGGATTCTTCAAACAGTCAATGAGGTTTTCTGTAATGTTTTGCCATCTCTTTTCCATCATGATCGATGTCTGGTAGGTTTTTTTATTTCCTAACCTCAATCCTCTTCTCTCTACCAGCGCACACACAATCACGTCAAAAGAACATATCAGCGGCAAAGAAGTTTGGTGTTACAACAAGGTCCAGCCATGACCATTGCTATGCTAAAGGGGCAAAAACAATGACTGAAGCCATCAACATTGACCATGCATACTAGTTAACGGGTAGGTCAGTGGGTGTCGGAGCTTCAACTTTGGCCTTCAAGCTTCCTAAACATGTAAAATTTTGAACATGAACAATTAAAAAACAGCTTAACCTAGCGTATAAGATAGATATACTACCATTGACATGACTATTATAACAGGCAAAATGGAGTATGGGCCTTTGAACAATGACGCATGAGATTACATGTCCGGCGCTCATCGTTGTCGCTGTGTGGTTCAAGGATGAGGTGTTAGCTATGGGCACATAATGAGGTGTGGCATAGATTGTACTAGTCTGCTGTGGAGATAGGTGGTGGTATGTTGGTGTTTTTCTTCTTTATTATCTTCCGGTACTTGTCGTTGATACATGGCAACTGCCCTGTGGCAGGTTCGATGTACTTGGGTGACACTACACGTCCTGCTGGGTGCTCTGGCAAGGGCAGCCCTGACATTTAGCTTACCCTTGAGATATGCTTCCTCAGGATCTATTGGACCGGCGAAACCCTTGAGATATGCTTCCTCAGGATCTATTGGACCGACTTCGCCAGAGCCCTCGGTTCTGGCCTCCCCCTGTGTTAGTGGGGACCTTCATGATGGGGGCATGAAGGAGTAGAATAAATTCATCGGGAGCCTTCCATAATACCAATGGGCATACCGGATTCGTAAAAGGGGAAAAACTTGGGGGGGGTCTCGTGCCTTACTGCTGTGATCAGTCACGTAAATTGTTAGGCAACCGCTGCCCATATGCCATGGGAGCTGCGGGGCTTAAGTTTTTAAGGGAAGCTACTATACACTACAGGAAGGATCGTTTAAAGATTCAATAGTTTAACGTCTTTTCGGACACCAGCGGGTGCTAGTGAGCATACACCTGGAGGTGGGGCAGCAGGGACCACTAGTCCACCAAAAGAACATAGCGCCCACACCGGGCCAGGGAAGGATCCTTCTCAGCATCAGGAACTCTTACCAAGTTGACACATGCAGGTTCTATAGAAACAAATCTTCTTTTCCTGCTTTGGATCTTCTACGTCTCTGATTACTTCCAAGATAGTCCCAAGATACACTGAGTCCCAAGATACACTGAAAATACTAAAGTGAGTGTTCCTGAAATACGGTATAGATGTAAAGTGATGAACTTTGTTGATAATTTGTAGAGATTGTTAAAATGTTATAACAGGGGGGGGGGCTGTTTATTGGGACACTATTTATAGAGACCACTTTGTAATGGTTATTTCCAGATACTAATGGGGTATGTATGACTGACATGAAATATTGTTTTATTTCAGGAGAGCTGTGGAGTAAAAGCCTAAAAACTAACGACATGAAGTGAACTTTCTATCCGAATGCTTACTGCATGAGAGTGGCACTAAATTATAAAACCTTAAATTGGAGGTATAAAGTAGAGAAATACTATAAAAATTGGTTAATTACCGGCTGATACACATTAATTACTACCACCAATTAGGGAATTAAAATCTTGCCCTCGGCCTTGTGTATTCAGTAATAATACACCCAACATCAAATGGATCTTGCAACCTAAAACAATTGGTTACACATATTAATGATAGAGTACACATATTAATGCTGTCTATTCCAGCTTTATAATGTCTGGGTAGGACTTACATGGTGCCTGCGCCATATCTGATAATAGTGTGAGTGTCCAAGTTATTCCAAACACACATGTGCATAAAGGTATCACTCGCACAAAACGTTAAGGATGATCAAAAGTTAAATGTGTTTGCTGCCCCGCACGGCGGATCAAAGGTACGGGCGGGTTGTCCCCGTCGGGCTGGTCTAAAGGGAGAATCTCAAATGGAGGGTTACTGCCTTGTGCCCTGCTCCGGCCCGGTCATCTTTGCCATCCAGCTTTAGGCATTGGGTGCCACACACCTGTGCACCGGGACCCAACCAGCGGGTCGCACCCCGTGCCGGGCATCAGCTGCCAGCGGTCGCGTCGTCTTGGGGTCGGTTCCGGGACCGTCCCCGGCGGCAGAGAAGGTCGCCGCCGCTGTCAGATGGAAAAAGGGAAGGGAGAATCCATTACTCAGGGCGTCACGGCAGCAGACCCCATCCCCTTCCCCACCCCTCCTTACATAAAATTTCCTTTTTGCACAAACATGATAGTTTCACATTACACATGATCAAAGCCTCCACATGTCATACGGGTTTTGACAAAATAATGACACCCCCCCCCCCATCCCCCAGCCCACAGATCCACTACTCGCCCCATCTACCACTTGAAATAACCATATGCTATTTTTAGAACCAGGGAATGTGGCACAGCGTCATGACGCACAGCTCCACCCTATTTTTAGAAAGCCGTACTCACCTAATGGGGCCGGAGCTCCTGCTCCGCCGCCCGGCGGGTGATGCAGGGTTCCCCTGCCGGCGCGACATGTCGCCCACACCACCCCCACCAGGTATCGTCTTACACGAACTCCTACGAGACGGCTGCAGAAGCAAATTGAAACAGTGCATTAACTCCAAATCCTACACCGGTGGTAACAACTTGGATGATCAAAAAGGGCGGGAAGCTGCATCATCCAGGCACCGGCGTTTTTCTCGGAACGCGTTGGCACCTCAACTCATCATTAGATGCATTACTTAACCCTTTAAGCACAACTTCACCCCCCCCCCCCCCCCCCACTGTTGCCCTCATTGTAAATTCACGTCTCCTAGACAACAATTAACCATATAAGTGACCACTTACCCGTCAAGGCGGTCTTCCTCCCACACTATGACAGTCAGAAGCTTGGATTCCTTTAGATTTTTTATTTGTGTGATGATTTCACGAGGTTTTTGGCTCAGCTTATGAACGGCTCTGTGAGCCTGCCTAAGCACCTCAATAACATAATGTGTTGGTTAACCTTTCCTTTCATTAGTGAGGTTGGAGGGATCGACAGCCTCCAGAGGGCTCCTGAAGTCCGATAAACTCATCAGTTAGTCCCAGGTGTCATAGCACACTTGACGTAAAACAATCCAATCAATCAATTGTTGCAATGTTGGTTCTCTTTGGTATATCTTCCTAGAAGTGTCTGATCAAGTGGGCATATTGTACCAGCTTTGGCTTCAATTAATTCAGCTCGGGCCACTCGGGGCCAGGCTCGTACATGTCAAGGTGGAGGAGGAGGCGATGGCAGCAGACGTGGAGGCGGTGGCAGCAGAGGGAACTCCTAGCCTCCTGCGCTTGGTTACCAGAGATATCACGTTGCATATTTTTCTCGAGTCAATCAAGCGCATGCGTTAAAATTCAACTTTTATGTTCAAATGGTTGGATAAATGTTCCCTTGCGGATGTCGCACTGCCGAATGATGTGTGGCAACATCTGAGGAACATTCCGTGCTGCTTGTTAGTCATATAATACTTCCTAAGAAAGCCCGGCCTGCTGATATCATTATCGCCAACAGGCTGAAAGCCGCGCCCTTATCTGTGCTTACCCTTGCCCCCTGGGAGGGGCCTGTTTAATGCCTGCCTTCAAAAGGCGAGTCAGGCGAGTTTTATCGTTTGCTTTAAACTTAGCCAGCTGGGCTTTTCTGTCCCCGTTAATTGAGGCACAGTTCCAGTGGAGTACTTTGATGCGCTCCTCCATCACATTTCTTGATGTCTACTGGGGGAACCGTAGGGTTCTTGTTGTGACCTTTCTGTATTCTAATTTTTTGCCCAATGTTCCTATTATCACTGTGGGCTCTGATAGTCTAAGCGCTAGTGACCAGCACCTGGGATCCTTCACAGCTTCCGAGGACCACAGTCGCTGCATTCAATACATTCAGCCCGCCTACAAACCAGTAGTTTACCATCTTTTTGGACCTTCATCTACTCTTTTCTTGTCTTGATATATTTCTCATATCTGCACCAATGATGTAGCCCACAAGCTGGATGATCTTTATTTGCTAAGTTGTTTGAAGTTACTTCTGCTGACTTTTAGCTACTCGCTCAAAATTCCCACAGCATAGAAAAGGCCTTTACATGGAACATGTAAAGCAATGAAGTGTCCGCCTGCACCACCAGGCCATGAAACAATTAGAATATCTAGAATCACCGAAATAACTGTATACCAAGTGTTGCACTGAGACCGAGTAAAGTGTTTCAGCGAAACCTATTCTCCTACACTATACAAGGGAACATGGATTCCATCTTCGCCTGATATTCGACTATTACTATTGAATCTGTACATTAAAGATGGATGTGTAATCACTAATTATATCACAGAAATCTCATTTTATAGCTCTCATTTTAAAATGGGTAGACATACAGTAAGAGGAACACGACACCCATTAAGAAACCATTAATAATTTAGTAGCTGCAGGTGGTTTATACTATCAAATGCTTTGGAGATATCTATGAAGCAGCTGGCAACCACCTCTTTTCTGTCTTTAGCAAAAAACAGGTCTTCAGTTAGATCTAGAATGGCTTCCGCCGTGCTGCGGCCACTCCGGCTCTTCCGGCTCCTCAGGAGGGGGGGGTGGGGCGCGAGCTGGCCCTTCCACCGGCACCTCCACCATCACGACATCTGGGACGGTGCTTGCTGGATGATGTATAGTTTGGGACTATACAGTGTGAACGAAGCAAGGTATTAAATTGTTTATACCTGTACTTAGATTAGATCATATTTGGGTCGTTCCTTGAGCTTAGACATTACTCTTTGTACAGTTTCTAAAATAGTAGCTCCTGGATGATACATTATGCTAAAGGGACATTGGTGTTGTCTTGTTTAAATAATTTTTCATGTACTCAATAGGTAAGCCCTCTGGCTCTTCAATCTGCTAATAGCAGCACTCTGAAATAATTCACTTTTCTTCTCGGTTGGGTGGAATACAGTTTAGTACACATGGTAGGGCAGACACGTATGAACGTCCACCTTGCCTGGAAGTGTATATATATGTGTCTAAAGCCTTTTTCTATGAGGGTGAGAACCCTGATGAGAGAGGCCCGCATACCCATCTCAAAGGTCATGAAGGAAGGACCTGCCCAGTCCCCTCCGTGGACACAGGCGGGTCCCACCATCCTGTTTGATCTTTGTGAACACAAGAAAGTGGAAACCCAGACCAAAACCTACATGGAAAAACTAACCGAAATAAGCCGTCGGCATCAAGGTCACACTGAGGTGTTCACAGATGGCTCGAAAGACGGAAACCGTGTTGGCTTTGCTGCATTCACACCCTTTGGTACGCGCAAAGGAGCACTACATCGAAGAAGCAGCATCTTCACTGCTGAGGCCCATGCTCTCCTGAGTGCTTTGGAGTGGATGAGGGTGTCAAGCCGAAAGGCCTTCATCATCTTCTCCGACTCCAAGTCGTGCCTGCAAGCAATACACCAACATGACCCCAAAAACCCTGTGGTGCAGGAGATCAAGCAATTGATCTCGCACCTCACAGACACCCAAAAGGAGGTAGTCCTCTGTTGGCTGCCCAGCCACATTGGCATAGAAGGGAACGAAGCTGCAGATGATGCTGCTAAGAAAGCCCTGAGACTGAAACCCAGCTCGGCTTGCATCCCTTCCTCAGACCTCCTCCCGATTTGCCGAGAGTTTATCAGAGAGGAATGGCAGAAACGCTGGAACTCTGACAGAAACAACAAACTGAGAGCCATCGAACCTTCGATAGGCAAAAAGCCAGACCATACAGGCTTGACCAGGAGGGAATCGACAAGACTGACCCGTCTTCGGATAGGCCACTCGCTGCTGACACACGGACACCTCATGAAGGGTGAAAACCAACCGGTATGTCAGCGATGTCAAGTACCTCTGACCATGGAGCACTTGGTGCTCTTCTGTCAAGCAACAAAGAAAAGTAGGGACGACCACCTCCAAGGTACGTCGTCCATGAACAGCGTCTTTACTGGCACTGGAAAGAAAGAACTTCTGAGCTTCCTCCGGGAAACAAAGATGTTCGAAAAGATGTAAAAGGGGAGGAACAGGCCCCCCTATGTTTCGGTAGGGCAGGCTGGAGAAGATTTCTCTAGCCAGACGGAAAGTAGTTGCATACTCGCCAGCCCTGATCTGCTGGCCCGATTGGTATGGAACTACGACTGGTTCGCCGGTGTCAGGATAATGTGACTGGCCAGATGATGTGTCTACAGTCTGCGGCACACCACCTGTGTGAGGCAGCACAATAAAGCGGGGCCCGATGCCACGAGCAGTATCTCACTGCTACGAGCCGTGTTCCACTGCTACAAGCAGACTCACAAACACATGCACGCGCACACGCACCCACACACTTATGCGCAACTTTAAGATGAGAAATGAAAGGACCTATTGTCCGATCAAACCTGAGAAGTCCCTTAGGGTCTATGTACGCTGGGACGTTAAACAAATCAATCAATCAATCAATCAATCATTATGTGTCTAACCTGTGTCCCCCTACAGGATATTCCTATATAATGCCAGGTTGAATGCAAGAATTTATGGTGTTCATGGACATCATTTTAAATTGTAATAATGTGGTAAGAATTGCAATACACATGATAAAAAGATGAATTACCCAGTCCCGTCCCCTCATGGTTGTTCTATACCATTGCATACCATGGCAAAATGAACTAAGGGATATCTGTCCCTCTAGGACAAGTGCCCGAACTGTCAGCATTAGGTCAAGTGTGAATGCTACTCCAGGTGTGTCTGGGGAAGCGGCCCATAGACCATAGGATAGGAGTGTTACAGGACGTTCCTCGCAGTGGCTCAATTCTAACTTCTGGACTTGCTGCTGTCCTTGTGATGAAAAGAGCATTCCTCAGCAAAATGTTCTGTGTCTAACAGCGCAAAATATAATACGTTTAACAGTACTCCCGTTCAATTTTTTAATCTTCTTGCTAGCCCTGAGAAACATAACCTCCTGATCGCTATCGTCATCTTTTTCTTGTATCACTTTCCCAACATAATGGACTTTTCTGTCTTTTGTGTGATATGTGTGTTAAAGTTATTTGTCAAGCATCTAAGCTTTGTTGTGCTTAGATTGTTTGTAGTCTTCTTTGGCGATGTACGGTAGCCCTGCCTATGAAAATGGAGAAAAGAAAAAATATTACATTCTGTATACCATGTTGTCCTGTGTATGACAATAAATGCTTACATCCGAGAAAAAAAAAAGCATGAAATTGAGATTACTGGGATACGCATAAAGTTCCCACTTGCCTAGTAAAGCAGTGACCGCATATCTGGGTTTCGGTCTACATACAACCCGCGTTCCTCCTTTTCCGGCCTGGAGAGGAGGATCGGGAGTGGTCTCGGGTAGACCGGCTCCTCCCTCGGGTACCACCCCGAGCTTCCGGCTGTCGGAAATTACCGCCACCTCTCCGGGAAGTACGGCTGTTGCATAACACGCCGTACTCCTCGTCGTTCATGGCGAACTTAATACGTCCGTCCACTCTAGCTATCCGAGCCTTGAACTTGCCATCTGCGACTTGGCAGAAGTATGGCGTTGCCGGCCGGATCTTAGCTCTCTATCCTCTGTCAGTGATTTGTACTGATCACAGACAGCGTCATGTAGCGCATTTACACGGTTGCGAGCTACACTGATTCCCATGTTATGGCAATCTTTCATGTGGCGCATGAGCTCACCTCTACGGGGTTCAAGACACCCGTTGCATAGTTGCGACTCGCGACCTACTGTAATATCAGTGATACACCACACAGTGGTGCATATGATTCTCACAGAGGTGACGCAAGAACCGTGGCTTTGTAACAAAGATGGTTCTCTCGGTGCCGATCGCGTTTACACATAGCGCGAAGGGACACCAGTTCCTTTCCCGCTGATTATACCAGCGGGTAGTCGCAAAAAGAAGTTTTTCCTTCTGCTCCCTACTGTAGTAGGTTTCCGGCAAGACCCGTAATTGATCAAGCCACTGCTGGTAGGATGACTCCTTGCCAACTTGAGATGTCCCGTGAGGTACTTGATGTACGTCTGGACGTTAAACAAATCAATCAATCAATCAATCAATCACTGCTGGTAGAATGCAGACGGAGGACGGTCCGGGGGTGTGTTCCGGATCCAATCCTCATCATCGCTCTGACCTTTACAGTTGGTCACGGGCGGACATCCAAAGTTGGTAGGACCAATTGGACACTGTTCCCATGAGTTGGGAATAAACACGCGAAATTTGTTGTTCGCGTTATGCCAGATCCTGCGCATCACGTCATTTGGCGGGATGGGATCTTCCTGGTTGTTTCCGAGTTCGTCAGCATTAGCCGGAACCTCCCCCTCTTCCCCGTCCGAGTGTGCCGGACTGCGGAGAGCGCTGATATGCGCTGGGTTAAAAACCAGCGCGGCGGCAACCGCGGCAGCTGCCCCAGCTATGGCGGTTACGTCTACCACAAGGGCCGGCCCGGCCTGGGAGCTGTAGAACCCGTGGGAGGTCCCAAGAGCTGCAGAATGGGTCCAAAGAGCTACCTGAATGGTCGACAGAGCTTGTGTCTTTATCCATTTCACACCACAGAATAACCCGAATCCAAGGCTGTTAGCGGTTGCTATGTTTGTTGATAATGAACCTCAGGACCATGGAAATATGGGAGAAAAACAATAATAACAGTCATTGGCAGGCAACCAGCTGTGTTAGGAACAAACCACTTGAACCATTGAATTCCATGGGTCCAGTTTAAAGGGGTAGGTTTAATAATAAACAACCTTAGGACCATGGAAATATGTGTGGCTAGGCAGATAAACAGTTAGAATAGCTGTGCTAAGCAACCAGCTGTCTTAGAAACAAACCAATAGAACCATTGAATTCCTTGGGTCCAATTTAGGAGGGGTAGGCATGGTTATAATCAACCTCAGGACCATGGAAAACTGTGTTGCTAGGCAGATAAACAATTAGAACAGTTATTGCTAAGCAACCAGCTATATGAGAAACAAACCAATAGAATCATTGAATTCCTTGGGTCCAAATTAGGGGGGGTAGGCAGTGTTTTAAAAGTATTCTAAGCCATATTTAGGTCATGGGAGATGGAATTCTGATATTTTGGCGGCCATCTTGGATTTCGGTGGCCATCTTGGATTCCTCGAAACCTTTTCTTTAACAGTCACTATATCTGAAAAGCCCATGATCAGAGCTTTCCAGTGGTATATAGTGACCTTTAGTCTTTTTTGGTGATGGGTGTTCGGCTAATCAGCCTTAAATGCTGCAGCACTACTAGGCGGGGTCCTACTGAATGAGGATCCGGGTCCCCGTATGGTCTGGGAGTGGGGCTGCTGGGTGTCCGCGGGTGCTGCTTCCGCGGCCTTCTCCCTGTACTTGTGGAGCTGCTGATCCTTCCCCCACTTTCCAGGACCCTTCTTCTTGGTGGGAGGCGGTTTCTTGGCGACCGCCATTCCTCCGGCAGGGTCTCTAGTTAGGTGTCACTCAGGGAGAAGTGGCTGCCCCTTATATAACCCGCCCTGCGGAGCCACCAGCCCCCTGGAACGTAGTTTCAATATAAACCGACATGACGTGACGGTGTGCCAATAGATGAAAGTGTTTAGGGATTTCCCTGAATATAGGGATTTGTAGGACATTCAGAAACATTTTGAATAGATTAAATTAGTTAGCTTGTCAAAATCCTGGCAACATCTTTAGAACAGTTTATTTTCATATAGTCAAATACAAACAAATCATCCTCAATCACACGTTCAAATAGATTACGCACTGACTCGCTCAGGCTGATTTGTGTTCTTTATTGTCCAGTGTACTCCTGATCCTCAATCTCTCTCATTTTACCAATCTCTTTCTCATTTTACCAATCTCTTGTATCGTTGAATCTCTTCTCAAACTCAAAGTTAACATATGGTCATATGATTAATCAGGCGACCACGCCTGGGATGCAGGTGACCCAGGCAGGTATTTGTACCTGCTCCCTCCGGGTCACACTGAAACACCACATAGTGGTGAGTGTGATTTTCCACCAGGTGGCGAAGGTACCTTTCTCGTAAGGTGTTATAGAAATGTTTATATCACTGGTGTCTGGTATGAATTAGAGCATTTATAGCCCTTCATATTTTTATCGTTTAGAGTCAGTGGGGTTCTATTAATATGGTATGTCATTCAACAGGTACATTGTATTCCAGGTTGAGGTTGTCACCATTGTATATCCAGTGCGCCAGATTGCAGCGTCGCAGCAGGAGATGACACATAGGCAAACCCAGAATGTCTCAGCACAACCTTTGTTGGATTTGATCATGCATGGTTACTACACTTTCCTTCAGGAATAGTCGGTTGTTCTGTATTTGCTGGTCTGTTTGCATTTTAACAGCATCTTGCACTGTAGTGAGTTTGGTTATGGCGGACTGTGTCATTTTGAACGTGTCTCTTAGCTGGTCGGACAATGATTTGAGCTGCTTGGCGGTATTTGCCACCAGCAGCTGTTGAGACTCTTTTGACAGGGGCATTGGTGGTCTCGTCATTCTTGGCATCGGTGGTCTATTCTCGACCTCGGTGGTCTCGGAGGTCTTGGTCTCCGAGTCGACTTTTCTCTCTGAAGTTGAATCATAAATACATGAAACATCTCCCCCAGCTGCCGAACGTGCGAGTGGCATCAATGGCCACCCAGGCATCGTTCCACCAAGCATTGACAAAATACGATCCTGTATACTTGAGCTCGTACTCGCGATGTACGGGCCATGATCGTGGAGCTGGTACTGGAGCTCCCTCCTTAGTCTTTCTGTCCTGGTGGTCTTTTCTATAGCGATGCAAAGACGAGCGGGCGTTTTTTGCGTTACTCCTTTTAAGTACAGGGACATGTGTCTTTCCACTTTAATATAGCACAGCAGCTAATAATTCTATTTACAGCATGGCACAACATACATCTTTAACCCCAATAAAGATTGAAACCGTAAAAAAAATTCTGAGACATGGGCCTGTGGATTTTTTTGGAAAAATTTGGAAAATTCAATCACACTTCCCCAACTTTACTCTTACTTCTTCAAAAGGGGTCCAATACTCATTGTTACTCACTCTGTAATATCTTCAACATGTCTGTTTTTGTGTAAAGCTAGCGTTTTAACCCAAAATAACACCTACTTTTCACAACATGCTCCCAAAGTAGGGCTGAAATCCGGACTTACAAGCACAACGCTTTTTATAGGACTTAACGTCGAGCCCCACCATTTCAACCAGACACAACAGAACCTTTCCATATCTTCTATGCAAGTACACAATACATGTGGGCATGGCCCTAGGCACTTAGAATCACATATTCTACCATTTTAGGGTGTATAGCATGTCTTACAAAAATTGAAGTACACTTTTTATCACTTTTCTGAGTTTACGCAAGCTGTGATGTTTTAAAAGCAAGCACAGGAATACTCTGATACCCGTATAGCATAAGGCCAACATGTCTATTACCACTTTAAACATTAATGAACATCATGCAATAACTCACGGTTGACTTCTACTAAACACTACCATTTCCGAACTTAAAAGCACGGAGTAACGCATTGTCTATCATTAAGTAACTGGTGTCTAATATCACATATATTGTGTCCGACGTAAACTTATCAAAAGAGACATATATAAATACAACAAACACAAGGACATATATAATGGTGCCTACGCGTATGGCTGGATTAACCTGCCCAACACGAAGTAATGCCAAAGCGAAGCACATAAAATAACATCAATCACAAATAACTTGAGACAGCATAGATGCCACCCTCTGATCTAGAGACACCCTATCAGAGATTGGCCTCCTGAAATATTTCATCTAGTCTCCTAGCACGATATGGACTATGTGCTCTTCTGTATTTCTGAACAGTGCATCACCTTCTCCTTCGTCTATTAGATCATATATCCCCACTGCTACTACCAGTATCTTATGTGACAGGAGTGATTTTTGATGGTTGATAATTGTTACAGTCCAGTGCCCACAGGTATGGTACATGAGTGAGTACTGGGAACAGTGAATCAGAATCTGTCCTGACCCTAACTTTTTAGTTTCGATCACAGCACCAGCTTATCCCCAATATGCCTTTATGTATGGCAAACGGGGACAGCTTAGTAAAATCTAAAAAATTAGTATGGAAAAGTACTCAACTTCTGAGCATACAGATTCATTCTGATATGGACTAAATCAACATTAAATCAAATAAATGCAAAACTAAACCAGTAATGCTGTTTATATGAGTTGTTATCTTTACCTTTGATCTCAACAACCTTTTTTTATAATTGTGCGTAGCCTGTCCCTGCATAACTTACAGATCTGCTCTGTTTCTGTTCCTGGGGCGTAGACGTCTTCCTGATGTTCAAACACTATTTTGTGCGAATGTTAGTTAAACGTACACCATTTTCTTAATCAGTACATGTGCCATTTTGTTTGTAACATTGTAATTTATCTTTCAAAAAGGTTAGTTGAAGAACAAACTGTAAAAGGACAAAGTGCAACAATTTCGGTATATACTTTTTTCATTTGGTTAACTTTTATTGTATCAAAAAATTCATTTGTATAACCATACACCAATTGTAACACATGTCGAGGTTTCTAGGCAGCAAACAGAAACACTAGTACTGCTGTACCACATCCAGCCCCTGGGGGGACCATGGGTATACTATATGTGCCTAGCACAGTTGCTAGAGTTGGTGAAGGTGGCGTCACACAAGGTGCAGTTGTATATCTCGGGATCGATGGAAGCCGGTTAGAACTTCTTCGGAATACTCCCGTACCTGAACTCGGTCAAAATCTTGTGCGTTAGCTATTATTTGCTTGAAACGGTCCATAGTTTTGGGCCTATCTATGAGAGGGGTCCTGTTGTGAAGGGCTAGCTTTTAAGACCAAAAAGGTACTCAGCAATATCGAGGTTGACGAGTGTGGTTTTGGTACGGGTGGTGCTTGGGGTAATAAAATCATGGGGGTGTGTCTTCTTACCCTTTACTCCAGATATGTGTTGCGCTGTGTCCAGTAGTGCCTGTACCCTCCTGCTGACAGCAGGGTTAGGATTTTCTGGCAATTCTAAAAGGCCCTGATAGTCCAGCCAAGGGTAGGAGATGGCACCAAGGGAAGCACGGATTGACAGCTCATAGGTTTGAACTATTCATTTTGTTCAACCTTCAGGTCAATTCTTCATTCAGATATAATCTCTATCCCTGGGCATCCCGCATTGTCCGCAATCGACACTTCCAATGAGGAAAGTTCACCGAACTACACCCGCCATCGCAACCCCCGGGAGCAAATGTAATCTGTTGTTCCATGATCCTCCAGCCACAGGGTTAACGTTGCTAAACTTCAACAGATGAATTCCGACAATCCGAAACTTGGACAACTTTGGTTTGGAATATTGCTGTTCACATGTTTGGTTTTGTATTGGGGCGGTCGAACCGACTCTTTGAACCGAATAATGCAGTACCCCCAATCAATCACCCAGCTCACGAAACTGCGGAGTTGGAGATGGACTCCTAGCCGCAAGTAGCCAGGGCCCACTCTGCCAGGTGACTTGATTTTGTTGTTCTGCTCAATCGTCCTCCTGCATAGTCTAGAAAGCCAATGAGCCATTTTCAAACAGTATTGTCAACTTCTATGTACAAACACTTTTCAGTACTTGGATTCCTCTTAACTCCCCCCTGTAATCAAAGAAAAGCCTTGTTAACATACTGTTACCAACTAAAGGGAACATGATAAATTTGTTAATGCAATCTACAGAGTCAAACAGCTGAAAATACGAACCCCACACTGGATGGTGTAAATTGAAGTCCCCTATTATGAAGTGGTCGTTGGGTGCAAGCCAAAGGATGGCTGAGAGGGAGGGGGGGTGTGGCCGGTGGGGTTATGCTTGTGGTATACATTACCCAGTAAACAAAAAACGTTATTCTGCATTTTATAACGTTATATAACGTAAAATAACATTTTTTTGTTAGCTGGGTAGTGATTGTAATAACCTTATTTTTTAGCGTAACCGCCACGCTCATACTATCTGTTTTCGATCTATGTTTTCTGCTTTGAATGGGGACAGACAGAAATTTGTTTCGGACTAATATTGCTAGTCCCAGTTGGGGGGAGCCCATACACTTTTTAAAGTGTACGTCATATCCACTAAATTTAAACTGGTGCTGAGCCTTAGTTTCTTGTAGACATATAATGTCTATGTCACTTGAAAATGCGCACTTGGTGCTCTTCTGTCAAGCAACAAAGAAAAGTAGGGACGACCACCTCCAAGGTACGTCGTCCATGAACAGCGTCTTTACTGGCACTGGAAAGAAAGAACTTCTGAGCTTCCTGCGGGAAACAAAGATGTTCGAAAAGATGTAAAAGGGGAGGAACAGGCCCCCCTATGTTTCAGTAGGGCAGGCTGGAGAAGATTTCTCTAGCCAGACGGAAAGTAGTTACAAGCTTACACTCGTCTCTGAACAATGTTTCTGAATCCCCTTTGCTGATGGTCGCATATTCACTTACAGAAAACGGCATTACACAGGCGGAGGTCCTTCAATATTTTGTTCTTTTGGCCCTTCCCGGTAAGTATGAATTTGTCGGACAGATCATTTGGAATAACGGGAAACCCCCAGCCTCAAGACCTTTAATCCCTGGGCCCGAAGCGAATCCTCTAGCCTGCGCTAACGAGAGTCCCTTACCCATCAGGAATTTCGCATGCTCTCCTCTTGCCAGGAGATGTTGCATAGTCTCAACTTTCTCAGCCTTTCTTATTTCAGCCTTTCTTATTTCAGTAATCTTGCTACCATTCCGGCGTTTCATCCCCCTATTCTTCATTTTCCTCGCGGCCTGAAAGACGAATTTTGGCAATTCCGCCCTATCTATGTCTTTCGGTAGACTATAGTCAACCGGAGCTGTAGACTCCAGGTCACCTAAAGCTACTAGTTCTTTGTCGTCCTGCGACAGAGGGGTAACCTCTGCCAAGCGACTCCCCCTCATGATAACACAAACAGAGGGCGGCCAAAGGAGCCCACTCTAATATGAACTTACACGGGTAGAAAAACAGGAAATTGTTACAAAAGTGTCCTCCTGTACTAGCTCAACAAGTGTCTCCTCTCTCCCTCGCACGTGGAGCAGTCTAGATGTGCTAACTGCTGTTAAACATAATAGGAGAGAGGTGCCTTCGCATCCACCCTCTCCAAACTCATGTGCAGGACTGACGCTTTCCGCGCCAAATTGTCCGTCCTGCTAAGTCTACATAAAAGCTACTATATACTAAGGATCGTTAAATATTTGTCATGGCCACGTTCCACCCGGGCACTTCGGCCGGACTACGCCATACATCTGCTGTATTAGTCTTGAACCTTTTCCTTTCCTCCTGTTCTTCAGCTTTCCTCCACTTTTCTTCCATAAGCTGATTTTCTTCTTCATGTTGATCTCACTCTCGGCTGCAACATCTCTCCACTTTATGGGGTCCTTTGTTTCCCTTTCCAGCCCTTCCAGTCTTCTTTGGAAGCGCTGTTGCGTTTCCTTAATACCTTGTAGTTCATTTTGAATGAATACTCTACATTCATACTTCTATGTTTCACCACATTTCATTTAATGTTTTATCTACTTTGATAGTCAGGTCCCTACTGTGTGCATTTCCTCTGATATAGTAAAGGAATTGATATAGAAACAACATGATGCGATCGCACTTAATATATATAGCCTTTCCCATTAAATATCACTTAAATCTCCATTATCTTCATCTTAAACTGATTCCCTTTCAGCCCCTGAGTTTGTCATATATGACAATGCCTGTCATGTGCTGAACTATGCACTGAACAGAAATCCTGGATTCTTCCGCAGAACTAAATTTGTCACTGACAGAATGCACTGGAAGAACCATCGGGATTGCTGTGCTGCACAGGATATGGATTCTCACGTAGAGCTGTATCACTTTAACTCTCAGGTGGTTGAGCAGAGACATGCTCTCTTGAAGAAATTAAAGAGCATGCTGTCCTACATGGACTATGAACATTTCCTCTTGTTTCTGAAGTACTTCCATGCTATGCAGAATGGGTTCAAACTAGGCAATGCAGCTCCTGAATATCAAGTTCAATTTGGAGATCTAAAGGACATGTTGCATCGGCATTGAATTCAACACTATCTTCATAGGATGGAAGTACTACATGAGGATTACTTGCTGCCATGCACTATGTCACTTCTGCTATGTACTGGAGGACAATTCAAACCTACTATTCTGTACGCCAGAACAATGCAACCTACTATTCTATCTATACTACCTGGTAGCTAAAGAAGCTACCCAGCTATAGGGTTGGTATATATTGGATTCTAGGCATCAATCCAGTAGATGTATACCTTTGTATAGCACAGCTATAGTCATAATGCTAACAACAATCAACAGACAAGATTATTCCACGATTTGGCTAGTTTATTTTAGATCTGCCCAAGCTTTAGATCCGGTCCCGCAGGCTTTTTCGGATGAAGGCACGCCCATGTTGGGCAATCCAGTGACCATCTTCAACTCCCTGCCTTCCGAACGCCACTTCACCGCCATCATAGCGTGGACACCACAATCATGGCCGTTGACTTGTCTGGGCACCTATAAGAAGAACCGTGAATAATTGATTTATGAGCAAATAACATGAATACAGTGAAAGGGGTATTTTGTACAAAATGTATTAAAAATATATTTTAAATTTTCTACATTCTGAACTTTTGTACGATAATGTGGCTATTTCCTGTAACCCCATCAATAGGTATCGATACAGCTGAGAGGGAGGTGCGAACATTTGTTGCTAGATATGGCAATATGAAACATTTGTTGTTAGATATGGCATTATGAAACATTTGTTGCTAGATATGGCAATATGAAACATTTGTTGCTAGATATGGCAATATGAAACATTTGTTGTTAGATATGGCATTATGAAACATTCGTTGCTAGATATGGCAATATGAAACATTTGTTGTTAGATATGGCATTATGAAACATTTGTTGCTAGATATGGCAATATGAAACATTTGTTGCTAGATATGGCAATATGAAACATTTGTTGTTAGATATGGCATTATGAAACAGTATTGTATAAGCAACTTACCACCTTCTTCTGCTCTTTGGCATTTGGATCAAATGAGCGTATGTATCTACAATTATAACATGAATATTATGTAAAGGTCAGATGCTAGGTATTAGATATTAGGTATTATTATGTTTTTATCATTGTCTGTTACTGGTTTGGAGGACAGAAGTTGCATGTATTGGAAGATGGGGGTTAATGACAAGTCATTAGGATTTCATTTAAATAACTTAGCGTAAAGCAATTATTCAGCATTGAATGTGAACTCGCGGGGGAACACTTAAGCGCATGCTTACAGTTCTGCAAGCAAGCAATCAGTCATGATGTGCTTTGGGTCGAAGTTCGGATTCCACCTGGGGATTTCGATCAGAGCTATCACTCATAATACATGTGAACAGGTAAAAATCTGACTACACAATGTTTTGACAGAAAAGAAGTACTTTTCTGTTGGCTACCAAGTCACATTGGAATTGAAGGAAACGAGGAAGCAGATGAAGCTGCAAAAAGAGCACTGAGTCTGAGACCTCGCCTAACCCAAATTCCATACACTGACCTGTTACCATCAATAGATAGCCACATAAAAGCAAAATGGCAATCAGCATGGAACAAAGAAAAAGGCCATAATACAATGTATCTGATTCAACCAAAACTAAAAGGAGTGACAATGAGGAAAAAGCTTAAGCGTGCAGAACAAGTGAAATTAAACCGTCTACGGATCGGCCATACCAAACTAACACTGGTCCTCACGCTTTATACAAAATGTTTTTGCATGCTTGGTGTTGGATGATATGGCTTTTTGTTACACTCTCACATTCTTTGCATTCCTTGCATTGGTGAGATGCAACGTGCAATGTCACCCTCCCTGCCAGCCTGGTGTGGGTAGCGAGCTTTTTGTTCAGAAGTCTGTTTGAGTTTCTTCTCCGGGCTTATTTCCTGCTATGGCCTCCTGCTATATTTCCCGGTGTCACTACGGGCCCCAGCGGTGGTTTTGGGGACTGCAGGTATTGATGCCTCTCGGCACTTTCAGTGGGCCCCGCGGGGGTCACCCCGCCGGTGGAGGGCTGTCCATCGTGGCCTGCGGCAGGTTGCTGCGATGGGGCTGCTGTCCTCCCGGGACCCGGAGGTGGCGCAGCCCGGGTCTCCGCAGCCTTCTCCCGGTACTTTCGCAGGGGCTGCAGTCGGCCCCAGCTCCCGGGTTGGTGTCTGGTTGGCTGGTGCGGTGGTGGCGGTGGCGGCCCTTTTCGTGGTGGCTTGGCCTTCACCTGCCGCGGGGGTACCCTGGGGGAACGCCACTCCTCGGGCAGCTGGTCCAGCTCCCCCTCGCTCATGGAGTATGGCGGCAGCAGCTCTTCCGGCTCCTCAGCAGGGGGGTGGGGCGCGAGCTGGCCCTTCCACCGGCACCTCCACCATGCCCAGATGTGGCGCGTAGGGTGCGAACGCCACCTGGGTCACCGGGTCATCGGGTGGCAGCAGCGCGGAGAAGATCAGATCCCATTCTCCGGCCTCGTTGAAGTTGGGTGCCACGCGTACTATCTCTTCCCCGGTACATAGTTCCCCCATCCGGCGCCGTGCCAGCGGGGGAATGCCCCAAGACGACAGTCGTGGCGGCGACATCTGGGACGGTGCTTTCTGGATGATGTATAGTTTGGAACTATACAGTTTGGGCGAAGCAAGGTATTGAATTGTTTATACCTGTACTTAGATTAGATCATATTTGGGTTGTTCCTTGAGCTTAGACATTACTCTTTGTACAGTTTCTAAAATAGTAGCTCCTGGATGATACATTATGCTAAAGGGACGTTGGTGTTGTCTTGTTTGAATAATTTTTCATGTACACAATAGGTAAGCCCTCTGGCTCTTCAATCTGCTAATAGCAGCACTCTGAAATAATTCGCTTTTCTTCTCGGTTGGGTGGAATACAGTTTAGAACACATGGTAGGGCAGACACGTATGAACCTCCACCTTGCCTGGAAGTGTATATATATGTGTCTAACCTGTGTCCCCCTTCAGGATATTCCTATATAATGCCAGGTTGAATGCAAGAATTTATGGTGTTCATGGGCATCATTTTAAATTGTAATAATGTGGTAAGAATTGCAATACACATGATGAAAAGATAACTTACCCAGCCCCGTCCCCTCATGGTTGTTCGATACCATTGCATACCATGACAAAATGAACTGAGGGATATCTGTCCCTCTAGGACAAGTGCCCAAACTGTCAGCATTAGGTCAAGCATGAATGCTACTCCGGGTGTGTCTGTGGAAGCGGCCCAAAGACTATAGGATAGGGAGTGTGGCAGGCCGTTCCTCGCAGTGGCACAATTCTAACTTCTGGACTTGCTGCTCTACTTGTGATGAAAAGAGGATTCATCACCAAAATGTTCTGTGTCTAACAGCGCAAAATATAATACGTTTACAGTACTCCCATTCAATTTTTTAATCTTCTTGCTAGCCCTGAGAAACATAACCTCCTGATCGCTATCGTCATCTTTTTCTTGTACCACTTTCCCAACATAATGGACTTTTCTTTCTTTTGTGTGATATGTGTGTTAAAGTTATTTGTCAAGCATCTAAGCTTTGTTGTCCTTAGGGTGTTTGTGGTCTTCTTTGGCGATGTACGGTAGCCCTGCCTATGTAAATGAAGAAAAGAAGAAAAAACATTACATTCTGTATAGCATGTTCGTCCTCTGTATGAAAATAAATGCTTACATCCGAAAGAAAGAAAAAAAGCATGAAACTGAGACTTCTGGAATAATATACTAATGCATTACATAAATAAAATGTCCGGGTCCATCTCTGTCTCTCCGCGCAGGATTCTAAATCTTGTGGCCAAAATGCCGAAGGCATTTTCCACTATTCTCCTTTGTGTCTCCATGGTCAGGTTTGAGCTGGGGAACGGTTTAATGAGTTTAAGGCTAAGCTTAAGCATTGTCCAGAGTTCATTTAGTGTAGATGATCTGACAAGGAGACACAATACATTAGAGTTGATATCCAGTTTTATCGTAGCAGTAGAACATAGGATGTGTTCGAGAAGTGCCACCTCACATGTATGTCTGTAGTAGATAGGGTAGCATGGCTAGTCCTATAGAGATGAATAGGAAAGTTCTAGTTCCTCCAGCATGGCTCCCGGCTCCTGGGTAGATAAGACACCCAACAAAAAAAATTAGTTTCTCATCACAGAACGCATGATGCGAAAAAGTGATTTCGTCGATTCATTTTTTTGGGTTTATTTGATAATGATTATTTATGAAAAATCTGTCACAAATTGACAAATATTTCTCAATCCCCGGGGTTGGCCTAACAGAAACATCACAGTGGTACAAAATACCTTGATATAACTCTTCTTGGCGTGGGTAGACCCCGGCTGGCTGGGGGTACTATTCTTGCGTTTCCGTCCCCTCAAAAACTTTCCAGTTGGACTCTTTACACCTGTGATGAATGGAAAATATATATGTATAAGTTAGGAGTATTTTTCAGGAGAACACGAGAATATGTTGGACGATCAAACCAATATTATTGTGCCGCAACTCCATTGAACAGATGTGACCCTGAAACCAACTATCAAAAACATTTGCATTTTTTAAAGTAAGACCCACCTGGTCGAGGGTGTATGTGATCAACTTATTTCAGACATCATGCCTCTTTGCCTTCTTTAGGCTTTTCTTGGTCGCCATGTTGGACTTAAATTCTACGCGGTAGTAATAATCAGTAGTAGTCGACGATGAGGTCGAATCTCAACCACACCCGCAGCCCTATATGTTGAGTTGATGATCTTTTTTTGCCGTGCAACGCTGCTGTGGTTGAGCAGGGCAAGCCGATTTATCAAGCTTGGTAGGTCCGGTGTTACCAGAACTTGGTTTCGGCCCAGGCCTAGTGGGCCCACTATCCAGTGCTGGATTATTTCGAGACCGTTTCCTTGCCGAACTGCATCCCGTCTTACTGCCTTATTGACCACACCCTTCCACCTGCGGACCCAGTAGTACCGCACTGCTGGGTCGTGAAATAATAGATTATGAGCAATGTAAGGAAGCAGCACAGACATTGTTCCCTTTCAACAACAGTTGGGAAGATCAAAAATGTTGGAATGTTGTACATCAAGTTTTGATATGAGTGATGTGGAGCAGGTGTATTTCTGCTCCCCTTTCCACTGCCTCATTATACAGCATCCGGATTAGCTCCGTCTACAGCAGGTCATACTTTGTCTTTATACCTGTATCTTTTTGCATCTTTCATTTTCACATTGACACATTTTCATGATGCGATGCCTTGGACGTGGCAGTTGGCCCCTTCCGACATCCATCTTTCTTGTGAGTCCAGCTAACAGAGACAGACATATTCTGGAACTATAAACAATATATGATTTAACAGTCCCTTGTCACAAAAAGACAATTTCTCGTTGTATAGTTGTATGTTTCTGTAGTTTTGACCCTAGGTTCTCACTACGCTAGTCAGGATTAGGGAATAGTTAGTGTTCTAAACTGGATACATACACCGCTCCAAGAACATCTCTATAATATCATTGTTTATAATTTGGCAAACCTAGATGACTCACCAACTACTGGAGCCTGGGTGGTACGTGACACCACTGCTGGAGGCCAGAACCAGAATGGTACTGCACCCCGCAGTAATGCCACTAATTGAACCCTCGCAGTGTCCCCCCTGCTGTAAAAACTCTGCACATTCATCCGCAAAGGACTTCCTGGGGATTAAGACCTGACACTTTGGCTTTCCTGTTCTTTCAGTTTACGTCTGTACCGGTTGTTCTTGGGAAGCACAACAAGAGGAGACATAAATTATGCTGCGATGTAATACTCACGTTACACAGAGAAAACAAATCATGTGTATCGTTAAGTAAGCACTAGTTGTACTACTTGTGAACACTAACGAGTTATTCTGTGTTCTCAAACTTGGACTACCCAGTGGGACAGTACTGACTGGCTTGGGATTGCCGATTGGGGATGGTACTGACCAGTGGCTTGGGATTGCCACACATAGAGCCTGCGGGGATCTGAGGTTTGAAGCATTCAAATCCCAGTGAATACCATGGGACTTCGCATACTGGTAAAGATCCAGGGCAGAAAGAGGACCTGTTGCAGCTGTTCTAAGGAAGGTCACAAGACAAGTATTAGGCGATGTGGAAACAAAATATCAAATGTGGTGGGCTTTAGCAGTGAACACGTGTAGAACCAGGTAAGGGTCGTCTGCAACCGTGCCCGGTACTCCACCTTCTTCTCATCCAGTTTGTGTAGGCTGCCCCACAGCTTTATGATCTTTTCTGCTTCTGTTGCCATCAGGTATTGCTTGTCCTTTTTAGTGACCAAGTAGCTCGCCAGATCCACCAGTGCGTCCCAGCCTGCCAAATTCATATAAATTGTGCCGAGCCCCAGCAATAATTTTCTCACAAATCACCATCATTTTCACAACTCACTCACTCATGACTTGTTCCGCATTGAAGTGTATTCTTCGTCGAAACTTTATTCTGGAAGGCGGTGGCCAGGGTTTATCTAGTGATACTATTGATATATCGCTTGCGCAGTCCCTGGTGTGCAAATGTACATCCCCAAGTAGGGCTCCAACAAATGAGGGTGGGGAGCGGGGCGATGTTTTCATTCGATGCATCACCAGCCTACCTCTCTTCAAACACCCGAGGGTTTCTCTTTGCTCTTCTGTCTCCTCGTCCTCCATCTTCCTCTTTCTTCTAAGTCTCTCCAACTCGCTTTCCTGTCTCCTGAGTCTTTGCTCCTGTATTGGAATTGAACTCATTCATTATTTCAGTCTAATGTCAATTCCCAATTATCCATACTACTTTTCCCTGGCAAGCTTCGATTTAATTTCTCGGACAATGTTCAAAATACTTGGATACAAGAATTGCTAGAAATACTTGGTATACTATTATAGTCAAGGCAGATAGTAATGAAATACTTGTGAACAAGACGAAGAATTTGCACACAGCATTCCTATGTAGCGTCTGTGATGCAACGTTCAGTGTGAAGAAATATATTGTAGCCATTGGTGTAGTTGAAAGTTTTGAATAGAAGTGAAGCGTGTGTATCTTTAGACTGTGAAGTAAGTATTCTAATTATCTTTTGGCGCAAAGGCTCGTACCAAGTACATTGTACTTGCAAGTCTTCAATTGAACGGAAATGTGTGCATCTTTTAAGTGTGAGTGGCAGCAAGTCAAGCGCCTGTTCTCTTCTCCACGTACTTCACTAACTGTATTCTCTAAAGTTAGCTGTCAAGTTCACAAATTTGGCAGGATATTGATTGTAGATAAAAATGATCTTTCATCATTCCACGCTAAATGATTGTTGTAATCCTGTACTTCCCAAACATATCTTCAATTGGTCGCTGGCAGCCTATTTCTCCTTTTCATGGCAAAATTTTCTGGCACTGATCTCCAACTGGGCACCGATCACACGTTTGTCATAGTCACAGTACATCTTAAAATGAAACGGTATTTTCCTTTGGAGTGCCATGCCGTCCTTCTTTTCCTGGGTGCTCAGGGCGGCGTTGAAGGTGAGCCTGTTCATGGCTCGCTGCCCACGCTGCGCCTTTAAAAAGGCCTCTTCGTCGTCTTTGCGCTTTCTCTTGCGGCAGAGTGAGTCAGTGTTTGCATTGAGTACAAATAGTAAATTAGTGTTCACTGCTCCGCCTCATGTGACATAAATTCACCAGTCAAGGAACAGCTTTTTTTTTTAATCTAAAAAGTAAAAAGAGAAAGTCCCGTAGTTAAAGTTCAATTTCATGTAAATTGCCCAAATGTGGAACCCTAAAAAAATGGTGTAGGTAGGAACATTTTAAGTGACAAAAAGAAAATTATCCCATTTGCTGAGTGAGGGAGGTGCCCGGTAGACATTACCGGGATCGACATCACTGACAGCCATTATAAATTTCATCAAATATAATCTATACATGAATGCCAGACTAATATTTTAGAACAACTACACTTGAGACATCTACTTAAATTTCAAAAACGTACATCTAAAACTTCATATACATGCAAAGTATTTGAACCTTACCTGGAAGCCATGTTGGAAGTAGTTCCCTTAACACTGGAGAAGGCCTGGAGAACAGGGAAAAGCACTCATACTGGAGGGAAGACAGGACAACAGTGCGCGCTCCAAGGGAATCCCGCCCAGTACCGCGGCCGAGAACGAGACTCCTCGCCGGGTCAACTGCGATGTTGCTGCCACCTGGCCAGTTCATGTTGAACCTTTGTTAGTTCTGTATTTGATATCCAGATGGCATGGCGTCCTTGTCGTATTCCCGCCACATACCGAGGCAGGTCTTAAACCTGGCGCAGCACCAACCACACGTGCTGAGGCA
The DNA here is from genome assembly GCA_947462335.1 of Harmothoe impar. Taxonomy (NCBI): domain Eukaryota; kingdom Metazoa; phylum Annelida; class Polychaeta; order Phyllodocida; family Polynoidae; genus Harmothoe; species Harmothoe impar. The sequence goes on along the minus strand of OX381706.1, from coordinate 76,307,436 downwards.
CTGGCGGTTCAGGTTGCTGGTCCCGCAAGCGGGACAGGCCTTCGGTAGCCTCTCTTCCATTCTTGCTGTAACAAAAGAAAATTTATTCATTAACCCAGGAGCAAACAAGTGTCATCATCCCTCCCCCTCTGCACTAAAGCATGAAGACAGCACTGGTAGATGTGCTCAACTGACCTATAATCTCGACCTTCAACTTCACGGTGACTACCAGACACATAGATATCACTCCTGCTCTTTTCCGCCAATGCCCCAGTGCAAGTCAGTGATGGTGGCTTCATTGGCTAAGGTGAGGTCTGGGCACAAAAAGACATGATTAATGAGGTCAACTTAGACAAAACGGTAATCAGCATCCACCAAAGCAAACAACACGATCTAGAAGTAGTTCTTTAAGTATAAACTTCCTGTACGATTTGGCTTGGTGATGCGGATGTGCTTTCTAGATTACTGTGTTGGGCACTCGGCCTGGAAGTGTTTTGCTAGGTACACCCTGCGACAAGTGACAGTGTCCTTACAGAATTTACGCATGCCATTTGTAATGTGCTTAACATAATCCCCTACGTCTGTATTTGTGTCCAATATCACTTGAAAAACCAATTGTGCAAGGGAACCCTTGTACATCAGCAAATATGGAAGGTCTCTTAATCCTGTACATGGCTGAGACTACCACATGATGGGCTGCTTGTCTCACCTGGTCCACTTGCCAGATCTGGTCCACTTGCCAGATAAGTTCACCCAGCCTGCAAATTATCCTTTGTCACCTCCCACTGCTACAAGCAGAACACAAACACGCGCACACGCACTCACACACTTAAACGCTCAACCTAGATGAGATAAGAACGGACCGAGAGTCTGATGAACTCTCGAGTAAGTCCCAGGCGTGACTCCCGCATACAATTACATCATCATCATCATTATTTTCCAAAATGCTATCGAAAAGTTTCCGTGCGCTGGAATCCACCTTGTTGTCATCCCGGCATATTTCATTTCCGAGCATCTCCGAGCTGCCGAGCATTGATTGTTGGAATATATACAAAAGTCCTTTATTTCTGGAAGCCTGGGAACAAGAGTCGTGTGTATAATGGTAGGCCTATTTTTATTTATCCGTCAACATGAGTGGGTGACAATTTGGTTATAAGCTCTCAACTTATTAAAAACATAATCAGTATTATAGCAAGTCCTTATTCTCACCTGTCTCGCCTCCTTTGAGAGGCCCGCCCACTCTTCGGCTGTAAGGGTGTCCTGGGGTGCGGCTGGGGGGACGTAGCCCGGGTATCCATTATGTTTCTTTCTGAAATATATACGGATGCCTGTTCGACTTCTAAACGCATGTTCTTTTGATTCATCTTCTTAAATGCATGTTCTTTTTGATTTATCTTCTATGGTGTGTCCATCATGGTGACTCAGGGTACTTTTTGAAGTTTTTCATTCCGGAAGTTTGAATATACACAAAATCAATGAGATCTTCATCAAGCTTCATTATAATTAACATATTTTCATCTTCTTCAAGGATGTTGTCAAGTAGGTCTGCTAGTTCATCACACATACCTGTTCATTGGCTTCCATGATCGCCGTCACAATCTCGACAATAGCTTGTGTTTCAATTCTTTTCCCGTATAACTTTGGCTGAGGTGGCCATCAAGTGCATAACATCCACTACATCTAGATCACCTATGTCTCTTCCTAGTATGATGAAATTTTTTTTTTTTTGAGCTTTCATGAAGATGGAAACCTCGTGGCTTTGTCATAAGTTTACACCAAACACTCAATGATTGAGTGGCATCTCTTGGGGGCCTTTCATCAGCTGCATACAATGCTTATAGATATATTTCAGGTGTATTTCTTTTCATTTGTTTTTCATCATTCACTACTTCCTCCAGTTCGGTCGTCTCCGTGCGTCTCTGAGTGTTGCAGTGTCAGCGACTACGAAACATGATCTAAAGAGCTGCAGCTCGATGCTGAGTGTCTTTGCTTTTGTTTTCTCGGGGGGGGGGGGGGTGATACTTTATTGATGTCTTGGTTAATGGGAATTATGGGAATCAAGTTTTCCAGACTATGTTTACCCCTGTGTCCCCCTTAGCTAAGCTGATCTTAGTGCCAAATCCCTTAAGTAGATCATTTGATTTTTTGCCATCTTTATATCATCTTAAGCATCAAAGAAACTGGACTAACTTCGGATGCAGCAAAAAGCAGAGATTAACTGTAAACCTTTGTGTTATACCTTTGTTGTTTTACTTTGATGCAGACTCCATCTGGTTAAGTTAATTTTCTTCCCATTTTTCAGTGTCCCCACTCTTCTTCCTTTACCAGATTTATTACATTTCATTGATTCTGATTTGCTGGTTTGAACGCTGTTCTCGAGCTTTTTACCGTTTTTGAACAGGCCTCCCGGGCAGTGTTGATCTGTCCACCACCTTCTACCTCTTCGGAGGTGAAGCTTGTTTGGTCCCGGAGAAGGGCTTCGGCGATGTTTGAACATTCTGGGTTAAGGAAAGTACTAACGTTGTTTAGTAGGGCATGTTTCCTGCTCTGAATCAGAAGGAAATTAAAGAAATTGACCTTTTTCTTCAGTCAGCTTGCCCCTTGCTTTAGCCGCACTGAGCTTCTTGGAGAGCAGCACGTGGGCCTTTGAACCCTAAAGGATGGACTCACTGTGTATCAATGATACAGTCCCGACGCAAAGTACTGCTATCACACCTATACTTTGTACAGGCCTAACTCTCACATCATGTTCTCCAACACTACACTCAGAAGTCACTTCAGTGCATACAACCTCTGAAGAAACTGGGAATGACCATGCCTCCTTTACCATGAGTTCAGTTGGCTTGTGTTCACAACAGGAGCTTGCACAGAATTCGTGTGTAGCGTCTGTGATGCGACATTTTGTGCGAAGAAAAACTTTGAGACCCGTAAGAAGTTTGGCCACCTCCCAGCCTTACTTCCCACAGCACCCACCACTGGCCGCTGGAGGAACTGAAATACTGATATGTGTGTTAAAGTTATTTGTCAAGCATCTAAGCTTTGTTGTGCTTAGATTGTTTGTAGTCTTCTTTGGCGATGTACGGTAGAAAAAATATTACATTCTGTATAGCATGTTGTCCTTTGTATGACAATAAATGCTTACATCAGAGAGAGAAAAAAAAGCATGAAATTGAGATTTGTTGCTCGTTCATCTTGAACAATATGCCACATTACAACAGCTACGATGATGACAGCTGAATCACAGACATGTCCACTACGTGTTTGGCATACGACCAATTCTCCGAGAAGTCCATCTGAACTGCACTCCTCCGCAGTCAGTCCTTCACGCACTTCCCGGACAACTTTGTGCTGGTTTTGGGCAGGGAACGAGTGTTCTCGGACCAGTTTGAAGTGTGCTGCCATCAGCTTGATGAAGTCTGACTTGGTGTGAGTGTCAGGGCGCAGCCGTAGCTTCTTGCAGGTCTTGTTTCTTCCTGTCTTGGGGTCGACCTTCTGGATCTCCACTTCCACCATCTGCCAAGTTTCTACAGTGATCTCGGGTTAAGTGATGGAGGTGTGAAGCCTCTCCTTGAACTCCTCCAGTGTGTTGGTACGTAGTACTGCGTCAGGTAGATCTGTGAGGTGAGCAGCTCGGAGATGGAGAGTGAAGTTTTGGTGCTCGGTGCACAGACAGATGCGGGTGTTGTTGCACTGCATTCACTTCATGAACTGAGCCTACTTCCAGACCTATTTAAAAGTTGTCAGCCCGACTTTCCTCTCCGGGAACTCACTTATGTAGACATCGGGGAGCACCAACAGGAGATCTGTTAGCAGCACCTTCTGAATCTTGACGTATCAATTCTTATCACTTCTCGTTTTAACTATTTAAGGACAAGATGTCTTAATCTTCATTTTCTATGACGCTCCAATGCAGGAGCTGTAACTAGCCGACACTGTATTAGTACATCATGCCGACTCTACACGAGCGTCATTTGCAACGACAGATAGTACTAAACCTAAACACATCCTCTTGGATTGTATAGATTTTACGCTCATCCGACAACGTTTCTACAAGGTAGCTGGTCTACAAGAGCTTTTTAACACCGTCAAACCCGATCTTATCATCGACTTCTTGAAAGCAGCTGGACTGCATCAACTTTTATGATTTTTACCCTGCACACTCATTGTTTTATAAGGCACTGACATGATTTTATCTTCCATCTCATTCTCCCAGCAATAGCATTTGTTCTACCTCAACTGTATGTATCAAGAATTGAATTTTCCATTGAACCAATTTGTTTTCTAATTTAAGTTTCTCGCCATGAATATGACCTTAGTTGTCGAAATGGCGTTAAACATCCATTACTCACTCACTAAACCTAAAGACCTACCCACCCCGTAGAAAAAGGAGTGTCGTTTGTGAACGTTCCCTTAGTCTTTCTATTCTTTGTTTATTGTGTGGCCCCTAAAGAGGGGCCGACTAACTCCGATGTGACTCGGAGTTAGATGCTGCCGCTGCTGCGCAAGATCGGCGTAATTAATTACACCTGAGGTTCTTCCCCTGCATCAGTTCCATGATGATGTGTACCTGGTTAGGAAGGGGACATAGATGTTAACATTGGCCGACGTCTTTTTAAAAACATTGAACCTTAGCAAAACCATGTTGGAGTGATGTATAAAAGTCAGTGAGGGAGTGAACTATTTAAAGATATTTGTGAAATCCAAGACTGCTGCCAAATTTTAAAAAACAACAACACGGTAGGAAGGATGATGGGAGTAGTTATAAAAGAGACCTCTGGATTTGTTTGGTTCTGTAATTCGGACGTGTTTTCCATCTAGATAACCTTTAAATTGCCTACAATCCAAATACTACACAGTAGCACCCGATAACCGTAATATTTGGGGGCTATGCTGCCCGCCGTCGTAGATAGTTTCAGGAATTACTCCACACTTGATTTGACCCTTAATATTTGGTTTCTAGAAAGTGGCGGCCATCTCAAATTGCCTTTCACATCCCTTGCCCAATCGCACCTACAGTAATAACTGCAAACATTAATAGTCGTTTTGACTTCTCCTTCAATTCAGTGTTTTTCCACTTCTGCAGGTAGTCCACAGCTCGTTCTTCTGTGTATTTCTCGGTGCACAAGTCCCAGCGGAAATATGGCATGGGGTTTTGAATACTTCTCAACATACCCTTTGCCAGGAATGGAATCATCTGTGATAATGATACTATTGTCTTTGGCATAACACAGTCACATGGGTGGGGAGCCAGGTTAGTACCGGGCCTATGTCTTCCTACCCGTTTTCCATTTCTCTTTGTTTCTTTTTCAATATTTTATCTTTCTCTATTTGCTTGATTTCTTCGCATGTCTTCTTTATGGTTCAGAGGGGCCCCGCGAATGACTGCAGGTGCTTTCCCCGCCCAGCTGCGTAGTATCAGGCTGCGGTCTCCTCAGCCATCTGAGCGGGGTAGGGGCTAGGTGCGCTGCGGCTGGGGTCGCAAGGACCCGGCTGGTCTTGGCCTGAGCGGGAGCAGGGGGTAGGTGCCCCGCGGCTGGGGTCGCAAGGACTCGGCCCGTGTGGGAGCAGGAGCCGGGTGCTCTGTGGCCGGGGTCGCAAGGACTATGTAGCCTATGAAGACATCGTACATTTGTACAGGGTAAAAGACACTTAACAAACACTCACCATAACACTGTATCTGCTGCTGAGGCGGAGGGTGTGGTGGTAGTCATATCACGTCGTAGTCCTTCAGCATCTCCAGGATGGCGGGCGGTAGGCCTTCCTCCCTGCAGACCTGCTGCTTGGCCTGTTCGACGGACTGCCGGATGAGAGTTTTCACTGCTTCCCAACTTCACCTATGGCTGCGCTTTCCCATGCTGTGGTAGACTTACAGCATAACAAAGGCCTGTCCCTCTCTCACCATGTCTATGTGGTGTCGGAGGTTAAAGAACCCTTGCTTCGGTAAATGTGTAGGAGCGGGATTTCTCTCTTTTGGCTCATCTCATAGATTCGATCATCCTGGATACGATCATCCAAGGTAGGCCTACCTTTTAACTTGTGAAAAACTGAAACTTGAGTAAGTCTCACCTGCATAGTCAGTGGGACGTTAAACTACACAAACAAACAAACAAAAGGATGAGTTGATCCGCGAGCTCCGTCATCAACTCATCCGCCACACCCTCCTCCGCAGCAGCACGCTGTCTCTACCTCTTCTCTCTGTTGTGCGGCTGCGAATTCTTTCTCCACGGCCGCTGATAACAGATCGGGAAACGACGACGAAGTTCACTCGGTGAGCCATTTTGTCAAACTGACTTCCTAACCGCCTGAGATCAGCTGACGTCACACTATTTTCGACATGGTGTGCTTCATGCTACTTGTAAATTCTGTAATAGAACTGGGAGGCTAGGGCTTAACTAAGAAAGAATGACTTCTAAAAGATTGATATCAATGCTGATGAACATACGGCAACCAGAAGGGTAAAGAAAATGCTTAGACAGATTGCCATGCACACAAGGGAAGCAGGACGGGACACCTACATGAAGGGGACAAGCATCAAGATAGAAAACGTATTGTAACATTCTGCCAACTTAGACAGGTTCCCCAGAGGAGTACACCTCCGTATTTTTAGACTTAAATTAATACGCATTAAGACCCTTCCATGATAAGGAGAAGGCATCAAAGCAAACCGCGAAGGGGTCTGGACCCCAGAACACATAATCACTACACTTCACGTTAGGGGCAGACGCAAATAGGTCAATCTCCATGATTACAGTACCAACACTGCCTGCAACCTGAATAAAGAACATGCATATAGAATATATGATGTTAGCTATTGATATCAGAGTGCACAATTTGTACACTAGAACCGATTTGAACACTTTTATAGTTAAAAAAATGAAATGAAATTTCCACACAACTTTTTTTTGGAGTGAGCGTTGTCAGCCACCATACTTGTCCATCAATACTGGAAAAAGCACATCTATTTTGAAATTGATACAGCGTTATTTTTTCCTTTTCCTTTTTGTGCTTCAGTGCATTTTTGGGTCTCTTCAATGGGGGTTGAGTTGCAACTGGTGCAAGGGCGATATGGACTGCAGCTGTATTACCAGGTACAGGCACTGCAGCTGGTGCAGGTCAGGGTCCATGTGAAGTATGGCAGCAGGCCCAGGTGCATGAGTGACACTCGGCCCCTGTATGTTTGTTTGGTGTTGGATGATATTGCTTTTTGATACACATCAATGAACTCCTTATGAAGGTCATGGTTTCCTGTTCCAGTCTGTTTTGCCTTTTTTCTCCCTGTAATTTGTCAAAAATTTCATTTTATATACACGGTGAGAAAATCAGCCAGAAAAGCAAAAAGTAAATAATAAAAGTAAGAATAATAAAAGAAATTGTCTTCTAGGTCCGCCGGTTGGTAATTACCTAACATAGGTTGAGTTGAGGCATCTGGTAGTTTGGCAGTATGTTGACACAATATGATCCCCTCCTCTGGGAAACATTGACACTTCTCGCTCCCCGCACACTGCTGAAAAGACTGTATCTGGTATAACAGGAGCAGCAGAAGGAGACCCACTATACTATAGTGCGCCATTTTCTCTGAAAGTATTCAAAATAATGCCTGAATGTATTATCAACAGTCATATCACCCCAGACTCTATACTCCTTAGTGAGAAATGTACATAATTTTCCAGACAAGAGACTATACAAGTCAAGGTGAGTTTGTTGAATCGTGCATCTTTGAGGCTTACCAACTAATTTTTCTGTGGCCCGATCATTGGACTTATTCCAAGGCTTGGTGTCGAAGCCTTGGATAAGACCATATTTTGAAACTTACATGCAGCAGGTCTTGTTTCACATGCCACAGCAGGTCTTGTTTCACATGCCACAGCAGGTCTTGTTTCACATGCCACATCTCACACACGATGGGCTTTAGGTGGATATACCGCAGGATGGTTATACCGCAGGATGGTTTCAGGAGCAAGGTTCCGCAGGTCTTGAGCGCCATCAAGCCGAATCCTTGTCATCATGTCACCCCCTATTAGTGCACATCTGGTGTGTGTAGGTTAGGAAGCACACCAAAGTTGATGGGTAATTTGTCCTCTGCTACCATTTTTCCTCATATCGTTGTTTTGAGTTCTGCAGGAGTCATCCAATGCACTTTGAGAGATGCAGCTTTAGCTTCTGGTGGAAACTCTCTATGGCGTTAGTTGTCGTATGGCCGATGATAGGAAGGTCCCCATCATCCCACTGATCGCAGTCTCTGCCAGAGCCTGGGATACAGTCATATTTCTGCACCGGGATTTTGACCTTTTCAAGATGTACAGGAGGAAATATATGCAACGGTGTGCTTAGTGCCATCAGGAGGGCATTTAGCAGAGCTGTTAGGCTCATGCACTCCGAAGGGCTCAGCCACTATGCCATCATTTTTCTTGTCACCTTCACTTTCACCTTCACCTTCACTTTCACCTTAAGTGCTCCTTTTGGAAGGCCGAGGGTGGTCCGCTGTGAAATCCTGGATTGCACACTTAAGAAGTCTTCAATGTAATCCACCAGTCATGCTTGTACCTTCAACCTTGGGCATTTTCCTGGATGGGGGGAAGGTATTGTATTCAATGGGGGGGCATGTTTTAACTCTTTAAGTAGTCTGTGGCTTGGTGATGAGTGTCCTTCCCTCAAGCTACTCACATTTGTAGTAAAGCACTGGCTGTTGAGGTTGCCTGCCCTGCAAGCGGAACAGGCCTTCGGTAGCCTCTCTTCCATTCTTGCTGTAACAAAACAAAATTAATTCATTAACCCAGGAGCAAACAAGTGTCATCATCCCTCCCCCGTCTCTGCACTAAAACATGAAGACAGCACCGGTAGATGTGCTCAACTGACCTATAATCTCGACCTTCAACTTCACGGTGTGACCACCAGACACATAGATATCACTCCTGCTCCACCCGGAAGCTTTCTCGGGTGTGTTCAGACCCACACAGAGGAGAAACGACATGCATCCTCATTCTTTCTTTATTTGAAGAATTCATGTAAAACAGTTGATGCAATTCTACTGTACTGTGACAGGAGGCCTTTGGTGAAGGGGGAATTAGATTAAGGTAGCTTTCTTCTACAATTCGGGATCGGGACGATAGGAGAGGGGAGGCGCTGATAGCCGCCCATCCCAAGCAAAACCAGACACAGTCAAGTTCACCTCTATATTATTTCCAATCACTGTCAAAGTTACACAAAGCTGGTCAGTGCACCCTAACTGTATATGCCTATCTATGAATGTAATCTGGCGGAATCTCCTGCCCCATGTATAGCCTAGTCCACTGTAGTAGTCACCTTGATGCTGATTCTTGCAGAGGAGATGTGTGCTGTCTAGTCCTTACTTGCGAACTTTGTCTGGCAATTACAGGGAAGTACATGCAGTGGGTAAGTAGTGATACACTGGTTCATATCACTTAATATATGATATCAAGCACACATGAGAATTTATGCAACAACAATTACATATAGAACAACTCAGGCTCAACAGTGAGATGAACAATACCCAGGTGTGTTCTAATACAACTGAAAAGAAAGTATTGTATTATGTTTCATGGCATGTGGCAACACAATAAAACATCAAGATATATTTTATCAAGGAATGCAAAAACAATATATGACAGCATGTCAAGTTGTGTCTAGTGTATTTTCTACACTGAAATAAAAATAGGACTAAAGAACCAAAAATTGTACCATGAGTGAAGGGAGGAGGCAAGAACTTGTCATATGACGATTTATGTCATCCACACATGCGCAGTAGTAGTAAGTAGAACATTTAAAACTTAGGATCCTGAAATCATTGACCTTAATTTTGGGGAAAGAAATATTACTCTACCTTGCAGACTTTTCATGTTCAACTGCTCCCCATGAAGCAAAATAGCTTAGAAAAAATGCTACTATTGTTGCATACATTTCAGCTACACAGCACATCATACTCCAATTCTGGGTTGAAATAGTGATAGTCCACAGAGCGATGGCCTTTTTGTCCGATGTTGTCCTGAGTCTTTCTTCACACTATTCCAGCATCTTTTTGAAGATCTCAACCTTTAGTGTATGTTTCTTTAATTTTGCTCTTAATTCTCACTCCGATAGTCAGATTCTCCGGATTCATTGTCTTTTTCCTCTACTTCAAGGAAGTCATGTGTTTGGTGTACAGGCATGTCTCCCGGTCGCCATTTATTGAAGTCATCTAGGCTGAATTTGGTAATGGTGACACCTCCAGTGGATGTTTCGTCTGAGATTGAGATTTACCATTTGGCGCAGAGTGTACGACCAATATTTAGAAGGCAGCTGTCAGAACAGCAGGGTCCTAGATATCAAGTGTGGATGTTCCTCTTCGTCGATTATAACCAAAGCATCAAGCACTTCATCATCAGTTGCAGTCAGTCCTATGTTCTCTATCTTCTTCTGTACTTAGCCAGATACACCTGAGAGTTATGATGCAGGGAGTTTCAATTCATTTTCAAATAAAAATTGGTACAGTTCATTATATGCACTCTATGGCTTATATTTCAGTCCATCTCGCATCTTTGTGAACCATTTATGGAAGCGCAGTGTCACGTTGCTGTATAGCCCTGACCAGAAGCATTCTATTTTCTGAAACATGACTAAAGATAGATTATGTGCTTCACAGATCGCAGACATTGCACCTCTCTTCTCCACATACCTCACTAACTGTATACTCTAAATTTTAGGGAAAAGTTAGCTGTTAAGTTCACAAATATTGATGGTAGTTTAAAAAGATCTTTCATCATTCCATGTTACATGTTTGTTATAATACTCATTGAGATTTACTCTTAAACCGACTCGAGTATCCTATCACACACATTGCTTCAAATGGTAGCGGCGCAAGTTGCCCTCTCTCTAAGAAAACTTAGGTTTAATGCTAGATAGGAAAACAATGTATGGTATTTTATATTTAAACTGTATAAGAAAGGAACACCAGGAGGTCAATTTCGGCAAACAGCTTGAGTAGAAGTCTTCACACACTAGTTCTGAGAACGAAAATGATTATAACAGTTTATAATAGTTTTCTGCACTAGGGTTTTCCGAACCCCCCACACCTTGAGAGTATGTGCATGAGGCGACTTCTGTTGTTATGGTTGACACCTTCCTGCACTGCCGTGCGTTCTGCCGGATCGTTTTAATATGCTAAAAAGTCTCAAAGAAAGTGTGTGTGTGGTGTCCGCAGCCGTGCAACACCACAGCCCATGATCACCAATGGCCCAACCAAGGATGACCTCTGCCAGAGGGGGACCACGTCAGGCTATGAGGCAAGGGTGTCGTTCCATAGAAACTCCACTGGTAAGTCATCAATGTGCAGTATTCAGGACAAAAATTCGCTAGCGTCCTGTTGGGAGGTCCGCTGCTTGTACCTGGGGTGAACTTTTCGCTGTGCTTGTACAGTCTGTAACTTCTTAATCCTAGGATGAATGTACATAATGGTGATGATATAATTTTGATTTGAATAAAGAAATAGTTCAACTATAAGCTTTTGTCCTCTTCATTCCTGTCTCCTTTTACCCTGAGCCATCTGGTACTTAGCTTCTTCTCATGTTCCGCGTTTGCATCCTATCTGTCCACCTATACTTGTTTGAGCTCCCCAAGAAATGACTCACGCAGGTTGCCTGCTCTTCCTTTTTTCCAGTAGGGCCACCCTCTTCCCTTTCATATTTGTTTCATTCCAATTTTTCGTTTTCCTTTTAAAAATTTCTTTAGTGTCAGCCATCTGAATGTCCTTGGGCAACTTATTCCATAACATTTTCCCTCTGTACATTGGGGATTTTTTCCTCAGTGAGAGTTTCGGCTTGGGGATTTTGAAATTTGATTTACAATCATTTCTCGTTCTATTTCTGGTCTGAGGTGTTTTTTTCCCTATGCTTCCTGTACATCATTGAGACAAGCAATTCTTTCCTTCCTTTTCCTTGCATAGGGGCTACACATAACATATGAATATTCAGTTCTGCGCCGCTTGTATCCTTCTCCTGAGGACTTTAGTGTTCCCATCCATGAGAAATGAACAATAGTCAAAGTGTGGTAATATTGTCTGCTTACAAAGTTATAATGCAGCATGCATGGGTTGTATGTCTACCACTGCTGATAATGTTATCTGCCATATGTATAATCTTTGCTTGCTTGTGTTTTATATTAAGAGAAAAACAAAGATTGCAGTAACTCAGGCTGACAGTGAAACAAAGAAGATAGTTGTCCGTTTATGGCAAACAGGTTCTTCTTAAAAAAAAAAAAAAGTCCCTTGGTGCTCTTTCCTTTGCAGAACGTCTCTTCACTCTCCATTCTTTCCAGGTTCTTCCGGTTTATTTTGCACATTTTATGACTGTGATAGATCGTGACATAAAGCACAGCTTCAATGATTGACTTGTGTGTGTTTTTACCCAGGTGGGCAGGTCGGGGCGGGGCGCCCTGGGGTCGAAGTTCTCCTGAGACTGGTGCAGCGGTATCCTCTAAGCCGCAGCCCCTGGTTTGCTGGCTAGCCTCCCCTCCAGACGACGGAATGCCGTCCAGGTCGCCGAGCTGTCCACCACTAGAAACATAATACCTCATTAAATATCACAACTGCTAATCCTCCTATCACTTGTACCTTTCGTTGGCTGGGTTATGATAGGTGGTATATGTGTCCAACGTTTGAAGGGCGGGCTAGCATATGGACCAGCCAGTGCACCAAGCGCCAATTATTTGTCTACAAATTCTTGTATCTGAGCAACATATGGGAGAGCAGAGTTGTAATTACCCTCCGCAGGTGTAGGGGGGAAATATGCAGTGTACACCACCGGCCACCCGTACCGAAGGAATTCACAAACCTCCTTGTCGTGGTAATGCTGTAGTTCAGTCTCCCAGGCCTCGAGATTTAGTCCCGAGGGGAGAGTGAGTCGAGGGACCAACCTATTGTGGAGGCCAGCAGAAGCAACCGTAGAGTAGAGATGTGTGTACTTTTAACTTGTGAAGATAGTCTACAATACTTTATGACCCGAAGCTCAATAGAATTGGCCTTCCAGTTTTCTCTAGGCTAGGCAAGGTTTAAGCACTTTGAAAAACAGTGTGTCAACCGATTAAATGGCACCCATGCCTTATTTGGGGAACCATTATGTAGGACAAATGTCTAGTGTCACCCACCTAGCTCTGGGTCTGTTTCAGATCGGGCTGCACGGTCGTTGCTGCTGGCTTTGTTATAAAGCTTTCGCTTGATGTAGGCCTCTACTAGATCCTGGGATGTGACCTTCATACCGGCAGGAGACCAACTTTTTCAGGTGCACCCTGTCCTGGTTAAGTCCTGTAGAGTGTTTTGGATGAACCAGAAACCAGTTTTTTGTAGTCATATTACTCTCGTCTCTGTACATGTACAATGTCTGTATCTGTAAGTCTGTACAGTCACTCGTCATATAGAGAAGAAATAACTGGAGAAGGGAATTCAGTATGGGGTCAGCAAGAATCTTACAAAATCCTCCTTAGTAATGGTTGACCCACAGTTTATTATCAATTTATATATGGGATTTTTATTGAGCCTAGCATCGGTGCCTCCTTGGAATTCCACTACATTTTACCTGCCCGCTGGCATTTCATCAGGTGACGTTGAAAGCGGTAGAGTGTGGAGACTATTAGGGGCTTTCTGATGTGGATTTAAAAAAAAATAGATGAAATAAAAAATTGCATATTTTATATTGAGATCGATTAAACTTTTGTGAAAAATGGTTGGCCCTGAAAAGGGCTGCTGTAGAGTGGGCGAGGTGGGGGAGTTCACGTCAAGTACTCGTCAATCATCTGCAGGACTTCGGGCGGTAAGCCCTCCTCCAGACAGACGTCGATCTTGGTCATTCGACGGTCTCCCTAATGAGTTAATCCGATGGTCGAGTGGTCTTACCTCCGCCAGCTGGTAACGCCTGAGTAGGAGCCGTAGTTGTGGGAGCTGAAGTCGTAGCCGTAGTAGGGAAAATGACAGCGAGACGATCAAGGATTTGGTTTGCCGTTGACTTGACCTCTGTCACCGCTGTGTCAAATCCATCGATTCTCCTGGTTATTTGCTCAACTTTGTCCGACAGCTCTGCTGTAGTGTACTTGCTTTTAGGCGCCGCCTTCTTAGTGGTCGTTGGTTTACCCATCTTGTAGGGATGGAGTAGTAAAAAGCGCTAAAAATACTAAGGTAACGCTAACTTTAAAAATATTTGACCCGTGTTGATTAATGTTGAGGCGGAAGTGAAGAGATCCGCTGGTACCCGGTAGTAGTTTTAGTTTTTGAGCGTCCCTGGAGGTGGCGCTAGTAGTAGAGAGATTTTGGCTCGCTGTTGTGAGTCATTACCGGATAACCGATGCTCGGTTATCAATAATTTTCTCACAAATCACCATCATTTTCACAACTCACTCACTCATGACTTGTTCCGCATTGAAGTGTATTCTTCTTCAAAACATTATTCTGGAAGGCGGTGGCCAGGAGGTAGGCGGCCTTATCCTTGCGGGTTAGGGTATCATAGATGGCTTTGTGTTGTTTGAGCCACGCTTCTATTCTAGTTCAGTCACGTAAGCTGTCTAGCAACCACTGCCCATATGCGCGGGCCCGGGCCAATTTTCGGGTAATACACAGCAATCTAAGAAATCAAAAGAAATCTGACCTAATTTGCCTTGCATGACTTCTTCCTTTACTTCCAGCTCACTGCCGTCTTGCTCAACTGTATGTATTGAGAATTGAATTTTCCATTGAACCAATTTGTTTTCTAATTTAAGTTTCTCGCCATGAATATGACCTTAGTTGTCGAAATGGCGTTAAACATCCATTACTCACTCACTCTTCCGTCTTGTTCAATCGTTTCGCACTCCATCCTGTCCTTCCTCTCTACTTCCAACCTGCATCCCTGTAAACATTAGCCTCATCTTGGGATTTAATGTCGTATTTACCTTGTAATCTCTATCACGTAGGAGAAGATGAAATCTTTTTCATTCGTTTTGTTTTTCAACTTGCAATCTTTAACAGTTAAACGTGCATTAAAGGAGATATTTTACTGTTAACTCAATCCGTTCCTTTTTCAGCAAGCGATATTTAAATTTACCCAAAAAATGACATGAGAATAGGTGTGAAATCATGGCCCAAGGAAAAACGAGGATGGAGAAGGACAACTGTGGTCACATACCAATTGAAAAGGAGGAAAAAGATAGAAGCCTGACATACAGCTTTGAAATATGTTAATGCAGTCGGATAAATTCGTTGTATCAATATGTGCAAACACCACTTAATTCCTGACATAGTTCGGAGTTCAACTTGCCATCCATGGTCTAAAGCCTCCTGACCACTGGACTACACAATGGGATTCATCCACTATCATGTTGCGGATCTCGGCAGCCCATTCTGCATCACAGAACTTGATCAGCGTTTCTCGTTTGAGAAATTCTTCCGGATGGCCGAACTAACATTGTTGGTGTGGGCATTGTGCTGATATGACAACATTCTTTTGGGTCTTCAGTTCTAGTTCTTCATCAGCTTTTTTTTGAGAATGTGCTTCTTATCTTGTGCACCGCAAATGCCGAATATCATGCTGGATGCTTTTCCAAAAGTGGCTGTGCACCCACCACGTAGATTGTTTGTATGTGCTGAGCGGTAGATGTGAAGCGTTATTGTCGTTTGGTGGTTTTTCATAAGGACTGCATCATCTTTCATGATTTTTACTCTGCACACTCACTGTTGTTTAGCATGAAGTTAGCATTTCTGGTTTATCAAAAATACTACATAGTTGAGCTCAAAATGCTAATAGCAAATTGTGAACTACTTTGATACCTGGAATGGCAATGGAAGCATTGTGACTAAACATATGTATGTACCTGTTGTCCCTGCTACAAGGACTATCTGCAAATGGACAGACAAGACCTGTATACAGATTTATTATTTTACAAGCTTACACTTATCTCTGAACAATGTTTCTGAATACCCTTTGCTGATGGTCCCATATTCACTTAGAGAAAACAGCATTACACAGGCGGAGGTCCTTGAATATTTTCTTGTTTTGGCCCTTCCTGGTAAGTGAATTTGTCAGAGATCATTTGTCATAAGGTATTCCAGTATCCTTTTACAGACATCTTGAAGGTTGATACCACCCATATTTTCCAGCACACTGACCTGCCATGTCGCGACAAGTGGCGACACTGGCACTGAAATTAGCGACAATGCTATGAATGTTAATGTCCTGATGTCAAGCTTTTTTCCGGGGAGGCGGAGGTAATGCCGACATGCAATAGTTTCAGCACATATTTTTGATACTTGGCTACAGCCAGGCCTGTTAATTTTCAATGAAACAAACGGAGAGGGCGGTCACTTTTTCCTCCCCTTGGTACTTTTCCTGCTCCCATCGCTAGACAAGGGTGGTTCTACAGCCTTTGGGGTTCTATTAATAGCTTGAAAGTCCTTACGACAGCGCAGAAGGATTTGGCTG
Source organism: Harmothoe impar (assembly GCA_947462335.1). Classification (NCBI taxonomy): domain Eukaryota; kingdom Metazoa; phylum Annelida; class Polychaeta; order Phyllodocida; family Polynoidae; genus Harmothoe; species Harmothoe impar. The sequence continues at coordinate 76,291,021 of OX381706.1, read as the reverse complement.
AAGATCTCGTTTTTGTAGCCTCCATGAATGGCTCCTTCATAACTCTCCAGCCAGGTTCCCTCATGGTGGTAGAAACGTAGAAACCATGTTCCTCCAGCTTCTCCAACAACATTGCCATCAGGGTAGCCTCTGATTGTGACTAAACATGTGTAGATATCTACCTGTTGTTTTTGAATGTGCCATTACCATAAGCTGGCCGAGTATTTTGGTGCAATGCATCGACTCAGGTGGAGCTACCCGCCTTCCCAATTCCCCTCCGGTGAACACAGCAGATGGTGCAGTCTTGTTTACAGCCATGGTTTGTCCTCAGCCTCATTTCCTGTGAATGTCAACATGAGGATTGAACGCATACAACTCGTATTCCGGGTGGTTGACTTCTAGCTGGTAATATCTTTGGAATTAACTGTTGACATGACTATGTAAATTGGTTATATAATCATCACTGATCAGTAAACCAATAAAACTGGCTGAGGGTTCATAAATCCGGCGTCACATAACTATCGGCCACTTATATATTGGGATCATCTGGTCTCGTGCATAGGTTTGGTCCATAAAAAGTTCACTGGCTGAATCACATTACAAATTATCACGCCAAAAAGAGACTGATTTTCGTTTCTGCACACACGAGTATTGTGGGCGTCCTGACACTAGCTGCACCTCATGGAACTTTTAGGTGACATGATAATAGTGAACAAGGAAGTGAACTAATTTTAAATGCTTTAAAATCTTAGATGGCGGAATTATTAGTGAAAGTAAAGTGTATGGACTGCAGTGTCTTTACGAATGCCTCCCTGTGCTTCTTGAGATCCTCAATCAGGGGTGCAAACACTGTTGTGTAGGAGCCCGAGAGAGGTGGATGTTCGACAACCATGTACTTTATGTTGGCTCTGTCTACTGGTGCAACAACTGTTCAGGGGTACGCTAGCTGAGAAAAGTGCTAAATGTCTTTCCTCATCTTGATAGAGGCAGTTCTGGTTAACACTATGATGTTTACACTGGGATCATAGTTCAGCAAATTATAGCACCATCCTGCACTCTTGTTGATTATGGGCCACAGGGATCTGATTTTCAACCTCATTTCCTGCTTTGTATTGACCACTGGTATTATGGTGTCATGAGTATGTTGTCTTGCTTGAAGTGGTCAGTGACAGAAATGGCTCCACGAGCTGCAGTCCAATGAGAGCACTAACCATTACATCTTTTTCATCCCCCACCTATCAGTCACTGCCATATATCATTAAACCAACACATGACAAATTGGTAATATTCGTAGTAGGGTTTTACTTTGTAAGTGTACGAGACAATTGGAGTAACAAGCACCTATAAAACTAACATACCGAATCGGGCTTTCCTGAGCGTCTCAATTGGGCCCCTGGCCTTTGTCAAGCAACCACCCATGTCTGAAAAGTATCAATTCACATTGAAAATCAAATCGAAAGAATTGACAACTGACCAATGCCTGGCAGCCACAGTGGCTGACGACATATAGAGAATGATAGATGGGGCTGTAGAGGCCAGCATGTAGAAAAGTGCATTTTAAACTAGTTTGGATAAAGTAGGAGCATTTGTCCATCAGGTACTAAATCAGATGTGAGCTGACAATACCACCATATTACTACTCACTGTAAAACTATGCACTGTACCGTAGCATAGACCACTCGGTGTGTGTTGTTGGGATCAACTGTAGAGGGCAGGGCAAGCTAAGACAGCTGTACAGCCAGTGGCGCCCTCTCAGCAGCACCAGCGTACCTGCATGGGCGGGAGTGCTGCCCCCTGTACTCTGTTCACTGAACTTACTCTGGACCTTGCCTTAAACTTACACGGCGGTTAGAGTATCCCGCGTTCGCGCTAGCCATTCACCAGATCGCCATTCTAATATGGCGAATTCATTACGAATCTGGTTATCAATTTTGGCACAAATTCGCCATTCGTCGATTGGCTAATCAATAAAATGTTGACAATTTTGAGCTATTCCTGGTGTGGCCTGTCAAAACAAAATGCACCATTTACTGTGGGGATGGAAAATTTAAGTAAATGCACATATTGATTCATTTTTAATACCTAAATAGGCTGAACTCAGCCGATGTGCGACCAACTTGGGTCGCACACTGGTGCATGGCACTCTGTTTTTGTCTTACCCACTCTGTAAACAGTTCCTTCTGCACTTGTGCCACTGACGCAGTTGATGGTGCTGGGGCGGGGCTGGCAACGTAGGTGTATATTACAGTGTCCGAAGAAGAGGACGCCCGCGCTATGGGAAATGAAATTAATAAATCAAAATATATATTTCATGATGAATTTTCTTTAAAAAATTGCAATGGGAAATACCAATATTAAATTAGGTGGTGAGAGTTTTCTTGGCAGAATGTAAGATTAGCATATTTAATTTGTATTTAAAGCCATGCTAGCAGGAAGGTTGAATGAAAAGCATGTAAAGTCGTTGTGATTTCCATGGTCTCTTGAAGTAATTTATTTTAACTTAAACAAATCGTAGAAAAGAATATGTACTTTGGGTTGAATATAATCTTTTAAATATGTAAGAGTACTGTATGGGGAATAAAACATACCTTTACGTCGTGCTCCGCTGGCAGCACCTCTTGCTTTATGTCACTTCCTCCTGCCTCCTCATCGGCCTCGCTCTCAGAGGCAGAACTTGGCTGACGAGCCACACGTTTTGCTGTCCTGGTGGGGCATTCTGCTCTGTCATGTTAACACTTTGTATTTGAGGTATGATGGGCTTACTGTATTGGATCACCTTTTTAACTCAAACAAGCGCCACTGCTCCATTAAGGATATTCGTAGTTTTTTGTTCTTCCGCAATGATATTCCTTAGTAATTTTACTATCAAGTTTGTCCACAAAATCGCTTGATCAGACATGAATTGAGACACTAAAATAAAATAGAACAGGAAGGGAGGAGGTAACGTGGTCAGTTGATTAAAAGAGTATTAACTTCTATTCATAGTTTGACTTTACAATAAGAAATCCTAGACTGAAACCAAAATGTACGACGCGCATTGGGCAAGTGAGGGTAGGGCCTGATGTTGGGGTCTCTGGAGTGGTTTATGAGTCTCCCCAAGGTGCCGAGCTACAGACCCATTGCCATGACCAGCTGCCTGGCCAAGACAATGGAGAGGATGGTCAACAACCGACTTGTAAGGTATCTCCAGGCAAACAACCGATAAGGCTGCCTCCTTCTCCCGAGAGCTGTCCCGCACTGCCTTCTTCTGCTCAGCGGACGTTCCTCTGACACCCTCCTCTTTTTCGACATGCCTTAGTCTTCTGAAGTCGCCAAGCATTATGTGCACAATGTGATCTTCTGTGTTCTTAAATGAGGCCTCCTCTTCTACCCCCTCATCTATTAAGTCATCGATGCCGACTGCCACTAGTACTACCGTAAAACCTTGGTTATAAGCCGACCTCGGTTATAAGCCGAATGTGAGTTTGAGAGGAAGAATTCGGCTTATAACAAAAGTGCTTGAAATTTGTTTCCACTATGTTTCTACATTAATAAAACCTCGCCTATAAGCAGAATGGGAGTTTGGGGCTTAAAATTCGGCTTATAGCAAATAAAAACGCCAAATAAAATTCGGCTTATAGCCGAGGTGTTACGGTACTTATCAACTATAAATCAACTATATCATACTTCTATCTTCCATACTGGTCGCGACAACAAAAGGCTTGAGCTTGCACCAGGCGGAGTCTGTGCCTCTTTGGTCCGGCGCCGGAGTACTCGGCCCGGCCACCTCCTCCTGTTGCCCCACCTCCTCCCGTCGCAGGCTGTCGATCCAGGGCTTCCTGGGGTACTATTTTTTTTAGAACAAGTTATCTTTATTTACTTACAAGTTTTCACGTCAGTTACAGTTCGTCTCGGCTTGTATAATATGTATACTTCAAAATACCATTAATAACCGCTGCTTAAACTACACAAACAAACAAAACTGATGCTGCATGTATTCATGGTCAGTAGTGTCCCGCCCCGCCCCGCCCCGCCCCACCCCACCACATGCACCTGACGAGGTAAACGTTGACTGACGAGCAGTGTGCAGTTGTGTTGGGAGGAGAGAAGGCTGAGAAGGAAAAAGCACCCTGTACACTTAATGTGGTCAGTAAAACTTCACTGCAACCGGGCCACAGTAAATCCTCTATATATAGAGATATATACATTGATCTGGTACTTGATTTAAAGCAATGAAATCAGTAGCTGAATCTGAACATTGATTGGAATCTGTATACTCACAAGCGTGGTGTTTTTTTTCCGTAGAGACAGTCTGTGTCGAGCAGGTGTGGCTGACTCACAGGCACTCACTGCAGAGGCACTGGAAGAAAAATGAAGAATCATCAATCAGGCACCAAAAAAGAAATAAAGAACATGACAATAAACAGAATAAAATGATACACTGGGGATAAATATATCTGCTCACCTTCTTTCCGTTTTCGGGCATGGTAAGCTATGTCCCGTTGCTTCTTCCGCTCATACACCTTTTTACCCTTCCTGGGCCTATTGATCTGTGAAGTCAAGTTGTATAACAGGCAAAAATTAGAAATATATGTAAGCCGTGTTTAATGACACAAAGGTGTACATCTGGAGTTCCTGCCTTATTGAACGAGACGAACAACTTTGTCAAGAAATATTTTTAAAAAATCCAGATTGTATGTTAGTGGGAAAAAGTTACAGAACAGTGGTAAAACAAAGCAATTGTGCTGCTCAATGGCCATACATTTATACCGTATACAGCTGGTGTGTCAGTTGTGGGGAGTGGATTTGTGGGTGTAGATACATGTATACATATTGATATATACAGAAGGGAAAAACGCCCCACGAAGTATGTTATATGGCAGACATACTTACACTGGCAGAGGTGCTCTTCTTGAGCATATACTCGGGGTCGGGCGCATAGTGAGCGTAGGACCGTCTGTTTGTTAGATCATCATGATCATCTGTTAGAGGAGGGGTATATCAAATATTGTAGAAATTGTTTAAGCACGTGAAACTCTCCCTAGATCTTATAAAAGATTCGTGTGTCCATCGATTGTTTGAACACATCTAGGAATTCTATGAGCTGTTTAGGTGTCTGAAAATTTAGTGCTGTACATAAAACTATCTCCTACTCCAAACATGTGACCGCTTAATAATATGCCATAATTCATGGAAGGTTACTTTTTTTTGGGGGGGGGGGGGATCTTGTGTCAGCCAAGTTGACTCCATTTCTAATGACTTTTGATGGGTCCTTTGGAACATGGTCTTTCTATGACTTTTTCTGCTCTTCTGACAGGTTCCTCCTGGCCAAACTCAAAATGTGACAAATGACGAGGGCAATATTGCAAATTGCCAGCAGTCGCTCAGCAGGGTTCTTGCACAAGTAGTATGGTGGTGTTCGTACAGCAAGAGCCATATCAAAGTCTTTTTCAAGGAAAAATGCTTATTCCTTGTGGGAAGTGTTCGTCGGTATAAAGTAGATTCTTTTCCTCCAAAGACTGACCCAGGTCCTTGCCGAACGATCATCTATCATTATTTCCGTCACGGGAACTTGCTCTCCTCGGCATGCGCAGTGTCTAGTCTCCTATCTGGAATTCGATATATGAAGTTTCTTATTAAACGGGAGAAAAGTGGAACTGGCAGTACTATTTCTAGACGTCCGGGACGCGACTGATCTATTTTTATACTCCGGAGGCGACAGGAACGGGTCAATTTCTCTCTTTTCATGTTATATTTACTCACTTTTGCCTCTTTGGTACGAACCTTTGGCACCTTCTCATAGTACTTGTTTAGGTTCTTGCCCACCACCAGTTTTGAAAGTTTTTACACACAACTTGCTGGGCGAACGCCAAGGCAGAGGCGAACCTGCGACGTCTTGACTGTAGGAACTTGGGCAACAAACTGATTTTGGAGGGGTCGGTTGGTGACGCCACAGACGCGGTCATCGTTGCCGGCGGCTCTTGCCGCCATCGTTTCCCCCTACAATTAGCTTATCTGTGCCCTTCTTGAGGTCATGGACCTCCTCTCAAAGTACTTCTATGTGCACTGTGAAGGCGTTCTGAAAAAAAGTTGTGAGCCGTACAGTCAATGTGCTATTTCCAATACACTGGGCACGGGGGTCTTGGTGATTGTCTTGTTGAATTGATTCACTGAAAGGCTCCATCTGCATCTTTCTGGTCCAATAATTTCATTACCAATTCTGAGAACAGAAACATTTCTGTCTCCGGTCCCCCTCTAACCCCAAACACACATACCGCTATCCCACATATACCGCTACCCCACATACACAAGTCTACCTTTTCAGAGGGGAGGGGTTATCGATTAATATATCAACATCCTTGCAAGGCGTTTGATTGTGAATGAAATAAATAAATTCAACTTTTATACAAAAATAACCTACCTGCACTTAACTTTGTAATAGGACGTATATATTATGAGTTGGTAACAAGTGAGGGCGCAAAGAGATAACATCTGTTTGCTAGCCCTCACTTGTTTGAGAAGATACTGGATTTAATATTTATACAGCGTTGTGGTTGGATTTGAGAAACATTTCCATCTTGGATGGCCGGTCTCCCTCGCCAAAATCTATCCAATTATTAACTTCCTACTTACGTATACGTTATATTGAAAATATCGAAGTACTAATAACACTGTTAGATACATGTAGCTATTATTTGAATGTATTATTATAGTGTTCAATTACGATCCTTTTGCAGTCAGACGAATACCTAAGTAACATGCCGGCTACAGCCGTATATGTCCTCTTTCCGCCAGAAACTCAAGAAACCATAACTGATAATAAATTAAACATTCTTATTGATAACAATTATTAACAATATAACGTCAATGGCTTTGCCATAAACCTCACTAGTTGGCCTTTTTGTAGGCTCGTAGTCAAGGGCCTGCTTGACAATGGGCTTGAGGTCATTTGTCAGATTGTCAAACCGCTGTGGCATTCCCTTGGTTCACAAAAATCCTTGATCTCATCCTCATCTTCGAAGCAACGTTCACCATTGTTGTATAGCTCTGTGGTTATCAGTGCCATAGCCCAGACGTCCACAGATCCTTCACTAGATCCTTCCGAGTACTCTTCTGCCTAAACTTGTGTGGTGCGACACTCTTCCACCACTTGCACTGCCAACCGATGTGCAGACAGTGCAGCCAAAGTTGGGAGCAAGTTGCCCAGCAAGTTGTGTGTAGTATACACCTTAATTCCACCTTCCCTGATTTATAATTGTTACTGTTTTTTCCACTTTAGTTGAATATATAGTTGTAGGGTGTGAGTCATTATTTTTTTCTTGACTTATACTTACTGCTCATATGCCAAATAATGTGCTCCGATCACTGAGTTATGCAGGGTCAGTTGTGCGAGTTTTGCCTTGTCCACTTCGAAATTGGTTACCACGTAGTCGTTCATCTGCCAACCCAGCAGGAGTGGACTTGACCTAATGACGGCTATCAGGGTTGCCTCATCCTCTGCGTACTCGAACTGTAACAAGATTATTCCATGTTTTAATATAATGGGTGGTAATGTCAAAGGGATTTTTTTGTCTGGAGTTGTCTCTCAGGTTGGGTAATCCATTAGGAGATCATTGTGACCTATTTCGTTACCGGGTTTATCGATTCTTTCTGAAACATGATATCCAAGATGTTTCCGTGGGTTCATCACCAAATACTGCTTTCAGTGTGAGGATACCATGGGCATTAAGCGACTGTCCCGAATTTACAGGTATGGAGATATTGGGGGGGTGAAGAGACCATGGACAACAAATTCATTAATGACGCTAGACCCTTTCATCGGCATAGCCGCCGCCATCTAGGGACTCTGTCAACTCACATATGCGGCCTGTAATAGACCTATTAACATTTTGTCTCTACCTATTAACATTTTGTCTCTGACGATAACTGTGTAGGTCTTGTATGTTGATTTCGGATTCTGATGCCCTGTGTCACTGCTGTCACCTTTTAGGCGATTTAGTTGTTGTTCCTTTGTGCTTGGTGAAGGATCCTGGTTGACTTGAACTTGCCCTCCCTGAACCACCTTATAATACAGTTTTGGTGTCATACTTGAAGTACTCATCACCAATGTTATCAACAATGTTCGTTGACGTTTCATTAAACGTCCAGCTATGTCATCATCTCATCGTATTTTCGACCCTCAGTGGCAGACTATTTGCTGTCAGTGTTTGGAATGAGAAAGCAGTCATTAGTAGGATTTTTAGACATCAATACTTAGGTCATATTAACAGCATAAGGATGGATTGACATTGAAATTAGTATAAATATCAAGAGTGACATTATAGTTTATGCACATGAAGTTTTATTAAAGTTAGGCAATTTAAAAACCTATAATTGTATTCAACGTCATCATTGATGATTTGTGACCATAGTAGCATTGTCTCCATGTTTGGCTCAATTCCTCCTACCAATTGCCAATACTCGTGTTGATATTTGAACGTATCCTTGCCAGGTCTGCTGTGCTTGTATCATATTCGCTGTTGTAGTCTTTTAAGTAGCGATTGAAACTATTAAACCGGAATTCAAGTATGTAGGGTTAGGGTCCTCTTCAATTAGGTCATCTAGGAAAAATCCAATTTCTTCTATACCGGCTTTTGAAATGTTGCATACTTCAAATTCTGCGTTGTGTATATTGCATTCATCATTCAAGAGTTTGGAGAAAAGATCAATTTCTCCCGATCTCCCGTCCGTTGTGACTTTGTGCTGCAGCTGTGGTACGTTGGCAAGCCATGCTACTCAGCCTGCAGCCGAAGGGAGGGCAGAGGTCAATGTAAAATTAGGCCGTCTACCTTGAACCCAAGGAGTGGAATGTCACCTGGGTCCGGACATTACGTAAAGTGAATGTAAAGTTAGTGAGACAAAATGAAAGCAGAATATAGTGTATACTTTTACTTGGTATTTGTACGAGTATCCTTGGAAGTAATTTGCATATTCTTTAGTAGTACGACAGTTAGTACAGTCTGAAGAAATTAATGATTACCCAGTAGACGAGTGAAAGTGGCATCTCGGGCCGCCTTGTTTTTTCTCGTCTGCCGCTCCCTAAGAACCGACTTGTCCGCTAGTGCTTACCGCATGAGAGCACACCGTCCTCACTCCAGTGTGGGTGGCGAATGGCCTTGCGGCCCTGGACTGGGTCAGTGGCTTGTGCATGGGGGCTGACGGGGTCAACTAGTCTCGTTCTTCTGGGGGGCAGGGCGAGGTTTCTGCTTGCGAGGAGGCAGCTGAGTAAACGGGGCCTTCTCCGCCACGGGCTCCATCTCCTCCTCACTGACACGACTGTCATGTCGATGACTTTTTGCAGACCGGGCCGACCTGTTTGAGGTGTCAGCAACCCGACCTTTAGAGCGTTGCGAACGGTGGGACGTGTCCCGGTCGGAGTCGCTGCCGGAGCTGGAGGGGGGGTGCACGCTTCAACTTCTTCCTACGGCTGTGTGCCGCATGAGTAGTAGACTCCTCATCTTCTTCGTCCGCCGACCGGTTAGTAGGAGGGTGCCACGAACGATCGCGGTCAGAGTCGTATAACGCCTCCTGTGACTCCTCCTCCTCCGCCTCGTAGACGTCGTCCTCGTACTGCTCAGGCTCACCTTCCCAATCACCCGCCACAGTTCCTTCTTTGCGTGATGACATCTGGGAGAAGAGAAAAGTATGACATGTTATTTCTATGTACCAAGAAACGATGACGAGAGATCAATTTTCATAGTACTTCCTAAATAATTTACGTAAGAGAATTTTAACGTTAATTCCGAAAATATTTAAAAAAAAATGTAAACCAAATTTTTTTCGCAATTATTTTGGAGGAAGTACTACCAAAAATGAAAAAAAAATTAAAGGGGCCCAAAAATGGAAGGGAAGTAAGAAGTAAGTAATGAAGTAAAAAAATTGCATAAATGTGCATGGACAAGGGGGGTTAAAAAGTAAAATAAAAGGCAGGTGGAGGAGAGAATGAAACAAAGTGTTGAGAGAAGTGCCAAAATGTTCGGAAATGCAGGTTGGAATGCAGCACAGTGTCATACTACTGCATTCCGTACATCGAAAAGGATTCCCGCCATGACGGGCGACATATTCACTTATTACCGCTCAGCAGCGGAGTGCGTTTGGGGCCAAAACAGTTAAAGTACAGAATAACATGCACTCAATTATATTGCAGACGATATATAATGGCATGATGTACAATGTTACATAGGACAGTAAAGAGAGAAAGGGTGTAAAACATCAATTTTACCGTTTTTCCAGTTTGCCGGCACTTGTTCCGAACGACGATGAAAATGTACAGGAAGTTACCTCGGTCAGTGCTTTGCGTGACGTCACTTCCGCTTTACCCTGTACCCTGCCCTTTTTCCATCGTTGTTAGGCTGAACAAAGAACGACGAAAAGGCAACGACAAAGATGAAAATAGAGCGAACGAGTGCTGAACGATGATCGCTGTTTTCAACAACGACGAAAAATGTAAAGGAATTAAAGATAATTCGTTGTTCCTTATTGTCGTACAGGATGAACGACAATATAATAATCGTTCTATATGTAAGGGCCTCCTGGTGCCTTCCAATTCCTTCATCTTTGCATCTTTTGAAGGTATTCAAAGTTGTACTGCTGCACTACCAAATTCTTGAAAATCATCTAACCAGTCTCTTGCTTTGAATTAACTATCCATAAAGATCTGCTTGTAGACTAGAGGCGGCATCTTTATGAACAGGGTGTCATGAAATGTCATGGAAAATCCATTTGCTTTCTTGGTTTTAGAAATTTTCTTGGGGGCCAAGCCCACCGACCCCCTCAAGAATATTATAAGTGTCATGGAAAATCGAGCTTTTTGTCATGGAACGTCATGGAAATGTCATTGAATTTCAATCTGATTTCATGACCCCGTAGCCTTTAGTGGCCCTAAGTGGAGATTCGCATATGATTGAACGTACCTCCTTTCTCTTTTTCTGCCCCGTCGCATTTGCGTCCGGCACTTCTACATCAATTATCAAAGTTCATGGCTTGATGGCGCTTATTCTAACTCAAAAGCATTGGTGCAGTACCATGACTTCATTGTCGCTGCCATATTTTCCGATCTTGAAATTTGCATATTGTATATCAGATGACAATGGACAAAAAAACAAGGCTCATAGGGAGTGGTAAGAAGTGGGAATGCCTTAACTTTTTGGAACAATAGGGAAGGATTAAATACCCGACGCTGACGTGGCAAGTTGGTGTGAATGTGTGGAAGAAATAATGTACCCGCCTCCCATCTGCTATCTCTACGTCATCTCGCTGAAACTGCTACACCCATCCCCGTTCTCCGCAGCACAGGGATACCACTGTAAGGCGGGTCCGACGTCCCCGTTCAGTGTAGGGGCTACCGGGCACTTGGTGAGGATAAACCGTTTCTACATCCTTACATTACTTGCAATATCCCCACAATCAGACGATGACAACTAATTCAAGTGGGTTGCCACAGTTTTCGGCTCTGATAGATGTATTTCAGCTATTATGATGTATCAGTAGGGCGGCATGATTCCTTGATGTAGATCATGTCTACCATCATATTTAAAGTGGTTTACAGTAGTAGAATGATTTAGATGGATGAGGTCCATACAGGATATAACACCTTCAATACTACAGCAAGCAAAAGACATTGTACTTTCGGTGTGGTTTCAGTTTTAACTCATGCCATAATAGTATCTCTGAAAGGATCCTTCAGTGGCCCTTAACTTTATACTAGTAGAACGTTCTTAAAGATGAAGTGCTAAAATAAGTTTTTATTTTGCTCTAGCCAAAGCAGATGTTCAATCCTGAGATGTTACAAAGACTCTCCCCGTAGAAATTAGTGAGCAGAGAGCGAGAAGAGCGGGGCATGATGCGTAAAGCACTGGAGCGGCCTGTGGCTGGGAGGCAGGGCTTGCTGGACGACCCGGTGAAGGACTGTTTTGTGAATCTCCGGGATGTGCAGTGGAGAAATATGCCAACATGTCTATTAAACATTACAAAGTGGTAGCACATACTTCTCTAAGCTGTCCCTACCATTTCATCGGGGGGGGGGGGGTTTGCTTATACATGTATTGTCCTAGACATTAGATACTAAGTGTATTACACATTAATTCATTATATTTCATGGATAGAAATTATATTTAAACCTATTTATTTATTTAGTACCTTGATTGATTGGCCTGAAATTAGGGTTGCGAGGATCAATGGGGGAGTTGACCGTATCGGGAACGTATGAAGCGTCATTGACAGTATCCAAGTCCGCAAACTTGTTCTTTCGTTCTTTGGTGACATTTCTAACTCAATGCCAGTAGTACCTCTAATACCACTTTATCTTTGTTTGCATAATATATAGAGTTATGACATGAGCTAAAATAACACCTATCGAATCCACAAGAGCTATCATCTTTCTTTTCTTACATACATATTGATGTATTGATATTGATGACTGACTTAAGATACCTCACATTACTTTCAACTTACTACGGAGCGAAATATCCCCCAGGATGGGGAATAACGTAAGCAGGCGCTTATGGAACAACTTGGGGATGGCGCTAACGTCCGGCCCATGGGCAGCGTAGATATCCGCGTGGCGCTTCCGCCAAGCCGAATGTTGACGAAACGTCATCTCTTGTTCTGTACCAAAAAAAAAAAGCGAGTACATAGATTTACCAATTGGTAAGCGATTACCCATTTCACAATTAGGGTTAGCAGAATATTGCCTGCATATTAAAGTAACTGAAGCTGATCCGTCAAACACCTAACACGCCCACTGCAGTCATTCCGTATTAGGGTTGCCACTGTAAGGGACATTTTTGAAATGCAATGTCACCTGTTTTCTGTGCAAAAAAAGAAGCCTGCCTTCCACTAAATTTTAGGGGAGAGAAAATATGCTCTACTCTCATATCAATGTTCTTGAGTTCGTCTCTTGCAGGTTCTACCTTAGAAATTTTTAGACTGGGTGTAAAATGTCGGATATCAGCTTTTGTTGCACATCTCTTTAGCTTGTTTGTCCATTAAAAGAATATTGGACAGTGTTGTCTTTCAGACTTCGTTTACACACAGTTAAATATAGAACCTCAATTTAGGTTTAAATGTATTCCCAGCTCATTGGTCGCTATGTGTATGATGATGACCGGGAACTTCTTGTTTGCGTCAATCTTGCTATCCATGTGCCGGATCAACCTGTCGATGTTCAGACCTGGCAGCAGCACCCCCTCCAGCCTCCAGCAATGTCTGGCTTTTTCATACAATGCCTGGTCAAACACACAATGTCTGGCAGTTGAAGGACTTCTTTGATTTTCAGGACTTGGTTCAGTACCTCATATACGGTTGACATCTGTGTGGCTGGTGCATTTACAGTTGGCAGATACCCTATGACGTCTTGAGAAACAGCAACCTGTAAAAGGAAAAAATTGAAGGCATTAGGTAGGGGGAATTATTGAACTCTTACTACTCATATATTGTGTATTTTGTTATAAGACTGCTAACTGCATACAGTTTTCTATCTAATGTACCTGAATAATCCTGTGACATTACTTAGTTATTGTAGTTAATAGATGGAATGACATGTGAACCTGATAGTTACCTGATTGCGTGTTTGACTATTGAATCCAGTCCATGCGCTGATTTTCTGATCACTTGTGTTGTTCTGCCTAACCAGAGACCATACAACATTCTTCTGCTGGGCATTCTTCACTGCCTCTCTTGTGTCAACATCTACAGTGTCTATAATGGGAGGTTCTGCTTTGCAACCAGAGTTGTATGGAGGCAATGGTGTAGTTGAAACAGTGATGGACCTCTTCTTTGTTTGCTGCGTTTCTCTCCTCTTTGGTTGAATAGCTATGCCATTGACACGGTGTGATGTTCCTGCCCCACTCAGCGTTTCCTCTAGTCTGGCGATATTGTCACAAGCAACATTTGTCGGCAGGCATGGTGAAAGTGTGGAAGAATAGAAATTCCAACCTCCTCTTCAATGTCAACCTTTTGTAAGGCCCACGCGGTGTCTATCTAGCTCCTCAAGTTGTGTGTAGGCAATTCCATATCCCATTCTATTCAGGGCTTTGATAAGTTCCACATTCCCTGTAAGTGACTTAACTGCCCAGGGCAAAAGTATGTGCTTGGCACTCATTTGTTTCCCACAACTGATTGCATAGATACAATCTTAAGCTTGTGCTATAGATTTGACGCGTCTGTGAGTTTGACTAGATGCCTGATTCCTTGGTCCAGAGATCAAGATCTCTAGAAATTCAGTCAACTCATCGGGTATGTGTAGATACGCATTAAGGTGATGAAAACATAGTGATGAAAACATAGTGATGAAAGGTCCTATGAAATGACTTTCAGCCAATTTTAAAATTACATATCAAATCCTATGCCTGAAGCTTAGTAAATCAATGGGTAACTCACAAAAGCTGCGTACGATGCCCTTTGGCCAGAGTAGTCACACACTGTAATTATAAGCATAATGGTAAAGCTTAATGGACCGGGAATGCTCATGCAGGGCAGACAGTTGTAGTAATCAGGGTGAAGAAGGAGTATTAGAAGAGGAGTCATGCTAAGCACGCCACAGTGGGATATAGCTTTAACATATGGTAAATAGTAAAAAGTGATATTATGACGCGAGTCCCGAGAATAGCAAGATTTCTGTTAGCCGGGGGAGCTAGGTGGTTCACGCAACTATCAGCATACCCCCACTCTACCAATTAGCATTAACGTATAAGAATACAACCCAACCCCATAGAAATTCTAGATAACATAAAATTAAAGGAAAACCTCCTCGGAGATAGACTATATAGTTATGTTGGACCCGACAGAGGAGGTCGATACGCACCCTCGGCAGGCACCGTACCGCTCCTTCAGCTGCTTCCTCTGCGGCTCAAAGCTTGGACCGGTCCGGCCCCTGTGCAACACAGTTCTCAGCTTCCTCTCACCGACGCGCAGCACACGGAGGGCATCAGTTCGCCTAGAATTGAAAATAATGCATGGTGAACCCCGAAGGAGGGCCGAAACATACAAAACAACGACGTACTGTTAAAGGTTGTTCGCCAAACCTGTCGAGAAAGGCATGCTAAATTTCCGTATGTATCCTGATTTCCACTTTTCTGACGGCTTAAACCCCTGTATTGTCTTACAAAAGGAGTTTTATACTCTGATTATAAAGGGAAAATATATGGAAAAACCAGATAAGAAATGAGTGCATGGTAACTTAAAAAGGGGTGCATATTCTAGTTGGAGGACATTTAAAAACATACGGTTTATGTCACTCTTGTCCGGGATATAAGATCTAAAGTAAGAGAAAGTCAGGGAATTAGAATGTTGAGTTGTCGGTGGCAACCCTGTGGAAGGACACGCGACCTGTGGTAATTCAATGGAAAAGAACATATTAACATTTATGGATGGGGGGGGGGGGTAGAAATAGTCTCGAATAGGACTTCATGCCATACAGTACACCCCCCCCCCCCCCCCCCCCCAGAAAACATCTTCCGGCTGTATTTGGAATGTCCTTCGAAACACCATCCCACCGCTGTACACCACCTATATCAAAGAAAATCGGTGACGAATGGCAGAAGCTTAATCCTAATGCTATTCAGGGGCCACTCACTGGTAATATGATTAGGAATGGGATTAGGAATGGGATCCCACAAACGACAAACAAGTATTTATTTAGCAGCCTAAAGCAGCCTGAAATTCAAAGAGTCCCAAATAAATCGGCATTGAAGTCACCAAGCAGGATGTAAGGGGTAGGCAGTTGTTCTACCAACGCGTGTTGTGGAACCAAGGACGCATTCAGCTATCGCAGGCTTTGTGTGAGTTCTTCAACTGTGGAAATGAAAAATTCATAGATCGAGGGTAGGGGCTGTAGGGATGACAGTACACCAGTCACTGGTAAAGGGTTCAGTCAACTTGCACTGTGGTTCATCTTCCCCTTATCTTGACCCTCTCGGAACTCCTGCTAAATGTGTAAATCTTAACTTGAAGTTGTCTTCTGTTTTGTTAGCTCTAATACTTCTTATGTTTTAATAAACAAAGTGATTACCCTGACTCTCTTGAAGCTGAACAAAAATTGGGGGTTTGTCAATGATTAGAGAGGTAACCAAGGGCCTATTTGTCTATGTGCAAAAAAACAAGCACCAAGCTTTTACACCAGCTAGATAACATTCATAAACAATAGCGAAGCCTACCACAGCTTTATCTAATACACGATTTGTTGCTTTTTCAGTACTGATCCTGTCATATATACAAAAAATAACATGTAGCAGGCATAATGTTATATATTCCGTTTAACAAATCCCAAAGCATATATGAATTATGACTAAGCCCATCATAGAAAGCCCCCCTTATGAATAAAATCAATCATATCGGTCATGTATTATTGCACCATCAGATATTAAATAAGATAACATGATTTATAGATAACATGATTTATATATGACATGATTTATATATTCATATTGCTTGCACAAATAAATCCAATACTAGGATAATTTACATTTTGAGCGTACGGTATATGTCTCAATTAAAACATGATTGACATATCACTAAGAAGAAATTAGATTATGCTAAGCACATGAACGTATCACTAGTTGCAAATTATCCCCAAATTATTTTAAAGGTCACCTATATGATAAAAAACTTATTTATATTCCTGAGCGTCTCAATGTTAAGGATATGTAAATGCTAAAATCTAAAATACAGTCACAAAAATGAATATATATTGGGCTACATGGTACTTGCCCTGTTGTCCCCCCAACCCCCGCATATCGGGTGGGAGATGGGCCCGTGGCGCGGGTGGCATCTGGGTTGTCCGCGGAAGGCGGGGTAGTTGAAGTGGTGGGCGTCGCAGAGGGGCAAGTTGTTGCGGCCTGTTTCCTAACCCACCAACCAACCGGCCAAGAAGCAGTGGTGGAGTATGGGCCGGAGTGGGTACTGGGAGAGGCCCAAGCTGGCGCTGTGCAGCTCTCATTTCGCCAAGACCAAATACTCTGCCTACTGGGCTCCCCTGCGGCTGGGCCGCTGGTTGCGCCTGTGAAAAAAAAAGCAGTATATCTTTACAATCAGATGGGAAATAAGCTACTCAAACAAACATGGCTCAAAAACAAAACAAATTACATTCTGGTTTAATCTAACCAAATAAACGCACTAGAATGCACCATGAGGTATGTGATTGGATGATTTTCTAAAAACTTCCGAACCTATATACTCACAAGCATAGCGCATGGGCGGGAGTGCTGCCCCCTGTACTCTGAACTTACTCTGGACCTTGCCTTAAACTCACACAGCGGTTAGAGTATCCCGGGTTTGCGCTAGCCATTCACCAGATCGCCATTTAAATATGGCGAATTTATTATGAATCTGGTTAATCAATTTTGGCACAAATTCGCCAATGTGATATGTAGAATCGTATTGGCCAGTGTAAGGCCATCAGACAAAGGCCACAATGGCCGGCCATGACCATAGCTTTCTAACAGTGAAAGAATTTCTCAGATAGACCTACTAGAAGCAAAGTTATAGCCATGTAACCATTATTCAATGGATTTTACACATTTCTCAATACATTTAGGCAGCTCTCATTAAAAGATCACCTTATTCATCAATATCAAGTACTTATTAAATCCACTATAGTACATCAATGTATACACACCAGTTTCTAATGGCCTGTGTGGAAAGCAAATGTGGCCTGTGTACGATCTCTCTACTGAGCTCTCGGAAAGTCTCAGGCATCGCAGCATCAGCTGCCATAGTTTCAAGCACTTTAGTGACCATATCCTGTGTCACCTTAATGCATAGAGAGAGGTGTGGCATGTACTATGTTATAAGTCTAAAAAGTAGTCAATTCATTCTCTGAAACAGGGGTGGTTGGATAAGCATGATGTTATTGTTAACTGAAACCTCATGGGAAAACAAGTTGTACATACCGTTGGTACCACGGTGACTGGGGCTGACGACATCACCTCGGCCTCTTGCTTGTCATCGTCCTCAAGAATGGTGTCCTGCAATCCAAATATGGCAACAAATGTACATAGATAAATATAATCATGTTATTGTCACATTCTAATGTGTGAAATAGTAAGAGAAATTCGAATATTTGTGATCCTTGCTAAACAAACTACATCAGCTGCAACAGTAAAGAGTGTTTTGGGGGTAGGGGGTACTCAGTCTGTACAGAATTAAAAGTTCATTCCCTTTTACATTTGACATGATATTGTCTTCTTTCCCATCTACACTTTCTCATAGCATTACCAGAACCTCTCAATGTCACTAGAAAAAGCCAACAATATTGAACACCTGTATACATATTTTGGAAAATCATCATTCTTTGGATTGCTTTGTTGATTCATACCTCAAAGATTTCAGCCTTAGGGACGAACCTGTGTTCTATTTGCACCATTAATGTAATGTAATCCACAGAACACAAAACGCCCGATGTGTTGAGACCGATGAAGGGTTCAGTCAGTTTGGTGCCCTGTAGAGACACATGATGACCCACACAGGAGAAAAACGCCATGGGTTTTCAGACTGGTAAAGGTATCACTCCAGCCTCATGGCACATAGTTGTATGAGCTTGGAGTCCCCTTTGCCTACGGCCTACCATCACTTGTGAAAACCCTAATTTAATGGCAGTCTGGAATGCAAAATGCAACCTGCCCTCTGGACGTTAAACTAACTAACAATCAATTAATCAATCCACCCCTGCCCCCTGGTAGCCTCAGGTGGCGGCACACTGACGCAGGGCCGCATGTTGTTCACATAGCCATTGTGTGAATAGCTGTGTGTGGGTTGGCGAGTCTGGAGTCTCACATGGTATTAGTTATGATTATTCATCTAGATGATTCGCTTTTCCTCACTGCTGCCGTGCCAGTATTTGGTATCCACCTCCTTGCAACCCTTGGTCCTGCTCTTTGATAATCAGCGTAGATGTCCTTGAAATCTGCCTGCACACCGACGTTACGAACGTTGGGTGACCAGAAAGCGGTTGCTGTTATAATCTAGTAAATTTGATAAGATGAAGTAAACAGCCAAATATCAATGGCCGTTGACGTATTTGTCTCTGGCATGAGAGGTGGGGGGAGGAGGGGCCATATCCACTGGCTTTACACACCCAGGGAGACATCAGACATGCATTGTATTTCGGTAGAGTGTGTACTTAGTTATATCTCAGTCCATTTCATGTGTATCACATACCTAAGATTAGTAGAACACTTTCTTTCTGTCTGCATTTCTGCTGTGGCCACCTTATCAATGATGGTGTCATGCAGATTTGATGCTTGTTCCTCCTCAACAGGATGCCATATTACAATGGCCACGATTATCACTGCTGATTCAGACATGTCCACTACGTTTTCGGCATACAACAAGGATTTCTTTTTCAGCTTGTTCCCTCCGAGCAACCTTTGATGAAGAAAACTTCAAAGAAACTGTACTAACTTTAGGTGCAGCAAAAAGCAGAGATTAACTGTAAACAGAAAACAACTAAAGATATTCTGCATTTCTAAACAAGTAAACCTTTTGTGGAAAAACCCAGTGAACAGGCTCAAACAGTGTACTTTTGTATTTATTAATGATGTTTTCCAATTCAAATGATCAGAAATGTGCTAGCGGAGCCTAAAATAGCTCTTTTCTACTCTGTCCAAATGCAAGCAAACAACCACACATGGGGTCATTGACAAAGTAACAAGGTTGTGAAATACAGAGCCCTGGCATTTTTCCTACCACAGTTACAGGGTGAAATGAAAAAATATAAAGGAAGGCCATTTATTAACTGGTATGACGTACCGTGGCATTTATGGAGTGATATGATTTCCGGTTGACATACGTGCTCTCGTTTATTTTTGGTTTCTGTATCGCCACGTGACTTCCATCCACGATTCCTATGATCTGAGGTGTGTTCCAATCAATCAATGAGGTGTGTTGGCCTTCTTGTGTTTGAAGAATTTCTGGGCGTTCTGGATCTTTTCCTGTAGCGTTTCGGGCCAGCGGATGTACTTGTGCTGGTGCTCATAGAAGTAGCCGCTGACGTCCCTCACAGCGCGACCCACCAGCGAGGTCGAAACGTGCTGTGTGTCGCCACACACGGAGTACAGGGATGTGGATCTTGAGTGACTTAACACGTTGACTTTTTGAGTCCGTACCTCTATGGTCCGGCGCCGGAGTACTCGGCCCTGCCACCTCCTTCTGTTGCCCTGCCCCCTCCCTTTGAACCGTTACGGCCTGTCGATCCAGGGCTTCCTGGGGTACTATTATCTATGTGTCTTTGTATTTTTGCACAGTGACCCAATTTCAAAAGTCTACGTATCAGAAGTGATGTCTTCTTTCTCCATGGAACATTACATTTCTTTGGGCCTCCTTTTGGTGACCTATTGTGGTTCAACAGTCAATGCCAGAAATCAAATTTGAAAACCCAATTCTACAGAAACAGTCACGAGCTTGAGCACTTGCACCACTACAGCCAGTCCTGTTAGAATGAATGTGAGAAAAGGTTTGCATGCTGCACTTAAGTTGACCAACCCAAATTCTACTACCATGGTCTCCAAGTCTCTTGAACACTCATAATTCAACTATGGGTAAGCTATCTGGAACAAGTGACAGGATCTTGTTGCATTAAGGTTATAGCATCAGCCTGCTCTTGACAGATATGCTTTTTGTTGACATTATGACAGTGTAATCAGACAAGTTATCTCCACTCTAATAATAAACCCATTGAATGACAAGGGATGTCCAGATCAATGTATTCCGTGTAGATGGCCGGCTGCCCGGACACGGCCAGCTGGGAGTGCAGCTGGTGTAGTATGGCGGAGTCGACTCCCGTGACATCCTTGGGTGCCGCCACCTCCCCGGGATGGGGTTGTACTCCACCTTGCTGGCTGTAAGCTGTGCCTTCTCTGTCACTAGTTTCTCCTCAGCCTCCTTCTGCTCCTTGGCTTCTTGCTGCAGTTGCTTTACCTTCTCGTTTAACTCGCTTCCCTCACGCTCTTGCTCCCTAATCGTTTCCCTCTTCTCTTGGAGTTATCCCCGACAGAGCTCCAATTCTTTGAGCGGGCCTTTTATCAGCTTTATGTCGCTCTGCTGCATGTACAGAATTCATCATTGATACATGTAGATCTACATTTGCCGCATTATATGTTAATACGTCTTGGTGGAGGGTCACGTGGGGCCAGACCCCCACCACAACCCCCCGTGTCGCACACCTGCTGATACAGTTTCAAAAGGAAATCAAAGTCCATCCTAGCCTCCTCTGTCCGAGACGGGCGGGCGTTTGGCTTCAATGAGCCCTATTTAGCGTTTTTCATTTTCACAGCATTTCCACGGTTTCCATATGAATGCTACGAACAGGATAATCCCGGCCACTCCAGCAATGATGTGAAGCACATCAATGCCAGTCTCCTTCGTTTGGTTTC
This sequence comes from Harmothoe impar, assembly GCA_947462335.1. NCBI lineage: Eukaryota > Metazoa > Annelida > Polychaeta > Phyllodocida > Polynoidae > Harmothoe > Harmothoe impar. Next base: position 76,269,656 of record OX381706.1, on the reverse strand, counting down.
TCATCTAGAATTTACAACTTACTACGGAGGGACACTTCCTCCAGTCGGGGAAACAGCTATAGAAGGCGCTTGCAAAATAACTTGGGTACGGTCGCCACATCTGGCATGTGGGCGTGAAAGATCTCTGTGTGGCGCTTGCACCACGCAGCGTGCTTCTTTTTAATTATCTCCTGGATTCAAGATGACCTCAACATGCTCCCCAAGTTCTACAACAGGTGACAAATGATCCGAATTATCTTGAGGGGACAATAGACAGATATTGATGAGAAGGTGAGAGACACCGGACATGCTGTCTTCAAATTGACAAGTTGGGCACCAAATATCACCACCATGTCAATGTGTGGGATATCCACTCCCATCCCTATTTTTATTCGTGCCGACCAACATGTGTAGTTCTTAATCAGATTTAGGAAATTCTGATTTCACATTTGTGTCGCTAGAACTGGTAGCATGTGCATGACACGTGTCAATTATGCGGCATTTAACACTTTTGTTGCCGCCAACAAATATAACGTTCTAATATTGGTTTATGTATTCGCTAACAATGATTATGATGACCATATTAGAAGTAATAAGCTCACAGGGCATTTAGAAAAAAAAGATTATTGACAAATTTCACTACTTTAAAGTTCAATTGGGGTTCAAAATTGATATTTTTTTAGGGTTATTTATACTATAAAAATGGTGCAGCATTCCGCCCGGCTTTCGGAACCTACTTCATCCAGCTCCTACTCACCGGAACAAGAAAGTTCATAGCTCATACTCGGGAGCGTATAGGTAATAATAAAAAAAATAGTCCTGCCTCCAGGCGATCTTTCGACTGATTATAAGGAGCACTCGGTCCTGATATGGAATGTCATATATATATAAAAAAAACACGTATCGGATCCTAGTTGGTAACGTGCTCCTGTCCCGAGTTCTGCTTTCCTTCTCCGGATCTCCTCCTCCGCTTCCGTCAGTGTTTTCCTGGCAGACTGGATCCTTGCGTAGCCAGCCTGCCTCGTCCTGCTGTCCGGATACTCCTTCACCCTTTTAGAGGGTGTTCTGCTATTGGGGTTGGTATACTTCGAATACCCCCCCTTCCTAGTCGGGTCCTGCGATAGGGTATTCCTATCCGGACTCCGAGTCACCTGTGGCGTCGGGTTTAGCCGGCGCCTCCTCCTCATCGGAGTCAGACTCGGCCTCAGCCAGAGTCAGTTCCTGGAGCCAAGTCTCGATTTGAGCCCTGGTACCATCCCACTCGTGCATCTCATGCGCGAAGCAATCCCTGAACCGGCGACGTTCATGGTCCAGTTTCTCCTCAGCATTCTTAGTTGCCAACCTTTGCTTCTTCCTTTCGGATTTAGCATCCACTTGTTCAGTCCGAGCCCTCTCCCGCTCTTCCTGAACAGCATCCACTGCCGCTGCCTTTTGGACCGCGACTTCCCTCTGATGGAGATGATGCACCGTATTAAGGGACAACATCGCCACCTCCTGACTGAGGCCGGTAAGCAACCGGTGAAAGTTGTCCTGCCACTTATCAAATGCCTCCTGTCCGGCTTCGTACGAGGCGAAGCAGGCGCGAGGGAACGAAGAAGGAGGACCTCTTAGTCGTAAGACTAAACGATCCTCATCCGGAGTCTCGTGAGGGAGATCCTGTGCCTTGGCAGGTTTCAGTTTATGTTTTACTAAAGCCTTCGTCCTTCCGGTCTGAGTGAGGGTTTGCGACTCCTCTCCCGGGACCAGGTCACTAGCTGGAAAGTTATCCTCAAAGGTTCCCTCCATACTGGTGTTCGGATCCTCCGAAGCAGGCCGGGATGGCCTGCCCTGAGGGCCAGTCTTCCAGTCCGTCTTAGTGGAAGTGAATGCCGGGCCTTGATAGCCAGGATCCGCCTTCTCCATAACGGATTGCCTCTCATCCGTTTTAGGTCTTTTGGCATCGGTCGGCTCCGAGGACTGGTTCTGTCTCTTCGGAGCTTTCCGTACCTTCTTCGTGCTGGTACGTTTCTGGTACTCCTCGAACTCTTCGAAGAGGTCGCCTTCCGGAATCCGGAGATAGTTGCCGTCCGGGTTTACTTTGTAAAAGACCCGGACCTTTCCTTTCTCGTTGGAGCGAAAGTACACTTCGAGATTCTCATTCTTGCCTACTACCCCGAAATGGGAGTAGACCTCCGCATGGGCGAGCTGTATACGCTCTGCCGCAGTATCCAAGGACAAGCCGTGCTTCTTAGCCAGGTGTCGGATGATGTCTGCTCTGGTATAGAACAGACCACCATTGGGACAACTCTTGCTCCCTCTTGGACCCACACTCAGGCAGTCATATCGCATGAAATGACGCACATGGTATCGGGTGATGTGCCGCGCGTACCTAACCTTGGTAGGCCAGGTTCGGGGTGTTTCCCGGGTCTCGTCAATATTTTGACAATTTTCGAAGGGGCACTTGCTAGATGGATTCCATCTCGCCATTGCCAAGGCCAGTTTAGTCTTCTGGAGATACGAATGGTATTTGGTACTACCAGTCCGGACCTTCTCCAGTAACTCAAAATGGTACAACTGTACCGACTTGTCGAGAGGATCCTTCTTGATCCACTCTTCATCATCAGAGAGGCCGTCCTGACCCAGCTCTTCCGGGTGGTGTGAGGAACGTTTATCCTTGATACAGTCCGTCGGAGTGCTGTCCTCACCAGTACTTGCAGCTCGTCATCCGGGATGGTATTTTCATCCAACCCCTTCAAGACTGCTTCCACCTCCTCTGGGGATTGACCCGCTTTGAGAGATGTCAACTTGATGGTCTCCCTCAGGACTGCGTCCCGACGGTTGGCCTTCTCCATCCGACTGGTATCCGCATTCCTAGCCGCTGCTGATGTCTGTTGGACTATTTCATCCTCCAGAGTTGCATCCAGAATAGACTCCTTGGTCTTCTGTTCCAATCCCCGAGCCAGCTTCATTGCTGGTGTCAGGCGCCGACGCTTCTCCCTCCGGTTATGGACGACTTTGTACTCCGATGCGGTTAGCATATCGGATTCCAAAGCCGCAATGACCTCGGGGCGACCTTCCGACTCAGCAACTAGGCGAGCCCTGCTAGCCATGTTACTCACATTTTCCATGGCCGCCGTTAAGCGGTCCGGGAACCAGGCCGGGAACCTAGCTGGATAAATTATCCAGCCCCCGGAAGGTTCTCATTTGGATTAAGTCGAATGACCTAGTCTCTTCTTTGCTCATCTGATCAATGATGGCCCCTCTTAGGATGGATGATACGTCGGCGTCTTCCATGTCCCAGTCATCATGTTCGTGCGGGGCTAGGATGTGGATCCCCGACGGACCACCACCCGCGGCTTGGTCCAGCTTACCGGCCTCATCCGAAGTATCCATTTCGGATGGCTCCGGGTTAGGCTCAGTGGTCTGGGGAGGTGGGTCCACTCGGGTGGGTACCTCTCTCTGGGGAGGTGGATCTACTCGGGTGGGTACCTCTCTCTGTGGCTCCAGTGCAGCCGGGTGCTTGAAGGTGATGGTAGACAACACCGACTGTAAGGTCCGGACGCAGTGGCCCGCAGACGAAACATCCATGGCCACTTCGGTCCGGGGCTGCTGAGGAGTAACTGTCGTCTTCGGACGACCTCCCCCGTGTCCGGCCCCACCAGCGAGCGCAGCGGCTGTAGCAGCCACCGCCGCACTGTTATCCAACCCTTGCGAGAAGGACAACAGATTGGTGATCGGAGCCGGAGGAGCTGAAGACTCAGCCTTCTTAGCACCATCCTTTACCTTGCTAGGGATCGGGATGGACGACTTACTGGGGCCCGGAGTCTTGACAGCTGTACCGCTGGTAGACGTCTGCCCCTTCTTTGGCTGATCCTTAGCGCGGGCTTCGGATCAGTCTACTTCGGATCCTTCTGCGCCGTAGCAGTGGCAGCCTTAGGATCAGTCTTCTTTGGATCCTTCGGTGCCGCAGCAGGATAGCGCCTCCATGTTGTTTCTGTGCGTCTTGTACGAGACCAATGTCAGACTTGAACTGCGCTGTCTTCTTTCATCTTTTCCTGTATCGAAGCTAATAATTCGGTCGTGACCCTATTATTTTCAGCAATGGTGGCAATCCTACCCTCATTTTTCAAGGTTTTGTCACCTATCCGCTCTACTTCAATTCTGATTTCATCCTCAAACGTTTCAAGGTCTTGGACATGCCGTGTCAGCGCTGGCAAGGCGTCAACAATCTCCTTGGGTGAAGAGGTAGCTGTCACAGTTTTTAGCTTTTGCCTTCGCTTGGATTTTCCACCCGGCATGTTGACGTAGGCGCTTTTATATTAAAGCAGGTTAGAGAAGTCTTTCCAGCATGGCTTCAATTACTCGCTATACACTTTTTGGCGTTCCCAACCTCTTTGGTTCTGTATAAAATTCCCAAAACTCTGGAGCTCCCCTTCGTGCTGGACTACTCGACAGCGGCCATCTTCAACAAAAACTTGGTCCTTTGCATGCTGTAGTTTCTTCTTGTGTGTTCAGACTGGTAAAGGGTTCAGTCAGCTTGGTGTCCTGTAGAGACACATGATGACCCACACAGGAGAAAAACCCCATGTGTGTTCAGACTGTGGTAAAGGGTTCAGTCAGCTTGGTGTCCTGTAGAGACACATGATGACCCACACAGGAGAGAAACCCTGTGTGTTCAGACTGGTAAAGGGTTCAGTCAGCTATTAGTTTCATAACACTTGCCAGGTTACCTAGCATTAGTGCGCGTGTCACTGGATCCGGCACTTTTGACAGCAGTCACCAGGCTATGTCATCCCCGAGGCAAGCAGCCGACAGGAACATCCAATGAATGGTTCATTAATCTTGCATATAAAGGCTTTGACACACATGCCAACACTGGCAGGGACGGTATTGATTTTTCCATACCAAGTGCTGATGCGACAGCAAATATTCTCATGTGGAAATGGCATTACTTGGTCTGCTGCCTGGACCGGGTCCATCTCTTTATCTCTTGGCGCAGGATTCTAAATCTAGTGGCGAAGATGCCAAAGGTGTTTTCCACTATTCTACGGCAACGTGACAAACAAGGTTGGGGGTTTCCCTAGCCCATCTTTAAAGGGGTCTTAATCTGCTTTTCTGTCCTCTCTTTCGTTCTTCTCTTTGTCTTCACTGGGCTTCCCTAACCCATCTGAAAAAGGGTCTGATCTTTTCTTCCTGTCCCTCCCCCTCCCGACCGTGGGGAGTCCGGTCACAAAAAATAGGCTCTGTCGAACATCAGAAAATACCCAAAACAGAGGCACCCTCTAGCACGGTAGGGGGCGACTTGTTTGCCGTGAGTCGCAGCTCGTATGTGGGGAGGAAGAGATCCTGGTTGCTTGCGTTCCTAGAGCAATATAGTAGCTTTGGCTCCTACTTCCTAATAGACGAGAGGTTGGATTGACCCACTCCAATCAATCGGCTGGTCGTGCCGAGCCCCAGCAATAATTTTCTCACAAATCACCATCATTTTCACAACTCACTCACTCATGACTTGTTCCGCATTGAAGTGTATTCTTCTTCAAAACATTATTCTGGAAGGCGGTGGCCAGGGTTAATCAAGTAATACATCTCTTGCTTGAGTATATCGCTTGCGCAGTCTCTGGTGTGCGAATGTACATCCCCAAGTAGGGCTCCAACAAACGAGGGTGGGGAGCGGGGCGATGAACCAAAAAAACATAACCATGGCTAACCAAAATTTGACCCCTGAAAAAAGACGACTAGATGACGACACGGAAAGTACTGATAAAAGAATACGGAAAGAAGATTGGAATGATCATAGCTGGCCGAGATTTGTTGTCCTGGAATCAGCCAATCCAGGAACGTCTCTGGCTAAGCTGTCCCCGTTTGCCATACACAAAGGTATATTGGGGATAGCTGGTGCTGTGATCGAAATTAAAAAGCTACGGTCAGGACAGATTCTGATTCACTGTGCCACAAAAGCTCATGCCAGAAATCTATTGTCAGCAACAAAGCTTGCTGGCGTAGATATGAAAGCCTCTCCTCACCGGTCCCTCAACTCTAGTAAAGGAGTCATCCGAACTAGAGAGCTTGAGGGTATCGATGAGGATGAAATTGCAGAGGAATTGAGACCACAAGATGTTAGCCACGTTAAAAGAATCGTCATAAGGAAAAACGGAGCAACGATAGAAACAAACACCTACATCATCACCTTCAACACACCGAAACCTCCTCCAAAGCTGAAACTAGGATACCTATGCGTTGACGTGGATTTGTTTATCCCAAATCCACTCCGCTGTTTCCAGTGCCAAAAATTTGGCCACGGCAAATTTACATGTAAAATGGAAGAAGTTTGTTTCAGATGTGGCCAAAAGGGTCATGATAACACTAGTTGTCTGAATCCAGCAAAGTGTGCCAATTGCCAGGGTGACCATATGGCCATTGCAAAAACATGTCCTATTTGGTTGCGTGAAAAAAATGTACAGAGGATTAAAACGGAAAATGGTATCAGCTATCCTGAAGCTAGGAAGCTGGTAGATGCTTCCCAACCTCTACCGACTCCAACTTCCAACAAATCTTATTCAAAAGTGGTAACAGCTGTTGAAACTGCATCAATTGCATGCCAGACCGACGACTGCTTGTTGATGGACAATAGTCCTCCAAGTAGATCCGCCCCGGCCATGGCTAAAAAGCCAGAAATTCCACCAAAACCTGCGACTGCATCAAATACAACAAACGCTGCTCATGTCCAAGCCCAGGCCGAACCTCAGGCTCAGGCCCAGGCTCAGGCCCAGGCTCAAGGCCAAGGTCACTCTCGATCTCGAGGACAAGATAAGGCCCAAGGGCAAGGCAAGAAAAATCAGGCAAAGGCGCAAAATGTAAATAAAAAAACTGAAACACATGAAAATAGTAAAACCAAGAAAATAAAATTCACTGGCCGGTTGCCAAAGTCAGGGAGAGATCTCTGTCAGCAGGGCAACGCATTCAACCACCTGGAGGTGGACATGGATGAGGATGATGGTACGTATTATCGTCGTCGTAGTCCATCTCCAAATGTCAAAGTAAGGCCACGTTCCCCTGTTAGCCATCCCAAGAAGTGATGGCAGGGGGTTCCATCATTCAGTGGAACTGTCGAGGTTTTCGAGCCAATTTTAATGAATTGAAGATCTTATGTCAACATTTTAATGCATTAGCTTTTTGTTTGCAAGAAACTTATCTTAAAGACACTGATGTTGTTTCCCTTAAGAACTATAAAATGTACAACACTTGCGGACCAAATGAAGAAAGGGCCTCTGGTGGCTCTTCAATTTTGGTACGCCAAGATGTTCTCCATAGCCCTCTACCTTTAAATACAGACCTTCAAGCTACAGCGATAAGAATAACTTTACATAAAACAATAACACTATGTTCACTGTATCTTCCCCCGAAATGTGGTTTCACTTTGCAAGATTTAGTCCGTCTTACGGACCAACTTCCGTCTCCTTATATGATCGTAGGAGACTTGAACGGTCATAACCCCCTATGGGGTGGTGACACTGCAGATCCAGAAGGAAACACTATCGAAAACTTTCTAACCCAAAAAGCTCTATGTATTCTTAATGACGGCTCGGATACCTACCTACACCCAGGACATGGTACATATACTGCAATTGACTTGTCGATAGTAGAACCCCAGCTACTACTAGACTTTTCTTGGAGAGTCCTGGAAGACCTCCATGGAAGTGACCATTTCCCCATCCTACTACAAACAGAAGAGCGTTGTGTTGACCAGAGAGACCCACGTTGGAGGTTGGATAGAGCTGACTGGGAGAAATTCCGGTCCCTATGCCATGAAAGGTTCAACACAGAGAATTCTGATATTGAAGGGGACATTGAAAGCTTCACCGAAACTTTGATATCAATTGCAGAGGATACAGTGCCAAAAACCTCGACAGTTCCAAAACACCCTAGAAACCCATGGTTTGATGAAAACTGCAAGAAAGCCATCAAAGAGCGGAAAAAGGCATTGCGAAAATTCAATAGAAGTCCAACAGCAGAAAATTTAACAATCTTTAAAATAAAAAGGGCCAAAGCCCGTCACATAATTAAGGAAGCAAAGCGGAGTTGCTGGAAAAGGTATGTCTCAGGTGTATCCTCACGGACTCCCATAAAAAAAGTTTGGAGCATGATAAGAAAGATCAAAGGGAGAGGTGATAGCTCGAGGGTCCAGCATCTCATTGATGGAGATCAGCTGTTGACCAGTTCAGCCGATATTGCCACCAAATTGGCTGAAACATTTCAACACTACTCTTCTTCCAACAATTGCTTGCCGGCTTTTGTACCAATTAAGAACAGAGAGGAAAGAAAGAGACTAAAGTTTCAATCTTCCAATGCAGAGGGTTATAATCAGTTTTTTACACTAGAAGAAATAAGAAAGTCCCTTAGGAAATCTCACAACACTGCTGTTGGACCGGATAAAGTTCATTATGAATTTCTGAAACGCCTACCTGAACCTGTACTCAAATTGCTCTTACATCATTTTAATACCGTCTGGGAAAATGGACGGCTGCCGCCTTCATGGCAGGAGGCCACCATCATTCCCATTCCAAAGCCAGGCAAAGAGCACTCAAATCCAACAAACTATAGGCCCATAGCTCTGACTAGTTGCATCTGTAAGACCATGGAAAGGATGATCAACGAGAGACTTGTTTGGCTACTCGAGTCTGAACATCATATCTCTGACTATCAGAGTGGCTTCAGACGAGGGAGAAGCACTCTTGATCATTTAATTAGACTAGAACATTTTATTCGCGATGCCTTTATCAAAAAAGAACATGTCGTTGCCATATTTTTTGATCTGGAAAAAGCATACGACACAACATGGAAGCATGGCATTATGAAAGATTTACATGACATGGGATTTCGTGGACGTTTACCCATCTTTATTTCAGACTTTCTATCCAATAGACACTTTAAAGTGCGATTGGGTGCTACACTTTCTGGGGAGCATGAGCAGGAGCTCGGAGTTCCTCAGGGTAGCATTCTTTCTGTCACTCTCTTCAGTATTAAAATGAACAGTGTCGTGAAAGCTATTACAAAGGAAATGTCATGTAGCTTATATGTTGATGATCTTCTCATTTGCTACAGTGCAAAGTTCATGCAATCTATTGAACGGCAACTCCAACTCTGCCTGAATAAAGTCCACACTTGGTCGGTTGAGAACGGCTTTAAATTCTCCCGATCGAAAACTACTGCGGTACATTTCTGTAATCAGCTAAGATGTCATCTTGAACCAGATCTGACCCTTGGTGGGGATCCTATCAAGGTGGCAGAGCAAACCAAATTCCTGGGCCTTTTGTTTGACAAGCGACTGAGCTTTGTTCCTCACATAAAATCCCTGAAGACAAGATGCTCAAAATCGCTTGATTTGCTGAAAGTACTATCCAACACTGACTGGGGTGCTGACAGCAAGGTGCTTTTACATCTGTATCGAGCGCTTATAAGATCGAAACTGGATTATGGTTCTCAAGTATATGGTGGAGCTAAGCCATCTTACATTGCAATGTTGGACCCCGTACATCGACAAGGTCTAAGATTGGCATTGGGAGCTTTCAGAACCTCACCCTATCCAAGTCTGTATGTCGAGGCTAAGGAACCATCACTAAACAACAGGCGCCTCAAGCTGTCGCTGCAGTATGCCCTGCGTGTCAAACCAAATCCCGACAATCCATCTCATAAATGCGTTTTCCAACCAGAAAATAGGCTACTATACGAAAAGAAACCGAAAGCGTCCAGACCTTTTGGTCTAAGGATTGCACCGCATTTGAAAGACCTTGATGTGGATCTGGGAGTACTGGGACAAACTCACATCCCAGATATTCCCCCCTGGAAACTGAAAACTCCAGATGTGAACTTCAGTCTTGCCGTCTCTAAAAAAGCTATGACAAACCCAATGGAATTTAGAATGAAATTTTTTGAAATTAAAAGTGAACTTCCAGAGCATGAAGCGTTCTACACTGATGGATCAAAGGAAGCGGAGAGAGTGGCTGCGGCAGCGGTTGGTGGAGGCAAGAGGCTTGCTTCTCGCTTGCCAAACCACAGCTCTATTTTCTCTGCCGAAGCAATTGCCATAGTGCTGGCATTGCAGCGCATGAGAAGTTTACCAGGAAAGAAGTTTATCATCTTTAGTGATTCAAAGTCATGTTTGCAAGACATTCAAAATTTGAACTTGAATCATCCAGTGATAATTATGATTTTAAAAGCGTTTATCAAATCTAAGGAACTTGGTTATGACATTCGTTTCTGTTGGCTACCAAGTCACGTAGGCATAGAGGGCAATGAAAAGGCAGATAGATCTGCTAAGCATGGCCTTAGCTTTGACACACAACAAAAATGCCTGCTCCCACCTTCAGACTTCAAACCAGTGGTGAAGAAGTATATAGACCAGCTGTGGCAGAAGGACTGGGTTGAAAATCCTGGCCGGAAGCTCTATGAGTTCTGCAAAACTGTCAACGAAACAAATCGTCCTGTTTTCACAAACAGAAGAGACCAAACAGTTTTCACTCGGTGTCGCATCGGTCACACTCGATTGACCCATGCATACCTTCTGAAGAGAGAAGACGAACCTTTTTGTGTAGCGTGCAATACGGTTCTATCGATCAAACACATCCTCTTGGATTGTATAGATTTTACGCTCATCCGACAACGTTTCTACAAGGTAGCTGGTCTACAAGAGCTTTTTAACACCGTCAAACCCGATCTTATCATCGACTTCTTGAAAGCAGCTGGACTGCATCAACTTTTATGATTTTTACCCTGCACACTCATTGTTTTATAAGGCACTGACATGATTTTATCTTCCATCTCATTCTCCCAGCAATAGCATTTGTTCTACCTCAACTGTATGTATCAAGAATTGAATTTTCCATTGAACCAATTTGTTTTCTAATTTAAGTTTCTCGCCATGAATATGACCTTAGTTGTCGAAATGGCGTTAAACATCCATTACTCACTCACTCTTGTCTATCATAGCAGTGCAGTAGAGAAAATGATGTATTTTGATACTAAATGTACGGCCAACATGTGAATTGTTAGGTATTGTGATGCTGTTTTAGCAGAAGACGTGCAGACGCAAACACAAAGTAAACCAAAACGCACCAGATGCGCCACCTGGTGTGGAAACTGGGGTTGATACCAATTTTTGCCACATGGTGGCGACAGGTATATTTTGAGCTCCACGCGGGAAATATGACTGGCAAGTTGCTTCTACGTCAGAAAACATCTGGTATTTGAGGAAATAAAGTTCACAAGACCTGATGTATTTCATCAAAAAGGACACCATGTACTGCTCTTTTATTCTGTTGGACTGTTGTTGAAACAGGAACTAAAAATACACTGTAAATACTAGCTTTAGGGCGTGCCTGATGTAAAACACCCCATGTCTGGATGTTGCCAGAAGATATAGGACCGGACACCACCAACACTCGGCAAGCTCCAACTCACATTGCATGTTGTGTGTTGGGCTCCACCTCACATTGCATGTTGTGTAGGTGGAGCATGCTTATTCTGCGCCTGTTCCTCGCACTCTTGGCGATATTGGCCCACCGATGGTGAGCCAAGTCGACTTGATGCGGAGACAATTTTTGCAAGCTGAATTCTGCTGGTCAGATTTCAGCCACAAATTTCAATAAAAGAAAACAGCCTGGGTACTTGAGCGGAGACAAAACAAATAAGTGCCGTGTGTAACTCACACAGCCTATGAAATTATATTATGAGTTTTTAAATAGGCAATAGTACTGGCTGATAGGTGTTGTTGGGGTGGCGCCCCCTGTACCATACAAATACGCCCTGTGTGTGACTGAAATAGCCTGTAAAATTATATCTTGAGATTTTACATAGGCAATGCTACTGCCTGATATGTATTCTTGACGTGGCGCCCCCTATACTATACAGGGCACACTACGCGACTATGTGACAGAACCCACATAAAAGATGTGTAAAGCAGGGTTTTGGTCGGATGAGGTCCAGTTTGGTCTAGTTACGAACCCTCAGATAGACCTAGATGTAAGAAAAATAATGTTCTCTTATACTAATACTAACCCGGATAATAACCTACACTGATGACGTCACAACGTCTGCTGGTCAGATTTCAGCCAAAAATTCCAATAATAGAGAGTTGCGTTGGGCGTGTCATACGCAGGCAAGGCGCAAGTATCTGGCACACACAACCAAGCACTGGTCGTGACACAAAGATCTACCTCGACGCCATACCACCACCACAACGGCAACTCAATCAGCGTGTGTAGTCTCTCTCTTTATAAAAGCACCCTATGGTTGGTGGTGGGTGGTGGTGGGTGGTGGGTGGTGGGTGGTGCTGGGTGGGTGGTGCTGGGTGGGTGGTTGGTGGGTGGTTGGTGGTGGCTGACTGAAATAGCCTGTAAAATTATATCTTGAGATTTTACATAGCCAATGCTACTGCCTGATATGTATTCTTGACGTGGCGCCCCCTATACTATACAGGGCACACTACGCGACTATGTGACAGAACCCACATAAAAGGTGTGTAAAGCAGGGTTTTGGTAGGATGAGGTCCAGTGTGGTCTAGTTACGAACCCTCAGATAGACCTAGATGTAAGAAAAATAATGTTCTCTTATACTAATACTAACCCGGATAATAACCTACACTGATGACGTCACAACGTCATTGAAATTTAAAATTGTGTGACGTCAGCTGATCTCAACTGGGGAGTCAGACAACTTGTAAAAATGGCGGGGATAGGATACGTTGCCGTTCCGCGAGCAGTCATAGATGAGATGGTTGAGAAGCTGTTTTCAGCAGATCACCAGCGAGAGCAGGAGGTGGCAAAGGTGCAGGAGGAGGTGGTGGATGAGCTGATCCGTGAGCTGACGGATCAACTCATCAGAGAGACCGTCGAGAGGACCAAGCTCGACGTCTGTATGGAGCAAGAGATACCCGCTGAAGTGATACAGATGCTTGAGGAGTACTCGACGTGAGCTCTCCCACCTCACCCACTCTACTAACGGCCCTTTTCAGGGCCAACCATTTTTCCCAAAAGTTTAAGTTATCTCAATCTAACATATGCAATTTTTTATTTTATGTATTTAAAAATCCACATGAGAAAACCCCTTATAGTCTGCACACTGAAAAAAAACCTCTCGTCTTGCTACACCACCCTCCTCCTCCCATATTGTCCCCCAGTGCAGACCCACCACCCTCCACAAAAGGGTTAACCCATAACAAAATTATATCTTGAGATTTTACATAGGCAATGCTACTGGCTGATATGTATTGTTGATGTGGCGCCCCCTATACTATACAGAGCACACTACACCCAATTTGTATATAGACTATAGTACTGGCCAGAATTGCACGATGGTCCTATGTGGCTACCTAGCTAATATACATTGGATTTTGATAAAAAATAAATAAAAGTACTTTCTATATAGGCAATGCTAGTAAGCGAAAAACATTGTTGGTTGGAACGGCATATATAAGTACACCTTGCTCCCAGTGGCTCCTGCTTATGAATAACCTGCCGATGCTTTACTTTTTTGAAATGTAATCTATGAGCAAAATAACAATTGAACAATGAACTGCATCAAACAACTTTTCTCTTCAAAGTTAACAAATTTATTTTTGACTCAGGTTTACTCTGAGTCTTGTGCGACGGGTAGCAGGGGGTCTCTCAGCCTAAAATTTAAAACAGCTGTCATTCCTTCAAAATTGGAGCTTTTTCTCTCAATTTTGTGTCATTAGATGCGGTACAATGTTGTCCTTCCTATGTAATCGCGCTTTAATCCATTTTCAAACGCTTCCCCCTGAAAAGCATGATTTTAATTTTGTGTCTAAAATGGTGGTAATTTGCTTCAGCATAGAGCCCTATGGGAGCCTGTAGATAACCCTTGACATTTAACAGTTACATATTGAACGGGCTCAGTGCTAAGTCAATGGGACAGATCTCGGCAGCCGACCAAACCGGGGTGAGACACTTTTTTTCAGCAAGCTTTGACTGGATCCAATGGTAATTTAACACAGGGAAGTACTACACTGCTTCCCAAAGGAGATGCCATCCTATATCATATACTAGGCCCAACATACGCTGCAGTATGTTAGATACCGGTATGGTAATTTAATGGTAATTTAATATATATGTTGCTGTCCAGTGTTGTTCAATACATGACAAATATTTTGAGAACAAAAACAGACAACCCTGTAGTAGGATATAGCTCAGACCCTACTAAGCACTATTCGCTGTTACTTACAATATGGACATGGGAGCTTTTTATTCAGTGTGTGTCTGACATAGACGTGAGAGGACAAAAGACATAGATAGCCAAGATCGGGGAACATGAAAATTTGAATTTGGGCCTAAGTACCCCCCCAAAAGAAAGTCAATGTCCACATTTTTTTTGAGTATACCCTTCTTTTGCGCGGCTTGCCTCACTCGGTGTGGCTTTCTTAGGGCACCTGCGTCATGCGACCTATAGGTTGTGTGGTGCAGGCCTATAGGTAGTTGTGAGTTCCTGACTTGTGACGCACAATTTGGGTATGCTATCCGAAACAGTCCAGCCAGGATATAATAGGGGGAGCAATGGATGGATATGGATAGTGGACTAGGGTAAACCAAAGGTGCTGAATTCATTTCTGTTATGTGTAGGATGATATCTAGGTCGGAAAAAGGTCAAAATCAAGGTCAAAGGTCACATCTTTAAGAATCCCATTAATACAAGAGTGCACCCTTTCTCTTTCTTACTATGATAAATGATACATTTCCCTTCACACCTCTACCTGACCCTGAGTCTAGTTAACGGGGGAAGGGGAAGGGACTCGGGGTTGGGACTCGGGGTTGGGACTCGGGGGTGGGACTCGGGGTTGGGACTCGGGGGTGGAACTCGGGGGTGGGACTAGGGGTTGGGACTCGGGGTTGGGACTCGGGGTTGGGACTCGGGGTTGGGACTCGGGGTTGGGACTCGGGGTTGGGACTCGGGGTTGGGACTCGGGGTTGGGACTCGGGGTTGGGACTCGGGGGAGGGACTCGGGGTTGGGACTCGGGGTTGGGACTCGGGGGTGAGACTCGGGGGTGGGACTCGGGGGTGAGACTCGGGGGTTGGGACATGGGGTTGGGACATTAGCTTGGGATTTGGGGATGAACAATATTATCATATGTATACTCCTATATGATGATACTACATTTCCCCCCGAACCTGAGTCATTTGTGATGCAGTCACACGTTCGATTTTTTCTTTAC